>NW_004624844.1:3015020-3122567 GCF_000247695.1 Heterocephalus glaber | reverse complement strand
TTGTAAAATGGGATTAATAAGTGTATATGTATATCATAGGAATATTGTGAGTAAATTATTTATACATTTATTTAATAAATGTTAATTACTGAATAATAATTTTAGGCTTATTACTAATATTTTAATGGGTGCATCATTTTATTAGTATTGTTTTATTCATTATTTTAATAATTTTATATATTCCACACTATAGACACAGAAAATTTTACTTTATAATGAGTTTTCTAATAATAACATTCAGGTTGTTTCTATGCTTCAGTAAAATAAAAATGTAACAATTAATTTCTTTGTATGTGTGTCATTTTGTATACGAACCTGTATGAGGCCCGTATAAGCAAAGAATAAATCAAAAGATTTAGAACTAGATTTTCTGAGTCCAATTTTATTTTATTTTTTAATATTTTGATCACAGAAACTCTATCAATGTACCATGCAACAACAATATATAAAAATGTTTATTTGTCCTTTCATAAGATGTTAACAATTTAAGGTATTTTTTTAAATGACATCTGAAATGCAACTTGACTTGAGAAACATTTCTATGCTTGATAAAGAAAGCAGATTGAACCAACTTTTTTATCAGTACAGTGCATGTTTGCATACATAATGATTATATTCCTAGTGGGGAGTTGGTACATGTGTATAACACATCTTATTTTTCATCCCCTTCTCCAATTATCAAATAACTTACTTGAATTTTTTACGTAAAAAAGGAATTTATAAGCTCAAGGAATTAAGATAAAACATGGGAGAAAAATAAGAAAAGATATCATCAGTGAATTTCTCCAACATTTTTTTCTATTTGAATGTAGAGCACTAATATTTCAATGTCTCACAATAATTAACACGTTAATTTCACTAATTTATCACCTTAAAAAAGTTTAATTATTCCGATAGATCATTTTGGATCACTTTATATCCAATTAGAAAATAAAAGGAGTGGACCTATGTTATTATAATTTAATTTAAACCACATGATGGTTTTAAAAATACTTATACTGTCTTATAAAAATAACTTTTTTCAAAATTGGACTTTTTGATTACCGATCCGTGGATTCCTACAGACTACAATTATAAAGGACTAATGATGAGCTCCTGGAAGGCTTTGTCCCATTCTTGTTCCATCCGTCACCCCAGGGTCAGGGCAAGTGCTGTGACACAGGCGTGTGCTGCAGGGGGCTCCCCTCTCATTAGCAGGAACAAGAGAAGACAGAGCCACTCAGAAATTGTCAGGCAAGGCTGTCACGTGCACTCACGGTTAAGCAAATTGAATAAACCTGACAATACAATACCCAGGAAAGCATATTTTTTGAAAAATTATATTCTGCATAGATAGAAGACATTTTTCTTTTTTGTTCTTTTTTTTTTTTCCAGTTGTAGCCACTGAATCTTTGAACACCTGCTTCCCCTCCTAGCTTTGTTATTCTCAATAAAGAGATTCCTGCTGAGAAGGTGTGAGAGGTTAAGTGTCCAGAAATATTGCACCAAATCGTGGAATTGCAAAGGAAGAAAATCAAGTATAAAATAGCTTCACTCAGGAAGCTATTGTTCAGGGAAGGTATCATCTTGGAATTTGTCCAAATAGAATCTACAAAGAAAAAATGGAGGCAAAAATCCAACACATTGAATGAAAGCCTTCTTTAGGAATCTTTTTTCCTTTGTGATTAATTGTAGCCTTTTCTCATCCTTTAAGTTCTCCACATATAGGATGGAGGGATGGGCAGATGGATGGGTAATTAAATAAATAATACATAACCATGGAACGGGTATGAGTTGTTGATAATGAGAGAAAGGATCTAAAGATTAAAAAATCATGAAAAACAGTGGGGAAATAATATCTGAAGGAGAGGGTGTTGAGAAAAGATGACTCATTGAAGAAAAAAAAGAAAAGCACCCTATTGGCACTATTTACAAGCTTAGCTTCTCTAAGGAGCTTAAGAACAGAAGTGCCCATATTATGTGCCTCCTGCCATGTTACAATAGTCACACCACAGAGCAATATTCCAAAAGAGGATGAAATATGGGCTGTATATTACTTTCCTTGTATTTAAGTATTGTTGCCTCCAAAAACAAAAAGAAAAATCAGGATTCTTTCATTTGTTTTTCTCTTCTTTTCTGAAATACTTTACCTAAAACCATTTCCCATTGGGTAAAGTTATAGATAAGCCCAAAACTTCAATATGAGAAAACCTGACCCATACACAAAGTTCTATACAGTACATGTTTACATAGGTAAAATTCAGTGTCCCAGTCAGCAGACAGAGAAGAGAAAGAAGCTTTACAATTGGCAATCAAAAGCAGTCAGACCTGAACAAAATGAACCCTCAAACTGTACCAATTTAGAAAGTTTTCTTAGAAGTGAATATCTGATGTGTGCATTGATATTGTATTTCTACACCACACTAATTATCATAACTGACATTATGTGTCATGATGTGTCTTTGTCTCTAATGTGTGATTTCAAAGTCCTTGTATCACAATCAGACATCTCTTATGATCACTAAAAGAAAAGATGAAGCTAAAATTTCACCCAAACAGAATATGAGGAGGCAGAGGGAAAAAGCTGTTTGTCATCAGGATTCACTGGCGAAAAGTTAGAGATGCAAATACTCAAATGCATACTTTGAGTTGAAATTAAAGCTAGATGAGGGCACCATATTACAAGAGAGAATAGTGGAGACCATTCCGAACACTGACAGCAAAGAACTTGTCCTTCTACTAGATAAAATGATGTTCAACTATTATTTTTTATTCAAAGCAGTTGTAATCATTTGCTTGAATGTTCTTCACCGATCTGGTAATGCTTTTAATTAACTGAAAAGCAAGTGTTGGAAATCACACCGTAAGAAAGGAGAACTCAGAGTACGCCTTTGATGTCTGGATCTCAGTTTGGGGCACCAACTCTAGATTTCAAAAGTGGTGCCAGAGGATGAGCAGGTGTGTACCTCGTGGCTCTTGTCATTTCCTTTTTTTAGTCTCTTGCTGGTGTCATTTTTGTCTTTGCATTTCCCATACTCAATTTCTTCATTCCATTGGCGGTTCTAGAATCTCCTCCAGCAATTGTGTTCTTTGGCAAGGAGCCCTGTGGGAGGGGACACTAGGACCTCTGTTGATGTTTACTTAGTTAGACCCTTCCACCCCACCCCCCACTTACACAATACCGTGCTTCCTCTCCGTGCAGATCAAGGGGCCAAGGCTCCCAAGGTGAGCTGCTTTCTCCACCAGCTGAGGACAATGCAGGAACTAAAAGGCAAATTAGAGACCCGTACTCTAAGGTCTCATGCCAGAATGCAGCTTAGCATTTTCTTTTTGGACTTAGTTCAAAATTGTCTGTGTAGTTCTGATTTGTACATTCTTTAGATTACTAGAAATTCTTTTCAAAATGTGAATTTCCCCGTGTGGCCATGAAACCCTCACTCTGATGTTCTGCTTTCCTGAGACAGGTTTTTATTTACATCCACTGACTGCATAGGCTTCCTTAAAGAGCCATTTCTCCAAGAAGAAACCTGGCAACACTAAGAAAGCTGAAGTTCCCTTGAAGCAAGTGAATTAATGCGTGTACACCTGCTTTTGCTTTTTCACTCACTATTGTATAAAACAACACTGAGGTTCCTGAAAAATTGGAGTGAGTTTTTGCAAGCTGACTGCTCAGGGCCAAGGCATTTTAAGCACCCAGGGGCAGGACTGGAGCCTTTTGTCTTCTGATCTGGAGGTGAACCTCAAAGTGTAAGCAGCCCTCCTGCCGAACATCTGTAACAGAATTAATAAGGCCTGGAAAGATAAAACCAGTCAGCCCTCAGGCAACACCGTAGATACTGGTGTGACCAGACTTGGACCTGTTCTGAGGGAGCCAGAGCATAACGCAGAATTGTCCCAGATGATCCAGCTAGTCTCCTGTGGCTATTTGAATATAAATTAATTAAAATTGGATAGAATTGTAAAATAAGTCCCTGAGTCACACTAGCCCTGTTTGAAAGGCTCAATAGCCATATGTGGCTCGTGGCTAATGCTGCCCTCTTGGACAGCACAGATATGAGAACATTTCTACCAAGAAGGAAAGTAGGATGAAATCGTGTTGGTATACAATGAAACCAATATCTGGAAGCATTAAATGAAATCAAGGGCCACCTGCCAGGACAGTGATGTAAGAGAGGATCCCTGAAATCATAGATTTCTGGTTTTGGCGGGAGACTTGGAAATAGAAATGTAAAAATATGAATATGCACAGATATCTTAAAGTTCTGTATTAACTTAGATTTGTTTCTAGAATTTCCACTCAGTTCTAATTGCCCGTATCTTTATCATGTACCAGTACCACTTTGTTTCAATTATAGATTTTTAGCAGGATTTAGCACTTGCTAAAACTCATTCCCATTTCTCATTTTTTTTCTATGGTGGTTTCTTGGCAATTCTTCTGTTCTTATTTTTCTGCATGAACTTTAAAATCAACTTGTCTTACCTCAACAATTGCATGATATTTTAATATATTTGTATCATAACTATTTTTCTATATTTCAGTATGAATTTTTGAAAGCATCTTTGGTCATAGCAGTTATTATTCTTCAAAAGATATAATTTATGTAGTAAATAATAAGTAAATAAATAAAATTCACTCATATAATTATGAAATAATTATTTTCAATATCCAAGTCATGACAATAGCATTGATCAAGCCACTGTGTGTTTAGAAAACATATTCTTACATTATAAAATCCTCACAAATATAAAGTTTACATTATTATTCATGTAGGTGAGAAATCCAAGTCGGATACAGATTATGCAGCATGTCCAAGATGTTCCAGCTGGGTTTATCTGAAATCAGCACCTCACATACAGATGCTGAAAATGTGCACTATTGTTTACTTGAAAAAGTAACATTTATCAGAATCCAAGTCATACATAATTCCATAAAGAGAAAGTACTTGGTTTCATGAGTGCTGTAGCAAGCAGAAGAAAGATACAGGAATAATTTTTACTTAACATGATTTCAAAAGGACAGTGACCACTGGAATGACTATAGAGTCTAAATGAAATGTCATGGGCCAAACCTCAAGAAGACTGTGTCCCAGCTTTGTCATGGCTATGCTGAGCCACACACACTTCTTTAGGACACAGTCCCCTATCTTGCACCTTCTCTACTGCAAAACAGCATCATGTGTCTACTAATTTCTCAGAGTGCCAGCACCAAAATGAGCAAAAGTACACAATAATAAAAAGGAGGTAATAAAAATATTTAGGCCAGTGATGTCTAGAAACCACTTCAAAAGCTGGCCTGCCAAATTAAGGATAGCTTTAGACAAAAAGACAATTTAATCACAAGTCAGTTCTTCATAGATCTTTATTTTTCACGTAGTACATGCTTTTCTATTTGTACCAAGTCAAAGGGCACCTTAATGGTCACTTCATAGATCTCTAAGCAATGACATTTTTAACTTAAAAATAACAGTATTGTGGTGTCATGTAGATAATATCCATCTGAAAGCATAACAATTTCAATTATTTTATGTAAAATAAGTTTACCAAGAGAATTTGGAAATACAAATTCTTACAAAATCAATGTGGCTTTCATTCTCTCTACTTCCTATTTTCATTTAGCGTTTTCTCATGGGACTTACATGCTTCTGCTTCTAATATGAACATTAGAAAATACTAAGTAAACCTTCAAGAGAGTCATTTCTTATTTTCCCAGACTGGCTGACACATTGCTAGTTTCATTTCTGAGTTGGAAAATCTATTTTGAGGGGAAATGTATGAGTAGTTGTTGTGGGGAGAGGGAGAGTGTTGGATTTGTTTTATTCCATGAAATAGTGGCTTAGTGATCTACAGTGTATTTCATTCGGGAATATTTTGTATTTATTAGTGCATGCTTGCAATACATGCATTTTACAATCATTTTAGGGAGTTGATACATGTACATAACACAGCTTGTTTCTTTTTTTTAATCCCCTTCATCCTTCCCTCCATCCCTACTCCTCCAATTCCCCTTTCCCTCTTGCCATTCTTGTTGATATTACCGATCTTAATTGATGTTTATGGCAGATAGTGTCCACATCCACTAAGGTCATTAGGATCTCATACATGGCACATCTTCACTCTACCTATTCCCCCATCCCCTCCCCTCCCCCCTTGAATTTTAGGACGATTTAGTTTTCTAGAAATAGAGGCTCATGAATACTTGAAGCATGTAACTTGCTTTTGTTCCCCTCCAGGCACTTCTATTTTTCTTCTTTAGTCTACTTTTCCATTTGCTTAACTCAGAGTTTCCTTCTACCATATCATTTTGGTCACCATGGTTTTTACGAGAAAGTTACACCAAGTAGAATTATTATCCATTTTATAGCTGTGAAATGTAAGGCATGCATATATTATGCAACTTGTCCATGGGTTTTACTCTGGGTCTCTCTAACATCAAAGCTAACTCATGAGAGAGTGCCATTTATCTACTTTCATCCCTGTTGAGGCTGCTCCACTTCAGAACTTTATTATCTCAGAAGTAAGCTAGGATAGCCTCAGTGTAGCCCTCTTTTGAGCCTCCATGCATCTTTTCAAGGCCTACACACTAATCACCCCAAAGCCCTGACTTCTCCTCTCTTCCCACTGACCATTTATACCAGGGATTCTCAACTTGACTGAACATTAGAATCAGGTCTGTAGCTTCTAAACCATGTAAATGTTTGGGCTTCACTTCAGACCAATTGAATACTTTCCTGGGGCGGGGACTGACGAACAGTGTTGAATCAACTCATTCTTTACTATCAGCCTGAGTCCTACCTTTTGAACTCCATCAACTCATTTAGGTATTGCATCGCCTGAAAGTCTAACTCACAGTGATCATTATGACTTATAACTCTCTCACATTTTTCACTCAGTCATTTGATGAGTTACTATTACTTATTGAGAGTCTGTTATGTGTGAAACTTGATCCTCCTGCCTTTCATGTATGTGATCTTCTCTCTTCAACTAAACCTCATAGTGTGGGTTACATTTTGTATTGCTTCTTCCTCAATCAAAGAAGACTTAATGCAGTTCCCAGCCCATATTAGGTCTTAAAAAGTACTTTCTGGTAAATAACTTCCATTTTCTATTTTATTCTTTTAGGTAACCAGTTCTTCAGCAGTTATTGAACTAGTATTATATAGAAGATACTTTCATAAATTTAATAGTTTGGTTAGTTTTAGAAATAATCTTCACTTTGGCTACAAAAATACATGTTTCTTTTATGGCTTTCTCCTTTTATGTTTTATGTTTTAACATGGTTGTTGATTCCTTTGCTATTGGTCAATGCATCCTCATAACGTATTTATTACTCTTTGAACGTCACATAGTCTTCTGAGTTCCTTGCATCTAGAAATTTCTTCAGAGCCTAACTTTAGACAATACCTTCAAAGGGCAGAAAGACTTTGCTCAGAGCCACCTGGACTGCAAGAAGAGAGCTGGGATTCAGCTCTTTTCCATGTAGCCCCTTTGCTGCAGAGCTGCTAAAGGGAGGGTTTTCAAGTACAGAGATGATTCCTTAATTCGGGGAACACAGTCATCGTTTCCATAGACTATTGGGTTATGTGTGGTGACTGACTTACTGAGATAATTCTAAAATAATCATTAAGAATTAGCAAGATTCTGCCTCAAAAACTTTTAAAAAGAACTGGGTATGTAGTTCAATGTGAAGCCTCTGGGATTGGAAAAGAAAAGAAAGACTGCTGTTAATTGTACTAGCTGTAGTTTTCAATATGCTGAAGAATAAGTTCTAAGAAATGTTAATAGCCAATAGGAGTACCCTGATTTTTCTCAAAGTTATGGCCCTTTCGATTGCTAAGAATATTCTGAAACTGAACACTGCCTCCAGATGAGGTCTGCATTGTTAAGTGGCTGGGAACAAACTTCTCCCTTCTAATTTCACATTTCATGATTTGTTAAAAGAGGAAAAAAAGCAAAGATTTCAGTTACTAAGTAAACAGACTATAAATGTACATCCTGTCTGAAAAAGCAGAGTATATGAAACTAAAGGATTCTTGAGATTGATGAAAGGGCAGAAGAGTCATAGATATTTTACAACCATCTTTGTTTCCCTAGACAGTCTTTCTTTCTCCTCCCTTACACCATTTTCTTCCTACCCATTCTTCCCTCTTTTCCATAATTCACTACCTTTTAAATTTCTCATTGTGCTCTGATTTCTGAATCACTTGTAGTTGAAAATACAATTCTGCTAAGTGTACATCTTAAAGACATTCTGAATCATTTTAAAAGGATAAAATTTTTTCTTTTCATAATTTATCTGTCTTCTTTATTCATCTAGTTCTGCCCATCCACACCCCTTTGTCCATGTTTTCTCCACAGTAAAGTCTGTCTCTCAGCCCCTACAAAGGTAAAATCACAAAGGATCCCCTAATAAACACCAACTCCTTACTAGGAGCACCTAACTTATTAGGAGTTAGATGCTTCTTCCAGGAAAGATATGACTTGTATACTCGTCCGTATTTATTGAGCATATAATACTTGATTTGTAAGATAGTGTTCTGTACTAAAATCAGTTGTTTTGAATTTAGTACTATGCACTTTTAACTACAATAAGACTGATAATACTTTTACAACATTAGCTTAAAAATCTCTTTGCAGGGTGAAATTATATTTGGATTTTATTTGTCAAGGGAATAAATAAACTTTCTAAAATTTAATGTAAACTTTAAGCAGCCTTGCTTGCAGCTATAAAGAGTTTGCAAAATTGAGTAATAAATCCATAATTGATCCTTTTAACTGGCATGTTCACATCACAAAGATGCCTGTATTAACATTCACATTGCCAAGCAAACATAAACTATGAAATACAGAAATGTCAAGACTTTGCTTTCCTTACAGGGTCCATTTGTCAAAGTACTCGACTGCTTGAACACATGCCCTTGAAGATAAGAAAGCACACCACGGTACACAGGAATATATATATATATATATATTCAGAATAGGTACCACAGCTTCAAACTGCCACTATAGCTTCCTAAACCACAAAGCCTGCCTCCACGATGCAGGAAAAGCAACTGAAGTGTTTTGAGCAATTTTCTCGCACAATGGTCTCCTTTCTGTTCACAGTCACTCTAAGCCTCTGCCTTGGACTGAGAGTCAAGGGCACCGTGAACTGGAACCTTTGATGCCTCTCACCTGCTGGTGACTATGTCGTGCCTCCCTCCTAGCTAACCACAGAGGGCTCAAGGTAACCGCTGTGCTCTGGGCTCTGGGTCCACAAGGGGAAGATGACCACCTCTGCTCAGGGCAGAGGCTAACATTTCACACCTGGACTTGAACTGAATTTTATTTGTTTAATACATAAGTACTTAACTAATGCACTAGTACCTCTTAGTTTAAACCATTGCCTTGCCAAGGTAAATTATACTGATATTCAGCATGATTTCTATCACTCTGATTAAAAGAACAAATGGCTCTCTCTTTCTCTTTCACAAACCTCCTCCTCTTTAAAAGTGCATTGCTGGTCCTGATGATTAATTAATAAAAAGTGAAAATGACCAAGATTTTTTTAAAGAAACAGTCCATTTTTTTAAAGGCCAAAATAGCCCAGGCATGGATCCCACATAAGATCTGTAGTGCCCTAGATAAGTTGCCCAATATCTCTGAGATTCTATTTCTTCACCTATAAAATCAAGGGAAGTGATATCTTCTTCATGTATTGGGTGTGGGCCATGAGTGAGATAAAACATCTTTTAAATCCTGGACACTCAGCAAACTTCAGCTCCTACTGTTTATGCAGAAAAGAAATATCAATTTCATATTTATAAGATTAATAAGACTTTTACAACATTAGCTTAAAAATCTCTTTGCAGGGTGAAATTATATTTGGATTTTATTTGTCTTATATTATATTACTCATATTATATTATTTTATATTATTTTTTATTTTTATAAAATATTTTATATTATTCTTTAGGAAAAATTATCAAAGTTAAATTATAATATGAGAAAATAAAATTTCTGAGGTAATTTTTAAGGCTCTTCACTTTTTTAAAATAGAACATAGGGTGATTTCAAGATATTTGAATAGTTATTCAAGAACCAGAAGTAATTTAAGTCCAAAAAAAATCACAGATCTATTATTCAATGTCTAATGATAAAATTTAAAAAACACAGAAAGTTACATATTAAGTATGCTTATTGTCCTTTAAAACTATTCTCCCTGGTACAACAATGAGCCCTCATTTTTGGGCCAGAAATCTATAATATGTTTTCCCCAAGCTCATAAAGAAGTATATAAAATTCATCAACAATACCCGAATAGAAACTAGATTTTTTAAAAAGTTAAGTTCTATGAGACAGTGAAAAACATCCTGTAGTAATAAAGAGCAGCCCTCAAACTCTTGCTGAAGAAGCAAGTTTAAACTCCAGTCTGTGAAGATTTGCAGCTTAGATGGACTCACAAATTTCCGTTGTTAATGGAGGCACCAGAGAGCTCTGGCAGGAGTTTTGAAGAATCATAAAAGTGGTAAGACAGAAACCAGACTGTGACTATGGCTAACCCAATACTAAAGCAGCTGTAGAGTCAGTCAAAAGTAACAAAAGGGTCATTTCTACATTCTGCAGAGAAGGGATGCTGTTTGGGGCTAACTTTTCCTTCACTGCTGACAGTTGCTGCTATGGAGACAGAGCTGGGAGGAAGGCAGGTGAGAGCACAGGATCTCAAGGCCCTACTGACACTGAGCTACCAAGGATTGGGAAATCTTTTCTGTGCTCTTGACTTCTAATTAATGAGTAAAACCTGCTCAGATTTGGATATTTTATTTTTACTTTTAATCAACTTTTAGTTGAGTTATTTTCTGGAGTCCAATTCATCTTGGTATCTCTCCAGAGTATGCATCATGATATGCTATGCACTAAATGAAAGTATATTAACTCAAATAAGACAAATTCAGAGTTTGGATGTGTAGCTCAGTACAGAAAGTGCTGAACAATGCCAAATATTTCAGTGACGGTCAGGCTATTGGACATTATCAGTGCATGGTACTGATTATCTCCTCTTTTTTTCAAAATGGGAAAGTAACCATCACATTTAGAAAAGTAATATGTTTTATTTGGGGATATAAATTCTATGCTTAAAAATATTTCTACCTTCTCCAATAATCTTGGGAAATATTTGACCCTTGACTTAAGGAGGCGCACTATTCTTAAAATAAGCATATACACAGTCACACTCACACACACGTAATGGTTGTGCTACCTATGATTCTCTTCAGCTGGCATTACTTCATAAACTAAAATGTTTCTCCAGCTCTCAAATCTGTATATACTACATTAGAACTCATTAAAAACCAAGCTCTCCAAAAGGTGTATTTTGGGGAATTAAATAAGCTCACTTCACAAGTGAGATATGGGATCACTGAGGCTAAGTGGATACATTGTACATAGCAAGGATTAGCAATATGCAAGGATGGCTTGATTATGCCTGAGTTAGTCATTCACAAGACCAATACTAAACCTATGTTTATAATCAAGAAATAGAATATGGCATTCCTCTTTGATATAATCAGATAGAATAATAACAGCACTGCAGTGTATGGACATTCTTAAATGTGATATCTAAGTGGGATTTTCATCAATTAGAAACTATTGCAGTGACCCAGAAAAAATTGGATGAGACCCCAAACTACTATAGTGGTACTGAGATTGGAAATAGAAAGTTTTGAGATTCAATTGGGTTATGAAACTGACAGGTCTTGGAAGTCCATTAGATGTAGGAAATAGGGAAAAATTAAGGATGATGATCAGACTTTGGGCTGGACTTCATGGGGGAATTCTGAGGCTATTTACTGAGAACAATCACAAGAAGAGGAAGAGATTTGGAACTGAGAGGGAAAGAAAAGATTGGGAAGATAAGCGCAGCTTGGGATGTGTCTGAGGTGTGAAAGGATATCCATACAGGGGTATCCAGTAAGCAGGATATCATTGCTATGAAAATGAGTTGGATTTGGGGTATTGATCTCAAAGTATTACAACACAGCCGATCACTAAAGCCATGGGAGTGTAAAAGATCACACCAGAAGACAATGTAGAATAAGGAGAGGAAAAAGCATGGTAAAATGGTTCTATGTATCATTCAACTGGTATTTAAGAGGTGTTGCTTTATTGAAATATTGAAAATATGTGTTACGAGAGCATTAGGTTGTGGTGTTTTAACAACAATGTAAAGTAGCATGGCCGTAAATGAATTTTGCTTTTCAAACCCTTCCAACATCCTTTTGTTACATGGTGTGGTTTCCCTTAAATTACCACATGCATAACTTCTTGGGCAGATAGGGCCAGTTAGTTTCACTTCATGCCATACAAACAAGCATGTGGCATGAGGTTCAGTTCTCCTAACCACACATCCCATTATGTGTGCTGCTTTAGGAAACACAGACCTACTAAGTAATTCACTGGAATTATGAGAATCATCTAATTTCTCATAGATTCAATTACCTGGGAAATTATTGATAGTATACATGTTTCAGCATTATCTGTG
Organism: Heterocephalus glaber; assembly: GCF_000247695.1. The sequence continues at coordinate 3,110,071 of NW_004624844.1, read as the reverse complement.
TTAATTGATCATTTTCCTCTCCAAATAGCTTTTCTACACCACCCAACACGAAAAGAAATAATTTGAGTTTTTGCTTTTTTTCTATAGTTTGATGATCAAGACCTCTAAGAAAGTTCAAGAGCCCCTACTCATGGGATCTTTATCTCAATCCTTTCTTTGGTTCTTATCAGTTACAAAGGCATTCTTCTCTTCTTAACCTCTCTGTGGAACTTTAACAAAGGTGAAGTATTTCATTTATAGCTTATGGAATCAATGTTAAACTAAAACAGTGTGTTACCAACCAACAAACAAACAAAATCCCAGGACAGGCAACACAGTATACAAGTCTTAAACTATCTTCTTTCTGATACTATTAGCATCGTAATAGTTGCTGTGTACAATTAAGATTTTGGTTCACTTCCTTTGGTAAAATGAAAAGGAAGCTAAATCAAGAGATCTGACTTGTCCTAAACTATCTAATTTATCAACTCTTCCTACCTCTTGTGATTGAAACCAGGACTCCAAATTTAAAAACTTCTCAAACTTGGTGGTCTTTTGAAAATATCTAAGCTATCCATTTCACATATATGAAAGTAATATTCATTTATGTTTCCATATTTTATAAAGTTCCCTGATGGACAGCAATTGGACCCTTCTCAGCTATAATACCATTAAGTTCTACTACTTGAAAGGAACCCATTTTAAAGTCATATTGATTATTTCCCATGGGAGAAGCTATAAAGAGGGCATAATGTTCCCTATAATGCTATAGATAGAACACATGTCTATGATATATGATGTTTTAAAACATTCATAGGTCTAAAAATAATGTCTCCTGGGTCTAAAAGGGAATCAAAATGATATATCCTCTCAGATTATTTAAGGTAGGAACTGACTCTGAAAATCTTGAGGTATTGTCATGTTCAGAAACCAGCACAGTTGACGACATTTGAAGTGTCTTCTGAATGGGTTTCTAATAAAATGTGAAGCTAGTCAGAAAGTTTTAGGAATTGCTATTTTTAAATATAGTAATATTTAGCCTCAAAAAATGGTAGGGAAACTAGTACCTACTATTAGTAGCTACTGAAAAAGTCAAATTGCTTATTCATGACTAAGAAAAGTATTTTTCCTCTCCAGAATAAAAACAAGAGAAAAGAATATTTACCATCCCCCATATATTCCAACTAGCTGGACTTGTCTTGATATAGCTTTACCTTTCTGCAATGAAATTATACATGACTCAATGATAATAACTGCAATTGGTCTGAGAGTTCAGTATTTTCAATAGGTCTAGTGGTACAGTGTTTCTCTGCATTCTATTCAGTCCAAATTACAGGAAATATTTTCAATGTCATAAGCATAAATAATTTTTCAAAATTTGAAATTCAAATATACTTCTTATTTACTTCAATGTTAAATATTGATAAGCTAATCCATCACAAATATTCAGCCTCCAGATTCCCATAAGTCTGCTTATGTTGGATTTGCTGTGTTGTAATTTAGCGATTTACTTGCCTACCTTTCTTTGGATTAGGAGCTCCTCCAGAATAAGGAAGTAGGCAGAGTTCAACTCTTATTTATTTTTATAAATCCAAAAAAGTACCAAGCCCAGAAGAGGCAACAATAGTTGGGTGCAGATAAATGTGCCAGGTATGAAAATAGATTGGATGGATAATGACGGTACTGTACTAAATTAGAAAGAGACTACAGAGATAGAATGCAAAAGTGATTAAAGTATTTATAGGCAACAATTACCTTTAGGTTTAGTTCTCACATCCAGCATTTACTAGCTGTATGAGTTGGGCAGATTATTAGCTTTTGGTGAACTCCAATTTCCTTCTCTAAGAGGGAGATAGTAATGTGTACCTCTGAGGATGACACAAATATCAAAGTGGAGAATAGACAATAAGCACTTATCACTCAAAGTTGCTCATAGTAAGGCTCCTGGTAAATGACAGAAAAAAATAAACCCAAAGAACTTTAAGAACATTTCTGGAAGTGGTGTTATTTTTTTCCTAATCATATTTGTTAAGAGACAACTGGACATTCGGTTCAAGACTATCTACTGAACACGCAAGTTTAAGTCACATTTTCTCATGATTACATTTCAGTAGCATTAAAGATACACCTAAAAGAAGAGTTTTGGAGACAATGTTGAAAACAGGATTATGCCATCAATGTACAACAGCTTCCCACAACTATCTGGAAATCAGAAAGCAAATGGATTTGTATGATGAATGAGCAGCAGTGAAATTTTACCATGGAAGACATACATGAGCAAAATACAGTAGGCTGTAATTCTGGCCCCAGGAAATCTGAAGAGCTCCATATCTGGAGTTGAGGCAAAGGAATAAAAGATTTTACAATAAAGAGAAGAAATTGGAAATATAAGTATGCAGAGAAATATTCAGTGGGGGATTGCATATTGACATATAAAAATATAATGACTAGAACTCTTTAAATAGTAAAAGCCAAATCATAATATGTATATAGCTGAAGAATAAATTTGGAAGACTATAATAATTAAAGTTATTATAATGGCAGCTGCAAGTAAAACTAAAACCAATGTATTTACCTAAAACACACAATGCCTGTAACGTTGTATTTTTTTCAAAAAATAAGAAAAAAAACTCCTAGTTTATTCACATATTATTTGTTTTCAATTTTATTAATCAACCTGTTATCACTTAGTGATGTCAAGGGCATCACTCTTAAGCATTGGACATCCTATAATAATTGGCTTCTTGTGGAATATCTTCATCAATTTCTAAATATTTTCACAACATCTCTTTTCCTTCAGAATAGAGTACTTTGGGATTTTTGTGTGTGTGTCCATTGGGGTAGCACATTTTTAAAAAGACACAGCAAAGTTATATATTTTTACAGCATATAAATGTACTAAATGTTACATTTTCATCAGTCCAGATCCCCTGAAGTGTACCAAGTGGCCTTAGCCTACCGATTTATGGTAGTCAATAATTTTCTTTTGTAAGCTGCCAATTGCCTTAGGTTTCTATTTCATTGGTAAGCACAAGCTTACAGAAACAACATCTCAGATATGATTCAGAAGAATCAATATATCATTGCAGGTCTATAGAAATCAATTTAAAGATTAGAATTCATCTTTTAAATTTCCACAGAAAAGCAATTAATCATTAATAAGAATTCAGTTTGGAACTATCATCTTTAGGTCATTTGTTCTCTTCATTGCTATATCTGACACAGAGGGAAATGAAAATATTGATTTAACTTCTACTTCTTATCTTTGTACTCATTCTTAGTCCCTAAATGACAATGGACTTAAATCTTATGATTAAAATGGGATCACAAGAGCAGTCTGTCAAGAAATAAAGAATAAGAGCAAAAACATAACTTAAACAAGATAAAAAAAAGAAATTTGAAAATCTGTCTTTCATTGTGTTCCCCCAAGCCAAGTTTTAAAAAAGTAAAACTTAAGATTAGATGAATAGATTTTTAAAATACAGATGTATTTTTTAAAATAATCTGCTTGGTATAAACTTTGAGAACGGTTGCTTTGTGGTGACATTCTAAATTTCTTCATTCTAACTGGCTTTTTGATGCATAATACTAAAATGGAGAGAAAAGAAAGGTATCTAGTTGAAGCATATAGATAAGCATGAGTTGGTGTTTTAGATTAATCATGGTTGAGAGAGAAAAATATGTAAGTAAAATTCTCTTACTTTTTGATCCCTTATTTGTGTTGTACCCTGGTCTGCATATTAGAAAATATCAAAAAAATTTTTTTAATTGTGGTACTAAAGATTGGACTGGGGCCTTCATTCTTACCTACATTTCCAGCCCCCTTTTTATTTTTCATTTTCAGAGAGTCTGGCTAAGTCACTAATTTGCCCAGGTTAGGCTTAAACTTGGGATCCTCCTTCCTCAGCCTCCCACAGTGATGGGATTATAGGCAGCATTGCCTCAACCAGCTTCAAATAAAATTTCTATAACACCAACTAAAACCACTGCATATAAATAGATGAGCTCAAGTAATTAACTCAATCTCTAACTGAATTGGAATAAAACATACATAGTCGCTATTTTCTGGTCCTTCAAGAATTTTGTCTACCTATCCTATCTTCTTTTAGAACTCCAGTCCAAGTCCTTTCACAGTGTTCTGCTCAGTTCCAACATTTGGACTGGATGGCCCTCAACCTGCTAGCCCTCCTCCCAACGGCCTCCCTGCAGGGCTGCACTGGCAGCCTCACTGGGGTTAGTGAAATAGAATGCTATTTTTCTTTGCCATAATGATTTGTTCAGATATGAGGAATGTAACCAAAGTCAATTCTTCCCAAAAGCTTTGGCAAATAAATATTCAGGAATTACTCAAAGAATTGCAAACTTGCAGAAGGACATAAAGGAAAACTTAAATGAGAAACTATACCATATTACTCTCAAAAGTAGGAAAGTTCAAAACTGATAAGATACTCATTCTCCCCAAATTAATCTGTGCATAATATCATTTTGAACAAAATCTAAAACCAAAATTCAGTTTCTCTGAAAAATAAATGCATGAGAACTGTTCAGATGAGACAAACGGGTTAGATGTAAATGTAAAATATAGTTATAAAAGCAATACAAAAATTATGAACAAATATTATCTAGAAGTTGAAGTGGAAAGCTTTCTAATTTAACACCAAAAAGTTATAAAGCATAAGGAAAAATACAAATAACTGACTATATCATCTGTATGGAAGAATATACCATTTATAAAATCAAAAGACAAATGATCAATGAAAAATATTTGCAACTTTTCTGAGAGAAATGAAGTTAATAGTAATAATGCATTAAAACTAGCGGGCATCAAACACATAAAAACAATTCCATAGGAAGAAATAATTACATGACATGGAAGGGCAACTCCAAAGAAAACCAATGACTGATAATCATATCAGTACTGATCAACAAACTGCAAATCAATGGAACATGTGACATCATCTGTCAAAGTACAAAGATCAAAAAGTATTAACAATGACAACTACTGATGTCAGTACAAGAAAATAGAGTTTCTAATATATTATTGGTTATGGTTTAAATTAGCTCAATATTTGGGGGGGCAATATTTTTCTACCATTGTATTTATTGTAAAAAAGTATTTTAACCACTGAAATCTCTATCAAGAGGCACTTAGACAAATTAAGATATAACAACAAAACGAATGTTTAATACTCATCAAATGAAAGCTTTACAAGTCTTCTGTGAAAAAAAATCTTTCCCTATTATAGGAAAAAGCATAAATTACAAGAAAAGTTTTAAAACTAAATGTGTAATTGAGTCATGTACCAATTATAATTTTGCCTACTTCTATTGAATGCTTACCCTGTATCAACACTGAACTACCTACCAAGTGCAGCAGATGCAAGCACACATATGTACAAGCACATACTCATGCACACATGTGTACTTTTACCTTTGTAGAGTAGGAGCCATGGAGGAGAGAGCACTAGAAGGAAAATGTAGGCAGGTAGAGAGGTTCAAGAAGGGCTGAGTTTCCCTTATTACTATACACTGAAACATTTTGAGAAGTCTTTTATTATAGACATTTATTAGCTTTGTTATTATGGAAAAGCAACAAGCAATAAAGATATTTCCATATGGGGAGGAAGAGAGAAATAGAAATATGTGATATTTTGATCATGCAGTTTTAGGACATACTTGGGCTTACAAACACATAATTAAAAAGTTTTGTTACACAACAAAATACCTTGACTGTAGCGGCAGACCTATACACCAAGATATGAAGAAGGTCAAAAGGGGGTCTTAAATTCAATTTAAAAATTAACATTAAGTATCATTGCCAAAAGAAATACATATAACCCAAGGTTTGACTGTCTCCCTTTCTGTATCACTATCCTTTGTCGCCAGTTGGTGTTATGAAATATGTCCACATTGACACAAAGAGAAAGATTATCCCTTTCAATTAAACAAAATCAAATAACAAAAAGTTCTCATATCTGTGGGGTTGGGATTGTCCACAAACTGTCAGCTGCCCATATTTCAAGGGTCCTCCAGATTAAGGCCTTCACTATCTTTTGAGAAGAAATATCAAAAGCTTTCATATAGTACTGCAGAGCAGTCACAGACAAAAATATGTGGATTTGAAAAATCACAAATACAGCAGATTAAAAGATTTTGACACCAATTCATTCTGTTCAAAAGTGTTCTTACTACAGAAATTTATGTTAAACAACAAAAAGTAATGTTTTCTTTGTACCTTTATAAATTTCTGTACTATCTTTCAGGAATAGACTGCTAAAATGAATTCTGCTGCACATTGGAGGATGTGGAAGTCCAGCTTATGACAGGATGTACCCGTTTTCAGAGCATGTTGTACTTATATGCTATAAGACGTGTCAACTTCTAACAGCTTTTAGTTTCTGAAAAATTGCCATTTTGACTTAGGATTCATGTATTTAAGAAATATAATTGGAAAAATTACATGAAACATAATCTTTTATCACTAAACACTGCTGGATCACAAGGTAAAAAGATTGTGAATGACTCAATGATTATCATCATTCTCTTCTTCTTAATACTAGAAGAGAATAGCCAAAAATGAATGAATTTGTCCTTATTATAAATAGGGAGGGGAAGAAAAACAATGAAACATTGACCATACATATACCAGAAACTGTTAGGCTTTACAGATGGGAGTTAAATCTGGCTCTCTTGCCGTTATTTCACAAAGCACTTTGTAGATATTTTGTAAAATTTAAAGCCTTATCTTTGCATGGCCAAAGATTATTTAAAATTAAAGATAGGTCTTTAACAGAAAAATTTCTTTTAAAAAATAGCTGACCTTTTGATTTTTTACATGTTAAATATCATTGTGATGGTATCATCATTTCAGCAACATTGCTGGGTAATTGACCCCACAGAATGCCATTTTGGGTTGGTAGTTGCCTAAATGAAAGGTTTAATAATGAATTTTTAAATGTCACATTGAAAGATGATCAAAATGAAGTATTAAAAGGGTTGGGATGTAGTTCAGTGACAGAGCACCCTTAGGTTCAATCCACAGTACCAAGCAAAAAGATCCCCAGCAACATTCACCCTACCCTAATTCTGATTCAGTGAGGCTGGGTGGCACTATAATCAGTATTTTTAAAAAGCATTCCAGGTGAGTCATAAGGCAGATCTGGAAAACTTTTTCTTCATCTCTAATTTCCCAGTCTTGCATTTGATCAACACAGCTAATCACTGCTGAGAAAACCACTACCATTGAAGTGAACAGAATTCAATTAATACATGTCCACTTGCTCTCTCAAATTATCTATTTTTGACCTTGCAAAACCTAATAGTTAAGTAAAAATGAATTATTGTTATATTACTTACCTAGACTGAAACTTAATAATCCCAGTTTGCTTCACTATTGGCTTTTCTTGTCACTAGCAAACTTGTACTGCATTAGACTCCAAAATCAAGTGGCTGAAAGAGATGTCAGAAATTGTGTACTGTGAGTCTACTGTACTTGATTCCCCCTTACATCCTAACATAAATTCTAAGCTGCCATGTACAAGAAGTGCACTCTATTATATAAGCCTTAACATAAAGTTAGTTTCTTTGCAATGCTCTTCCTTTGAAAAATGTATCTGAGAGTGACAAGGGGAAGGGGCCACTTACATTTCCTGCTAGTGGTGAGCATAAATTTGGCTGTAGATTCTTGGAATACTGCCATGAAGACAGGTGGTTCTCCACATTTTTATTTTGAGCTCATATTTCCAAGTGCTAAGAAACCACAGTGATAGATGACATAAAATGCATGACTAGATATTCAAGGAATTAGTTTAAGTCAAGTATTCATCAATTCTATTTTCTAACATTTGCTCTCCTAAGCTAGGAACTAGATATTCAGGTGCCCTAGTCAATCAGTCATGGCATGTTAGACCTCAAAACTTTGTATGGAATTTCCTATAAGGGGAGTTCCTCATTTCCACTGGGAAGTAAAGGCTGTTATTTAAATATAAACCATAGATACTGTTGATTTAGACTGGTTTTCTTAACTCATTTATTAGCAGAAGTGAAACAACATAAACCAGCTTTAACCTTGCTTTCATTACACATAGTTTAAAAATGCACTTAAGGCTTTACATATATAACTTCATAGACAAAGTTAGCAAGCTAACATTACTTTTATCATTATAAAAGTGAATCCATTCTTGCCTAATCTGTACCGTTCAAAATCACCATCATTCCATCCATCACTATCAAGTCATGCTGGTTTGTTAGCTTCCATCCAGTCCATCAGAAATACCGTTACTGAGCTGTGCAACAGTTTCTCAAGACCACCCTTTCCTCTGCACCTCCACTGACACTGGGCCTGGTCCATGCTTCCATTGCCTCTGGCCTCATTAATTCCATTGTCTCCTAATTGAGACTAAACTGTCTTCTTTCTATCCTTGCTCCACACTACTGCCAGTGAGTGTTATTTCTGAGAACCAGGCCTAATTGTGCCTTTCCCTTGTTTATAATCTTTTAATGCTGCCCATAGATTAAAAAAAAGGATAAATCTAGGGCTAGGAATTTAGCTCAGTGGTTTCGCCACCTGCTGTGCAAGCGCAAGGACCTGAGTTTGATCCCCAGTACCAAAACAAAAAAAAGATAAGCATATTATATCTCATAATAAAAATTGTTTTAAAAAAAAGGATAAATCTTAACTGCTTAGTGTGTCACACGGGGCCTTTTAAATCTGTCTACATACTCTCCTGCTTCATCTCCCATTGATCACGTCCACCCCTCCATCCCACAAATTAGAAAAATGCTTTGCACTTAGTAGACAACCAGTATTTGTTGAATTAATGATTGAATTTATTCAACAGAAAGGTTAGTAACTTTGTTCGCTATCAGTACATGTTGCCACAGCTGTTGAACCACTTTTTGTTACATTCTAAATCCACTGCATCCTAAGAGAGGTAGGCAACTGTGTTGTTCTACATAATGTGTTCAATGGCTCATACTTAAAGAACCAAGTGTTTGGGACTGAGAAAAATTTCTTTCTCCCTTCAAAAAGAGAAAAAAGAGACCAAAATAACTGGGTAAAATGGGGCCAGTCTCTGGATCAAGTTAGAAAGTTGCTCCTGTATGCAGCGTCTCCATTAAGACCTTCTCCTGGTTTGGCCTTTCACTATGGGCACACTATTCAAAGCAAGACCTGTAAGCTGACTTGCAAATGTTTCCCCTATGGGTTATTTCAGGAATATAATCAGCTTTCAAATGAAGTCTTGGAGTAATATGTGGGCTCCAAGCAACTGTGTGCTGCTTTAGCATGATCCCTTATGTCTTGGACAATTTGCAATCTATAAATCACTACATAAACATAATTTTAAAATAATTTCATTTCATATGTTAACTCTCATAGGAAATTGTACTGTGTTTAATGCATTTAATAAATCATTAAATTTACCAAAGGAAAGTAGGATATGATATAAATAGGCATGAAAGGCTTTCCCTAGATGAAATTTAAATATACAGATGAGCCAAGAGACTGAACCAAGGGGAAGGCAGCCAGAAAGTCTCTAGGGAGGAAAAAGGCAATACACAAACAACTGCAGAGGGTTCATGGCAAAAATGACTCCTATTTCCCCTAGTTTATTGATACAACTATTTGATTTTATAAGTTTGTTTCCTTTCAAGATCATATACATTCAAAATAGTGAATTATTCTTTTTTTTTGAAAACTTTAAACTTTTTCTACTTTTCCTTTTCCTGAGAATATCCTCAATATTTTACACATGTAGAATAAATTAATATGATCCTGTCATCAGTATTCACTGCCACCGTGGGATGGCACCTAAGGGTTGTGTTATTCTCTCAAGTTTCCCCCTCTAACTGCCAGTACTGTTCTGGTAAAATTCAATGATCTCACTAGTTATGTCAATAAATGACATGAATATCCTTAATAGCATTATCTTTAACTAATTTTATCACAAATGTACTATTCAGAAATTTTTGGTAAAATCAAAGTTAATATTAACAAAAGAGTAACCTTTTCTAATCACATGGGCACAAAAGATTGAAGCAATTTTTCTCTTTTTATCTTTAAAATTCATTATATTGACGAGTTATTGAGTAGATGATAATAGTTAAACATTTAAGAAAAAGAGAGAGAATATAGAGAAAGATGTTAATTTCCTCAATATACTTTTTAAATCAAAAATTTTCTAGTTTTCTTGTATTGAAATTACAAGGCCCTGTACTGGCTAAAATATAAACTAGTTTTTAGAAAACTACCTAATCTTCACTAACCTTCCATTTCTTAACCTAAAAATAAAAAGGACTGAATTGCACTATTTAATCCCTAAAAGTTCCCCATAGTCCTTTCTGCTTGCAGTATTCTGTAATTTCATTATACTTTGTATACATTACAATTTCTTAATCTCACTGTGATAATTTTCATGCTTGTCAAAAATATCCTATTTATGTAGTTTAGAGCTCAATGTTAAGATGAGTATTTTCTTTGCATGAACATTAAGAGAATATAATATTTTCCTATTATTGGAAAGCAAAAGCATAACCCCAGAGTGACAAGAAAAGTCATAAAATCTCTCACATTGACTGTTACGTGTCTACCATAAGCCATCATACCTTGAGAATGGAGATCTGAATCTCTGTTTATGTTAGACAAGGAGACTACTTATCTAGATTAAAAATGTTTTAATTGGATTTTCAAGGCAATAAAAATACTTTAAAAATTCTAATGGCTGTAGCTAATATTTATGTAATGCTTAACACTACTAATCTCCATGCTTATAAAAAATTTTCCAAATAATCTTCAATCTCCACTAGGAACATGTTACTAATGTGTATCAATACGATGGAAGGAAAGCATCAAGAGAGTTCTTGAGAGATTCTCTGGGTAATATAGCAGTGAAACAATGAAATAATTTGGGAAATTATTTTAACTTCTCCATACTTCCTATTTATCTATCTTCTGTTTTGCTCTCTCTAGAAAGAGAAAGAAAGAAAGAAAGAAGGAAAGAAAGAAAGAAAGAAAGAAAGAAAGAAAGAAAGAAAGAAAGAAGGAAAGAAAGAAAGAAAGAAAGAAAGAAAGAAAGAAAGAAAGAAAGAAAGAAAGAAAGAAAGAAAGAGAAAGACAGACCTAGGCTTATGTAAGAGAAACCATGTTATATTTAAGCATGTGTGTCTGGCTTATTTTATCTAACATTATGATCCCAAGTTGCATGCATTTGCCTACAAATGCCTCAAGTTTAACTTTCTTTATGGCAGAGTCGTACTCTATTGAGTATAAATACCACATTTTCTTTATCCATTCATCTATTGATAGACTTTATATTTTAAGATATGTGCTAATTTGTTTCATTTATACTACTAGTTTCTTTTTGCTCATTGGAAGGAAGTTTTGTCCTTTTATTTGTTTCTTTGTAAGAGAGAGTCTTTTTTTGCTCTATGATTTGTACTCTGAGTAACATTTTGGGAATTCTTTTAAGATCATCATACACACTATATTAACCATTGTTATTCTCTAATTATTTTGTTATGGAAGTTTGTTCTTTCACAGAAGTAAGAAGAGTGTTTTCTATCTTCTTTATTAATGTCTACTTGTGTTACATTAAAATTAAGAAAGAAAAAAGACAGCAGTGAATCCAAATACTTTCCACTGTATGGTAGAGAAAAACTGTATGGAAAATATTTCTGGATGTCTGCCCCACCCATTTCCCTGTCTTTGAGAAAGTCCATCCACTGCCTCTTGGCAGCCATATTTATACTTTGCTCCCTGCTCACAGCTGACTGGATGAAAAGTGGGAAACTTTCTCTTGCCATCCACTGGCTGAGTTATAATGATCCAAATTTCCCTTTAGTGGGGTCAATCCACTGGCTGAGTTCTAACACCATATTTCCAAATAACTGGGTCAAGAGACAAGCTAGTTGGTCATTGGTGTTCAAGTTGGAAGGCCATGTAAGGAATGGGTGCCATATACACTGTGGAGTATAAAGACAGACAAGGAGAAAAGGAAGCACACTTAGAAAAGTAAAGGGGTCCCCCGTTCCCCCCCAAAAGAAAAGAAAAGTAAAGGAGTAGACAAGGAGAAAGGAGAGGAAAGATAAAGGTGGAGGAAGAGGAAGAGCAATAGAGACAGAGAGAACTGTATTTATATTCTTGGGTTGTGTTAAAAAAAAATCCTACATTCCAATAAATTTTCTTCTTTAATTTGCTCTAATCTTAGGTAATATTATCTTTGTAACACAACCATCCTTAAGACCTAATGACTCTTAATTCAGTCCACAAGTCTCACCCTAAATCCAGTTATTGAACCACCATGTTACTTAACTCTTTTTGGGGGGACTCTTTTTATTAGTATATGTGATATAGAGAATGAATACACTCATCATGGGAATTGGTACATAGAGAAGGCATACTTCATCCTTTTTATTTCCTCTTCTTCTCCCCTCCATCCCATCTCCTGACATTTATTTCCAGCAAATGATTTGCACCAATTATATTTAATGTGCAATTTTTTCTTTTGCTGTAAAAAAATCAATGTCCTTCCCACTCACCTTTGAGAAATAAAAAGAAGCCACAGAATGAATTTATCCTGGATTTTCATTTTCTTTGAAGAAAGTAAACTCTCACTCTACCAGTTATTATTAAAAAGGATCTATTACTTAAAAACCATGATGGAAATTACAGCTAATTCATTAATTTTATTATTTCAGATCATTGTCTAGGCACAGGAGAACACAAAATTGCTTACTATGCCTTTTTGCACTATAATTTTTCATCAACTAGCTTGGGAGAAGGTGGTGTTCATTAGTACAGAGATCACCATGCACCCTGCTTGGTATTCAGAATCCTGGCAGAAGCCAGAGGAGCTGCAGGTGCAAGGCTGCCCCACATCAAGATGAGCAAGCACATGGACAACCATGTGTGAGAGCAGCCAACAGGGCTGGGCCACCAGCTGACCTCTCAAGCATACAAGAACATGCTGTTTGCTTCACATGGTACAGCTAATAGTGAGTTCCCATGCCTCTTTCAACTGTTCAAATTGTATAGAATGAGTGTCTGATAACAGATAGCTTGGACATCTAAGACATCCTCCCGAAAGACAACTGTTTACTGGAGTTGTTGCATTGCACTTGCTGGAAGACATAAATAAAACACTTACTTTATTTTACACTTTGGCTATTTGCAAACTGTTCCTGGGTTGCACAGTTTATGTTTTATCAAAGATAAATGGACTTATTTCCTGTTAAGGGAGCTCTATTTTCTCCAACAGTTTCTTAGTGTTTGAGAAGTCATAGACCCTCATGAGAATGTATTAAAGTTATGAAACCCCCCTGCCAAAATAAATTGTATATAATTTTAGAGGAATCAAGACCTATTGTAGCCCATCTGCAGGTCCTTTGAAAACCGAATAGACTCCAAATCTTGTTTAATAATGACGTTTTCAAGAGAAATAGCTGAAATCCCTAAGACACAAGTTCAAATGTGTCATAACATATTAAAACCCCGTTGTGGATACATGGGATGTTTATAACACATTTTAAAAAGAACTGCCAGTATCTGTATTAGGAGGAGACTCTGTCTTTCTGGTATTTTTTAGGGGCTTAAAGTCAGCCTATCTCTATGCAAACTGTTTTATTTATTTTTGTGACTATTTTGACCACTCTCCTGGTATTCTAACACAGGGCTTTATAATTAAGTGATACCCAATTCATGCTTTAATATGTTTTAAATCACCATATATTATGTGGATGTTTTATTGTTCTTTATTAAATGTTCTTGAATTTCTCATTATATTTTTCCATTTGATGCATGGGCCCTAAAGTTATTTTCATTCTCTTGTGGTCCCTTGTGAAGGTTTGGGTACTGCAAAATCTCCAAACAAGGAAAAGAGTTCCGTTTTAGTAATTGAATGGGGCTGCATTTCAAAAGTAGGTTGCCACAATTTTTTTAAAAATGACCAGTTTCATATGGAGATATTTTTTCCTATGCACATCTGTATAGATTGTCCATCATCTGAATCATAAAGTGAGGTTATGATTTTTAATTTGTTCTGGCAAGAAATTGAACACAACATCTGTTTTGCACATGTTTTACCTTTATATTCCTCTTGCTCATGACTAGTTTTTCTACTCAGACTTCCAACTGAAAATATTTTGAAATTTTGATCCTTATTCCTAAAGATAAATAATTTGTACAGTTAAATTACTCTGTTTAAAACTCTGTAAAAAAAAAAACAACTCAGTATCACTGTCATATTATCAAGGTGAGAAAATCCATGGAATATAAAAAATACATTTTATAGCCTTTGTATAGAATTAGCTTCTCTTTATTGAGGTGGCAGGAGGACATAACCTTCTGCTCAGATATTTCTGTTTCTCCTGATGCAGCCGTGGGCTGGTGGCAGAGCATCTGTACAGACCAGGCAAGGGGAGAACTCTGTCTTCCGGCGTGGGTCTGCTCCGGGCTCAGCCAGAACTCTTTTTTTTTTGTCCAAAAGATGGTGATTAGAAGGCCAGTTGGAACCACATAATTTAGATGCCTCGAGCTGCCTTTCTCCTAATTACTGCTTGAATACATTCAACACCATTACATGGTAACTTAAAATATACCCACACATGCTAAACCATTCCTTGAAGTGTAATCTTCTATGTAAAATAATGCTAGACACCACAATGAAAGAAATCAAACATGTCTAAAAATACAAGGTAAAAATAAGAAAAAATTCTGAGTAACTTTTTAACATACTCAATATTGTGCAAATTTAGTAAACTCTACATTTGATGCAGTGTGATTGAAAAATATGATAAATGTTTAAATTTTTTTAAAAAATATTACAGTAAAAAGCACATTGCCATTAATTCCCCTCACTTTTGTATTACAGTAAAAGATATATTGCCATTAATCCCCCTCACTTTGAACACACTTATCCCATTCTTGTCACTTTCTGAAGCAGCCCTGAAAGTCCTCTTTGTATCTTTTGGTGGCTGCCTTAATTTCCTGAATGGATTGTAAATGTTTACTTTTCATGGTCATTTTTACTCTGGTGAAGAGCCAGAAATTGAATGGTGGCAGGTCCGCTGAATAAGGTAAATGAGGATACATTATCATATTTTTATTTGACAGAAATTGCCATAAATATTTTGAATTTTGAATCAATTCAGGACATTGGGACAGCCACAACAAGCAACTAGAGACACTCATGAAAGAGGTCCTCCAGAACTGCTTCAGAAAGTGGCAAGAATACTGGGAGAAATGTATTCAAAGCAAGGGGGATTAATGACAATGCATCTTTTACTGTAACACATTTTTATTTAAATATACACTGTATTTTTTCACACTGTGTATATATTGGTAAGTACTAATTTGGGAGATATGATTTTAAACAATTTTTCAATTATTCAGTTCTTGACAATTCCCAGCAACTTAAAATATTAATTGTACAGCAGATGAAGAAGTCGCTCGAGAAAAACAATCTGGTGCCTGTTCTAAAACAATGCTGTGATTTAGTTGAACTATTCCTTGGTAAGTCACTTTTAAAAACTGACATTTGGAAGGGGTATATTGTATTGATAGTGTTCCTTTTGCAAAGGGCTGAGTAACTCCAGAAAATACAGAGCTTCCTAAATCTTCCTAATTATTTCAATTATATGGCTGTTTAATGGAGAACTCAAAGGAATTGCTGACCCTGGCATAATGGAGTATACGAATAACTTTATTTTTGTTTAAAATAACACACAGCTGTGCGTTTAGATCCTTCAGGAGGTGAAGCTGAATGACTCACCAGCGTGGGAGGTTCCCAGCATTTATGGTTAATACAAGGAATTTTTCTGCCACTTCTTTACATTTAGTAGTGAATGGTTAAATTTGGAAGTACTGTGTCTTCCTCCTAAAAAAAATAACATTACACACTAAAGATTTCTTTTATCGTCAGCAAATTTTTGAAACCCAGAGTTTAAAACTGGGTGTAAAAAAGCCACGTCAGCCAAGTATTGCATCTTTTAAATACCTGTAAAAAAATGAACTTTCAGAAAAATCGCAAATGCTTTTGTTGCTATCTACATGACTCTACAGCAATATTAGGTTTGACTTGAAGCGAATGCAGGGTTATGTCCTGGCATACAGGAGAACATAACTATAAATGAAATGTTGTCCCTGCCACAAGAGGAAATATTGGCCTTGTATCCTATTATCTTCCATGACATATAATGTTATCTTCACCAGATAATTTAGGGTGATGAGAAATACCCTTGGGCAAAGAATAGGCAGCATCTGGGGGTTGGGTGGTTCAATTAGCTTGCGCTGTTCCACGAACCACTAAGCTCACTCCTAGCCTCAGTCTTCTCAGGTGTACATGGAGATGAAATTGATGATCACAAATACAGTATTCAGAAATACAACATAATATTCACACGATAACATTCAGAAAACATTTTGTTCAGTGTCTGGTACAGAGCACTGGATGACAACGACATTATTATTAATCAGGCTGGTGAGGACTGCAGCACATGCTCTCTCAGATTCCTCCTGAGTCAGTGGATACAATGCTTTCTCTTCCAAACCTGCACCTGCAGCTGCAATACCTCCTGGATGTGCCACCCTCTGGCCGCCAGAGCCTCTACTTTGCCTGCACAGAGAATGGGCAGCACCTGGAGATTTCCATCAGTCATCACTGGCTGGCTGTGTGGCTGTAAAGACCCCCAGTCTCCAGCACTGGCTGGGGAGATCTGTGAGGTGGGGCCCACATGCCTTGATAGCTTCTTCAGCTCCCCGGCACCTGGACTCCTCTCCTTCCCACTCCCACCGTCTGCTTCTCCTCTGATTTTTTCCCCTTTGGGGACATATCTTAAACTACTATTTTCCCATGAGTTCTTATCTGATCATCTGCTTCTGAGGAACACTTCGCTAAGGTAATGATGAGGAAAGAGGCGGTGAAAGAGAGGAAGAAGATGGATATGATGGTGAGTTTCATATGTCACCTTGACTGAGCCATGGGTACCCAGATATTTGATTAGATATTATTTCTAAGGGAGAGCACTTCTGAGTGAAGTTAGTGTTTGAATTGGTAGACTGAGTAAAGCATATTGCCACCCCAATGTGGGCCTCATCCAGTCCCTTGAAGGCAGGAATAGAACAAAAAGCTACACAAGGATAAATTTGCTCTCTCTGCCTGATGGCCTTTAAACTGAGACATAGGTCTTCTTCTCCCTTTGGACTGGGACAAACTTACACTCTTGACTCTCCTGGTTCTCAGGCCTTCAGACTATAGATCACAGGATTCCCAGCCATCATAATCATGTGAGCCAATGCCTTGCAATAAGTATGATGCTCTGTCTCTTTGTCTGGAGGGCCCTGACTAATAAGAATGGAGAAGCAAATACATTCCCCACATTCTTTCCTCCCCATAAACTAGGGTAAGGTTGGAGCTGCAAAACGACAAGCTTGAATAGAGAGAATATTTCTGTGGCACTTGATGGGGTGTAGAGCAGCCTTCCTCTTTTTTTCCCAAGGAATATATATGTACACAAAAAATGTGGATGAGAAGATTCACATTCTTTCCCTGCTGGATTTCCAATGTGCACAATCAACATCCATTTTGCAATATTTTTCTATGTTAGTCTAGAATGCTACTCCTATGGTCAGGAACCCTATGGCCAAAGGCCACCTGTGAATCCCTAGTGCTCACTGAATGTTCAATGCATAAATTAGTAGTTGAGGAAATTTACAGGATGAACTGTACACTATAAGCTCATCAATGTATATTTTGAGATTTTATAACATATTTCTTTTACTAAAGACAGACTGTGTAGTATGATGGTAATAGGGGACCAGGAGTCAGAAGCTCTGAATTTTGACAGCTGTGTTATTCCTAAAACTTATCTGACCTGGGACAAGTTGCTCATTTTGTGAGTTTGAATTTCCTCACTAAAATATTCTAATTTCTTATATTGTATTAACCTTAATACCATATATTTCCTAGGGAAAAAGTAACATGTGAAGTGTCAAAAGAATAATTTTTCTATTTGAATGTCACATAACATCTCAAATGATGATCATAGACCATTCCTGGCTCTGGAATATACATAATTTTGCAGTCTTCAAGATTATAAAAGTATGAATTCAAAACTAAAGACAAGTACATTAAATTAGATAAATCATAATAAATTATAAAATTCAAAAGTGACAAATGGCATAAGTATCAAAATTCAGGAAAATAATATATCTTAATAATTAACCACCTGAAACAACTCTATTTTTCCAAAAATTTTGCCTGCATACTCTTTGATTGCTCAAGATGACAGCAATTGTACAGTCTCATAGAGAAACAGATAATTTCATCTTTGCTTTTACATGACAGAAAGGTTATTTTTTTGTTGATAGCCGAGTGAAAATTTTTATTGATTTTAACACCAGACTTTCAAAATTCCATTGTGAATCAGTGAGTTCTTGGCATTTTGAATCTCTGTCAGTCCCTGTCTTTCTTCTTATTTTTTGTTTTTTTAATTTGGCTTCCACTAACATACTTCATTCCCATCATGTTTGAAACCTGATTGAATGGACAGTTATGAAAAATTATAAAAAATTAATTCTGAAATTAAGTTATACAAAATACATACCAATTGCATTTTAAATGGCCACTTCAAAAAAGCTAGTAGAAAGGATTTTGAATGCTTGTACCATAGTGATAAATGTTTGAAGACATGAATGTGTTTAAGCTGATTTAAGTCCTACACAGTACAAATATGTATCAAAACATCACAGGGACGGGGGTTTAGCTCAGTGGTGCTGCTACCTGCTTTGCAAGCACAAGGTCCTGAGTTCAATCCCTGGTACAAAAAAAAAATCACATAGTACCCCATATATATGGACAATATGCAAGTTTTTATATATTAGTTAAAAATAAATTTAATTTGCTTTAAAATAAATAATTACTTCATGGAATTCGGCAGTAAAATTGAGTAAACAAATTATTTTTCCGCCATGTACATCAACTTACTGATCTATGTATGTTAACTTCCTCTCCTGCAAAGTAAACAGACATCACAGTGTGAGGTTTTGAACTTCGCATTAAGAAAAGGGCTGGGGATTTAGCTCAGTGGTTTCACTGCCTGCTGCATAAGCGCAAGGACCAGATTTCGATCCCCGGTACCAAAAAAAAAACCAACAACAACAAGAAAAGGGCAAAGGGAAAGGAGAAGTGGAAGGGGTAGGGGAAAGGAAATAAAGGAATAGAATTAATATAAGAAAAAGAAAAATGGAAACAAAGTCTTTGTAGACAGGGAGGGGTGGAGGGGTTGAAAGGAGGGCAGGGGAACGGGGAAAAAATAAGAATCAAGATATATCATGTAAAGGTACAAATTCCCAATGATGAATGTAACTATTGTATACCTAAAATGTACCAATAAAAGAAAGAAAGAAAGAAAGAAAGAGAGAGAGAGAAAGAAAGAGAAGGAAAGAAAGAAAGAAAGAAAGAAAGAAAGAAAGAAAAAGAAAGAAAGAAAGAAAGAAAGAAAGAGAAAGAAAAGCAAGCAAGCAAGCTTTCAGGTATAGAACAATAGCACAGTAAGCATCTATATATTCTGTGCCTGCATTCAACAATTAATAACATTGTCATATTTACTTCATCTATACATTTTGATTGTCATTTTATAGCACTGTTGACAATTTTGCACAATACTTTCTCTGAACCTGCTAAATTTGCTTAGGAAATGCAAGTGAAGTTTTCTAAAACATGACATGTTTAGATGTATAGAACATACACCTCTCAGAGACATTCACAATGTAGTATAATAGGCCTTTTATAATTCTGATAAATTCTTTCTTCTGCAATTCCCAAAAGGGTAGCTATAGTATACATTTTCCTATTTTTACTATATTAGCCATTATATTTCTGACAAGAAGAAAACTTCATTTTGATTAGCCATGCATGAGAATGAAATCCTCAGCTCTCCAACTTATACATCTACTGACTGAATGGTTTTTCCCAAGTTAAAGAAGGTTCCAGTCATTTCATCCCACGTGTTCCCTCCTTTCCTTGCATACTTCTGTCATCAGGCACCACAGGTTTACATATGTTGCTTTAAAGATACTATCCATGGGTGGTCAGAGTATTCTTAGAAGCCGTTGGAACCCTTGGAGAGCTAGCCATCACCTAAGTATGCATAGCAGTGATTGCAAACAAGAAAAATTCATTGATCTTATTTTAAGCAGAATTTCAAAAATGTTCATGGCCATTTGAATGTTGCTTGACAGGAGGATGTGTGTGCATGGAAGGTTAAGGTATAAAAGAAGAGAAATCAGGTTGAAAAGAGATAATAGTCTGTTACGGTTTGAACATATCCCCTACAAGTTTGAAAGTTTTGAAAATTTAAGCCCCAAATTTGTGAAGGTACTATTTGGAGATAGGCTCCTCTGGGCAGTAGTTAGGGTTAGATAAGCTCCTGAAGGTAGGGCCTCCGAGATGGGATCAGTGGCTGTAGAGCAAGAGGTAGGAGCCCAAAGAGAGCACACTGGCTTTGTCTCACCATGCCATGCCTTCCACCATATTGTGATATAGCACAAAAGCCCTGACCAGATGCTGAGCAGATGTTGGGAGCATGTTTCAGGACTTCCCAGCCTCTAGAACTGTGAGTTAAATAAACCTCTACTATTTATTAATTACCCAGTCTGCAGTCTTCAGTTATAGCAACAGAATGTGACTAAAACATATTAACCAATTATGGCAAATTTCATGTGAATGTCTTTAAAAAGGGTCTATATAGTGAAACCTAAGGTTGAACCTGCATGAGCTTCATGGTGTATCTGTTCTGGTCTTCTCATAAATCTGCGGTAAAAATGAAGCACAGGGGGTCTAGAACCATTCTGTGAATGGGCTTATGGTTAAGTAGGAAAATGTCCTCAATTTCTCCCTATGCAAGCTGAGGTACTTAAGGATGAAATGTTCAAACATGCAAAACTCACTTAAAATGCCCCAGCAACTTACTGGTAGATATGCACACGTACATAGATGAAGCAAATGACAAAATGTTAATGACTGTTCAACCCAGACTTGGAGCTGCTTCTACTAGCTCTGGATGTCCATTGTACCATTTTACTATTTTCCTGTGTTTGAAATTTTTTATAATAAAAAGTCTAAAAATATCCACTTACTGAACAGAAGAGAGAAATGAAGCCCAGAGGAGTCAAGGGACTTGCTCAAGGTCATAACACAGGTAGTTCCTCATTCTTTGTGGCTGATTCTCTGGGTACAAGAAGCCAAAATTCTCATCCTGTCCTAAAGAGGAAGTTTGCATTTGATTCTTCATTTTATAGTATATCCTTCCAACACAACAGAAATGCTTGAGAATTGTGATAAGAAAATGCTAAAGTATGATTTTTGCCATTTTCTACATTTTCTATTTGTAAGTGAGGCCCAGACAGTAATGGTGGCAAGGCTCTGGCTCAGCCTCCCACAGACAGGCTGTGGACACTGGATGCTATGCTGGATCTGCTAAGATGATCTCAAGAATAAATTTCTTGATTACATGCTAATACTTGGGTTTAATTTGTTAACTATTAAGCTGTCTTCTTCACTAGGTACAGGAGGTATATTTACTCTCCCAAAGCAACCAAATAGCCTGAGGAAATCCAGAACACATTTCCTCCTGTACCTGAATAAATTTTGAAACCGCATGAAAATGGACAATGGGAAAAGGCAAGAAAGATAGGTTTTTATTCGAACTCAGTCGCAAACTCTAAAGCACTCCGTGAATTTGTTTGAAAGAAACCTTTTGGCATTGGTCAGTTCACAAACATGTATTATGTTTCCTGAGTTTCCATCTATCCTATTCAAGGTAGTGACAAGATGGTAGTAAATGAAAGAACAATGCCAAGAGCAAAAAGTTACAGGCAAAGCACACAAGAACTCATCTGTGAACAAAGAGCCACAGAGCAGGGAGTGTCCCTGAAGACTGACAACCTTCAGGGTCCAAAGCTTGCACAGACTCTGCCCTGTTGGTGTGAGTCTGTCAGGCCCTTGGAAATGTTCACTTTTGCTGTTCTCGGGGTTTTGCATAAACTCCTGGCCCCTGCACTGCTCCGCAGAGGTTGGCTCTGTTCTTGCATGCTCACCTGGTCAAACAACCAACAGAAAACACTCTTCCATGTGCCTGAGCATTTACTGTAAGACTTAGTGGATCAAAGGTCCCAGGCATCCCAGCCCTTGGTATATTAGACGTGAAGCCTGCTGAGAGCTTTTCCTGAGGCTA
Organism: Heterocephalus glaber; assembly: GCF_000247695.1. Next base: position 3,087,862 of record NW_004624844.1, on the reverse strand, counting down.
GCAGTGGTGTGCAGAGGCAGCCACTGCCCCTATGGAGCTTAGAGTTCAGTAATCAGAGGCTGTTAAACAATATGCTAACTAAAAAGCAATTTGAAATAATTTCAAGTACACAGAGCTTTGCAAAAGAGAAAGGAACCCTTAGGCATCCAGATAGGGAGATCTATCTACCTGTCTATTTATTTTAATAGGCACATTCTCATACTATTATCCTTTACTATTACTTATTGTACAACTTTTACCATGAACACACTAAGAACCTTGCCATCAGAATTAGTATCCTTGGTAGACAGGCATGGTAGTGCCTCCTGTAAGCCCAGCACTCAGGAGGCTGAGGCAAGAGGATCGCCATGAGTTCAAGGCCAGCCTGGGCTACATAGTGAGTTCAAGGCCAGCCTGCACTACATAGTAAAACCTGGCCTCAAAATAATATTAATATTCTTGGTAACAAAGAGCAACTCTCTTAAGGGATAGTGCTTTAGAGTAGGGCTAAATGTTAAAATAAGAAAGGCAAAAATTGAACCTAGAATCACAGAAGCTGTGTTTACAGAGTTCCTACAAATTATGGGAAACTGGGAAATCATTAGGGTAGAACTTTCCACTCAGTTAACTCTTTGCTTCTAACCACACCAAGAGACACTTACAATAAGGATTAACAATTCAGTAGAGATTAGAGAGGAAGAATGAATCACAGAACTAGTGTCCAAAGAAAAGGGAGACCAAAAAGTATGAAAGAAGAATGAGAGTGATACACTTAGCTCAGAAGCTGTGCATGGAAATACTGATGTATTCTACAATTCCTTCAGTTGACTTCAATGTCCTCAAAGTCAAAAATCTGCATCTCTTCTGGAACCTATGCCATAAGCCACTGTCCCAAGCTTTAGAATTGTGGTTATCTTATAAATTAGAGGTTGCCTCCTCTAGTAATTTCATTACTCCCTACACTTAGCTCACAGGCCTCTTAGTATTATAAAGCAGAGGGACTATTTATCTTCAATGTGCTCTGAGTTTATTTTGAGAGTGAAGTAACTCAATTACTCCCTGTAGAGAGAAATAGATAACCATGAGTGTGACTCTTCATTCTAAACTGTTGACTATATGGTATGTGTCACAACCTCTGAAAGAGAAAGAAAGAATATCTCCTTTAATTTGGGATGAGCAAAGAAATACTGTAGATTGCTCATGTCCTGTGAGAAAAGCAACTCTGTTGATCCTCCTTTGAAAAAAGTTAATTTGTATGTCTTTTACAGGTATGATTATAATATTTTTCTACTGCTACAGTTCAATTGTAAATCCCCTTATATTAGGTTGAGTTCCCTAAAGTACAATATGGCAAGTACTTTATATGATAATATTCTTAGAAAACAGACAGTTATCAAGAGACCAAGGTCTTCTAAAATCTAGGAACATATTTGATTCTGAGAAAATCTAAAATAACACAATCAAGCTTTATCTTTTGGAGCTTATATTTATAATTAGATTTATAGTTGGCCTTAGGTGGTTTGCTTTCTTGTTATTATTTTCAGCAAATCATCACAAATAGATCATATTTTGAGCTGAAGGGTTTTTTTTTACATGATAGAGCTGTCTTTACCTTTTGACTATAAAATTATACATTTTAATCTAAAATCATTGAGCCCAGACACAAATGTGAACAAAAGCTTCTCTGAGTGCTCCCTTCACAAATCTCTAATAGTCAAAGCATAGAATTATGCAGAATTTTTAGCAGGGCATTTTTTCTGTTTCCAACACCACAAGCCTACTTTTCAGTGATCTCAAAAGCTAGTTCTCTAAGAAGACCTATCAGATGGATAAACACCTACCCATACTGTCAGGAAAACATATAGATCATACAAATCACCAATTCCAGAAATAAGATAGCATCTCTACAGATTCTAGGATATTAAAAGGATTGTATAGGTAATAAAAATTTTATGCCAGTATATTCCAAAATCTAAAAAAAATGAACAAATTTCTTTGAGGACATAATAAAACATCATTGAAGAAATGTCATCCTGAATATATTTATATTGAATTTTCAGTTAAAAAAATCTCTCCGCAAAGAGAACTCTAGTCCTAAATGGCTCCATTAGTGACTTTTACTACAGTGGAACCCTGACTTAAGAACTCAATTCATTCCCAAGGGCCAATTTAACTCAAGTTGGTCAGTGAAGGCTCAAGCTCCTTTACACAGCCTTCAAAGTCTCTCTCCTGCATACAGGCAGACCTCAGTGTCCTTAGAGAGACATTAGCCCACAATATCTCAATCAACCCCACACAGAAAACGATGTTGTAATGTTCCTTTCAGAACTCTCTGAGGGTTAAGTCTGTATCTGAGACCATCTGGAAGCACAAGTGGGCAGCATTAAGGTCATAACTCAAAACTTTGTAAGTTAAAACTAATTCCAGTCATAACCCAAGTTGTTTATCTGTCAGGCCAGTCATAACTGTAGGGTCCACTATAAAACTTTAAGGAAAAGATAATATCATTTGTATAAAAATTCTTTCAGAAAGTTAAGACATGGCCTGATATCAAACCTGAAAAAGCCATTGTAATAAAATAAAAGTATAGATCAATATCTCTCAAAAACATTGACATAAAGGTCTGCAAAAATAATAGTGAATTCAATCCAGCAAGATATAAAAGGTAAGATATATTATGACTAAGTGAAGGTTTTCCCAAAAATGCAAGACTGGTTCAACATTTAAAAACAATCAATAAAATTCATTATCTCAACATAATAAAGAGGAAATAACACAGACATCTCAATAGATGAAGAAAAAGGCTGACAAAATTCATCACAGGTTCATGAAAAAACCCCACTGCAAGTTAGGCATAGAAAGGAACTTTATCAATTTGATAAAGGATAACTAATAAAATTGTAAAAGTAACATATTAATAATAAAATGAACATTTCTAGAGATTAACAACAGAGCAAAAATACTCATTTTTTACAACTTCCACTCAAAATCTTCTGGAGGTCTTAATCAGTGCAGTTAGGAGGAAAAAAAATAAAAGGCACCTAGAATGGAAAAGATGAAATAAAAGTTCTTTTTCAGACATGATTGATTATCTACATAGAGACCCCTAGAGTATCTATTTAAGTTATAATGACTAAATACATTAATCATGATTGCAGGATAAACATCCAAAATCCAATCATACATTTATAAAATTGCATGAGAAATTGGAAATTGAAATAACAAATATAATTTAAAGTACTTCCAAAATGATAAAATGCTTTAATGTCTTTGAAAATATGTGTAAAGTATTCATTGAATACTATAAAACATTGGTTGAAGAAATAAAATAAGACCTAAATATACGGAGATATACAATCTTTTTGGGGGATTTTTTTTTTTTTTGCTTAAATTCTTTTATTGGTACATTTTAGGTACACATCATGTTTACCTTTATCATTGGGTGCTTGTACCTGTACATGATGTATCTTCGTTCTTATTTTTTCCCCATTACCTGTGCACCCTTCACCCCCTCCACCCTTCCCTATTTACATAGACATCATTTCCATTTTTTTTCTTTTCTCATGATTTGTCCTTTCCATTCTTTCCTTTCCCCATCTCCTCCCACCACCCCTACCCCTTTGGACCTTTTCCTATTTCAAAGTATCAATTATTAGTAATTAATCCTTTTAATCCTTATTTACACTTTCAGTTTTTCACACTAGAGAAACTATTTGGTATTTACACATGTGTCCTATTTATTTCATTTAAGAGTATGGCCTCAATATGCATCCATTTAGCTATAAATGTCTCTAGTTTCTCGTTCTTTATGGTTGAGTAGTACTCTATTTCATAAAACCACATCTTTATCCAGTTTCCAATTGATGGGTGCTTGGGCTGTTTCCAAGCTTTAGCTATTACAAACTGTGCCGCTATAAACATGGGTGCACATATATCGCTGTAGTATGATTCTTTTAATTCTTTGGGGAAGATGCCCAGCAGGGGAATAGCTGGGTTAAATGAGACCTCCAGCCCTAGTTCTTTGAGGTATCTCCACAGTGATTTCCATAGTGGTCACACCAGTCTGCACTCCCACCAACAATGGAGAAGGGTTCCTTTCTCCCCACACCCCCACCAGCATTTGTTATTGGTTGATTTCATGATACCAGCCGCTCTTTCTGAGGTGAGGTGGAATCTCAGTGTTGTTTTCATCTGCATCTCTCAAATGACCAGTAATGTTGAATATTTTTTCATATATTTATTTGCTGCTTTTACTTTTTGACTGAGAAATGTCTGTTATTTCAGATGTCCATTTTTGGGTCTTTGAATATGGGGGGTCTGATTTTTTTCAGTTTTTTATATACTCTAGATAGTAGTTCTTTGTCTGAGGTACAGCTGCTAAAAATTTTTTCCCACATTGTAAGTTGTCTGTTAGCTCTGTTGGTGGTTTCTCTTGCAGTGCAGAAGATATATACAATCTTAATGGACTGAAAGCTCAATATTATTAAGATGTCAATTGTCACAAAATTCATAATAGTTATTCATAAATATGTGCAAATTCAGCAGCAAGGTATTAAGAAATCTGATTCAAAGATAAAATCTGAAATTAAAAATAATACAAAATAATTTGAGATAAATCTAACTAAAGATACAACATACAAAAACTTAAAGCATACAAATTAAGATGTAGGGAAATTTATAGCTAACAAAATATATATCAACAAAGAAGAAAGATCTCAAATCCACAATGTAACCTTCCATATTAAGACACTGGAAAAAGAAGAACCTTAAACCCAGATACAACAGAAAAAAAGGAAATTAGTAGAATAGAGAATAATAGAACAACTGAGAAAAACAATAAAATCCAGCTTTGGTTTTTTGTAAAAATCAATAAAATTGAAAAAAATTAGCTAATCAATAACAAAAGAAAAAAAGAATCTAATTACTAAAATTACTCTAAAGACCAAAATTACTGAAATGGAGAACGAAGAAGAGAACGTTATTATTGACCTCACAGGAAAATAAAAAGTTTATAAGGGAAGACTAAAGAAAACTATATGTCAATAAATTAGATAATTTAGATGAAGTGGGAAAATATCTTAAAAGATGTAACTACAAAGAAATGGACTCAAGAAGTACAAAATCTGAATATATATATATACATATATATAAAGCAATTAAAGAGACTAAATTAATTTGAAAACTACATTCCTGCCAAAACAAACAAACCAAACAAAAAATCCCCCAAAGTCCAAGCCCAAATAGCTTTATTAATGAATTCTTCCAAATATTAAGAAAACTCATTCCAATTATTCATAAATCCCCAATAAAAAAAGTAAGAAACACTGTCTTGCTTAGCCAGTAAATTCAGTATTGTTTTCACTCCAAAACCAGACAAGTACACCAGAAGGAAAGAAAACTGTAGGCCAATGTCTCTTATTAACATAGACACAAAAACTAACAGAATATTAGCAAATGAAAGTCAAGCAATATATAAAGTGGAATTTAATCCAAAGGATGCCAGATTAGTTTAGTACCTGAAAATCAATTTATACAAGAAGTCATTACAATAAAGAACAAAAACCACATGATATGAATAAATGGAATATAATTGAGAGTTCAGAAATGAACCATTATATTTATGATTAAAACAAATCAAGAAAGAAAGAAATGTTTTTTTCAACAAATGGTGATTGGACAACTGAATGTCCTTTTTTTTTTTTATTTGGTACCGGGGATCGAACTCCAGTCCTTGAGTTTGCACAGCAGGTGACAGAACCACTGAGCTAAATCCCTGGCCTGAATATCCTTTTAAAAGTGAAACTTGAACTCTATCCCCCACATCATATACAAATATTTAAATGTATTAAAGATGTAAATAAAAGAGCTAAATCTATGAAACTCTCATGAGAAACATAATTGTGCATGTTGGTAACTTTAAATTATGCAATGTTTTCTTAGGTATGAACCATATATCCAATTTGTTGATATCTGATTTATCGGATATCAACAACAACAACAAAATAGATAAATTGGATATCAACAAAATTAAAATTTTTGTGTTTCGGTAGACACTCAAAGAAAGTGAAAAAAAACAAAAAATACAAGACAATTTCTGCAAATCATATATCTGATAAGGAGTTTACATCTGGAATATATAAACAGTGATAACAACTCAAGAATAAAAAAAAATATTCCAATTAAGTCTGACTAAAAGATATGGGACATTTCTACTAGAAAATAGACATTTCTACAAAGAAAATATACAAATGGCCAATAATGTCATGAAAACATGTTCGTCATTAGCCATCAGGGAAATATGAATCAAAACCACAATATAGTAGCACTTCACAATCACTAGAAGTGTTATAATCAAAATTGTTGGTGAGAAAATGGAGAAATCAGAACACTTATCATGGCTGGTAGGAGAATAAAATGAGACAGGTGCTTTGAAAAAATATCTTGTGGTTCCTCAAATGCGTAAACACAGTTATTGTAAGATCCAGCTATCCCATTCCTAAGTATATATCCAAAAGAAATGAAAATGCACACTTACACAAAACTTGTGTGTATGTTCATAACAGTATTATTCAGTAATTAAAAAACAGAAACAACCCAAACGTCTGTCAGCTGACAAGAGAATAACAAAATATTGTGTATCCATAAAGTCAAGCATTTTATGCAATAATAATGAAGTACCAATATGTTATACAACATAAATGTACCTTGAAAACATTGTGCTAAGTGAAAGAAACTAATAGGAAAAAAATCACGTATTCAATTTGTATAGACTGTGCAGAAAGACAAATCTGTAGAAAATAGATTAATGGTTGCTTAGAATTAGGAAGTAAGAAATTGGGGTCTTCTCTAAAAAGTTTCAAATTTCCTTTTGGAGTGACGAAAACTTTTAAAATTGTGGTGATAGTTGTCCAACACTGTGAATATAGTAATAACTTCTGAATTGTATACTTTAAATGAATGAAATGTACACTATGTCCAATATATCTCTCAATAAAGTTATTTTTTTAAATTGATCTGTAAATTCACAGAAATTCCAAACAAAACCCTAGCCAAGAAAAAGGGTTTGTTGGGTTTTTTTTGCTTTTGTTTGAAATATAAAATTTATATGAAAAAGTAAAAGTAAAAGGCTTGGAATAGTTCACACTCTTCTGAAGAATAAGAACAGACATAAGGTACTCATGCTAATCTGATTTCCAGACCTACTAGAAAGCCACCGAAATCAAGACGGTATGCTATTGTAGAAAGGACAAACATTTAAATCCTCTCAATCCAGAAAAATACCTCGCTTATATAGTCAACTGTTGCTGACATAGGTACAAAGCATACTGATGGAGGAAAAGATAGTCTTTTCAACAAATGGTGGCAGAAAAATTGAGTATCCCTGTGAAACAATAAATAGACCTCAATCTATACTATAATCTATGATCCAAAATTTTGAAGAGGCACTTAACAAAATGGCAAATAAAGACATGAAAAGATATTTAATACTGCACTAGGGAAATGGAAATCTAAACCACAATGATATACCACATATACCTGTCACAATGGCTATTTCAAATGATAGCATCAATTGTTGGCAATGATGTAGAACAACTTGAACTAGAATATTGCTGGTGGAATTTCAAATAGCACAGGCATTTAGAATTTTCATATAAAATTAAATATAAATTTATTTATGCCCCAGGACTCCCATTTTTAGGTATTTAACAAGGGAAATGGAAACCCTTCACAACACAAAACTTGGATGCAAATGTTTATATATGCTTATATATGACAGATTGCTACTGAGTAATAAAAAGGAAGAACTGTACCAGTTAAACACACAAATGAATGAATCTTACACATGCTCAGTAAAAGAATCTAGATGCAAAATTGTGTGATTTCATTCATATGACATTCTGGAAAGGCAAAACTATAAGAAAAAAACAAATCACTGGCTGTTAAGGGCTTGAAAAGGTGGACGGGTTGGCTACAAAAAAACTAGTGACACAGGGCAGTGGGTGATAGAACTATTTTATATTATGATTTAGGTCTATCACTATACAAGTTTGTCAAAATCCAGAATGTTATACACTAAAACTCATGTATTCTTCTACATGTAAGTAAAAACCTTAAAGTGGAAAAAAAAAAAAAAGAAAATCAAGCAATTAGAGACATTTACGGGCTATAAATTTTTCTATGAATATTTTTAATGTTTTTCAATCCAGTGATAGATGATATCATATAATAAAACATTGATGGCATAACTCAAATTCATGTTCTAAGTTTTGCCTCTGACAGATTTTTTTTACATGACCGCTACACCCAATACTATCTCAATGAGCTGGGTGAGCATTGCAGACATGAGACCACAAGGCAGGCTCCTAAGGGCGGAGGATCTATTCCACCACAGTGTTGGAAACGTACTGTCCAGTAAGTAGCTCGTTTTCAGCTCTTTTTCCTGATGTTTATGGGTATTAGGAGCTGCTGTTCTGCTCTTGTTTACCCTTTAGTATTTTAAACATACTTGTGACAGTGAAGTCAACAAGAGTAATTAAGAAAATATGTGCCACGTATGTGTGTCTCCTTTAACTTAAGTATAATTCAACAACTATTGAAGGAGTTATTTCCAGAGGATAAAACCAGTGGTGGAAATGGCCAGAGGTAAAAGTAATGTAGAAGATATGGAGTTGTGTTTCCAAGTCTGGTATTTTCAAGATAAAAATGTTATCATCTTTAGTAAAGACAAAGACAGCAAATTATATTTTTATACTATTTTTATCTGATCAAATCATACAATGGAATTTCAAAACTGGAAGAGAGCTCAACTAAAATCTTTTGTCTTTTATATATGAGGAATTTGAGACTTAGACAAAAGGACAGTTGGCAAAGATTATATAAGTAGTTAATGCCAGGCTTGGGACTAAATTTCAAGTCACCAGATACTTCAAAAGTTTTAAATTATAGTTTAAGGAAACGCTCTAGCTGTACTTAAACTAGAAAAGGAAATGGGCAGGAGGGGAAAACTTTAAAATTTCTTCATTATCAAATTTATAAAGTATTTAAGAAGAAAACTTAAGGTCATGTCTATAGAGTCAAATAGATAAATTTCTGTGCAATATTATATACAATAAAAGTAAGAAACGTGATCAAGGAATCAGAAGATTTAGTTTAAATTAATGACCATTTTCCTGAACTTTCTACTCTTCCTTTTTCAATTTAACTATGGTGGTTTAAAAGCACAGCCTTCATCTTGTAATACACGCCATATTTTGAATTTTACATAATGATTAGTGTAGAGACCTTCAAGTCAAGCACACTAATGTCCTTCTAGAAAGTGTCCTTGGAGAACTGATAATAGAAGAAAGTAAGTGAGTTTATTTCTAAATGATTCATGTAATTAAAGTTTAATATAATTGGACATGAACTGTTATTGGAGTTGCATTTCTGCATACTGCAGTCCACATGGTGGGAAACTTTTAGTCATAAAGCATCTCTCTCTCAAGGATGTAAATGCCTTTGACATTGCTGGATGGTTGTGTCACTGAGGGAATGGGCACCATCTGTCCCTGCTTAGCCGTGCTGAGAACACTGACCTGACAGCGCACGGTGAAACTGGAGAAGCCCAAAGGAGTATCGCCATTCCTTTCTAACCTAGTAATGAGTTATCTGAAGTGTTGCAAAACCATGAGTTTGTGAAACAAAGACAGTAGAAATATTGTCAGTCTGCGAAAGATTAATTATGGGAGTTCAGAAAGAGAATGACACAGAAGCTGTCTGGGTTCAGAATCAGTAACTTTTTCCAGCTGTCCTGCAGAAGTGAACAGAGTCTCTTTTCTGGGGATCATATTTGAGAGGCCTGAGTTAAAGACCTCAGTGAGCAAACAGATTAGTGTGAGGTTACATCGAATGGGCTCTGTATGGAAAGATTACAACAATATTGTACTTAAATAAACTGGGGAAGATAGGTTTTTAATAATTCACCTTTCATTTCAGTCTGTTACAGTCAAAACCAAAAGACAAATGGACACAGATGTCAGGTAATTGGCAAAGGCTTTATTTTCCCTGACCCACATGTCTGATTCTGTAAGCAATCTATTTTCTCTACTTACATTACATATGTGTAACGAATTAACTCATATTCTCCCTGAAATGTTATCTTCCTCTTCTCTCGGTGCTCCCACTTTCTATTAGTAGGGTTAGCTTGTATCACTTTAGTGCAAGAGCTTGGAATCACTCTACACACCACCTGTTCTGCATTTGCCTGTCAATCCATTCTACCTCCAAATATTTCTTTTCTCCAAAGGTCATTGTCTTCTCTTTGTTTTTAATATTGCAAGCACAGTCTAAGACTTTCTTTCTTACCATGTGCTTATTCTCTAGATATTAGCTAGCTGGATTCCCTACCTTTCATTCTCCTCCCAAAAGTCTGCTTTAGGGTTCATTTTCCTTGAGAACAATTCAAGTTATGAGATCTCTATGTTCCACCATCTTTTTTCACTCCAAGCTATGTATTATTAAAACCCAACTGGCAGCATGTGAACACAATCTCTCACTCCGTGACTTCATGACCTTCCTACATCCTCCTCCTCGATTCTTCCCCTATGCTTCTTTGCCTCTCTACCTTATTTCTGAAGTTTCCTCCACCTGTATGTCACCTGGCTTCCTATTTACCTACTTCAATCCCTAGATGAGATGATGAGATGTCATATCTTCCAAAGGCCTTTCCTGGATCCCAAAGCTATGAACAAACTTTTTCTGCTTTGATTTTCCCATGATGGGCCTCAAATATTATGAAATATTCATAGTAAGAATATTATGAAGGCTACACATTGAAATCATAGAATCTCCAGCAAATGTATGTAAATTTGCAGTTCAGATCATCATGTTAAAAATGAGTGTCAGATGACCAGTAAACTCCCTTAGCCTAAGATAATATCCAGGAAGGCAATGGAAAATAAAGATTGGTGATCCTTCTGCCACACCTGGAAGTTTGCTTCAATCCATAATAAAAACAAGTACTATTGAACATTTCAGTATGCATTCTCACACACACACACACACACACACACACACATCTATACATACATGATATGTTTTAAAAGCAAAAAATGACTGAAAATCCACCAAAGTTTTTTGAAAGGTTAGATAAGTGTGAAAGTGATGTGGATCCCAATGGCAATAACTGCTAGACTCCCATGGAGAAAAGAATCTCTGGTTTCTCTCACTCCATCACCCATAGTCTGTAACAATCACAGGTTTTTCAGAATTCCGTGGATACAGCATCCCCTGAATACAGCATCCCCTTTCATAATTCCATGCCTGTTCATGTTCTTCTTGTTTCTTTAGACCAAATTAAAGGTAACTTTTTTAAAAATCTCCTACTGAAACAGAGAAATTAATTATCTTCTTCAATTTCCATATTTCAATTCTGATATCACTCACAATGTTGCCTTAATTATTTTTTTAATAAAATTCCTCCATTTATGGGTGAGATCATGCACAGTAGAGAATAATTATTCAATTTTTGTATCACTAGAATCTCATTAAGTGCTTACCACATAGTAGGTGCTTAATGATAACTAGATAAATGAAAGGATGAATGTATATATGGTAGGTATTATTAATCCTAAATTTCACAAGAAAATGAGGTTTAGCTTTACTTGCTCATTTTCAGCTGACTTATCAGTTAAGAATCTAGAATCTAAATCCAAGTCTTCTGACACCAAGATGAATGCTAATTCCCCAGGTAGACTAACTCACAGAAACCGGTTCACCAGATCCTTGAATATCAAGATAAATGTCATGTTTGGGATTTTAACTACCTTGATGTTTTTCTAAAGCCAGAGATGTCTTCACAAGGATGCAGATCTATAAAATGGTTTAAATGTGAATAGTTACACCAAAATGATTACATTCACAATAGATTGCTCAGGTAAAGCAAAATATATGAAAACAATTTTTGAGAAAGCCATAGCCACCCACCAATTTTCCCTGCACAAGACTCCCAGACAAATAACTGTTACCAATTGATCTGAGTTTGAACCAATATTTGACTCAACTACATTTTAGAATGCAAAAGATTGTGGAGAGCCCCTCAGTGTTTGTTATACTGAGGATATTAAATGATTACTGCATCCTGATAACTATACCAACTTATTATTTCAGTCAGGGACAGAAACTATGTGACCGGGTTTCAAAGAAAATCGATTATTTCAGGTTACTTGAGATTGCTTTAAGCATCTGTAAGAAGAATAACAGCAGTTGAAGCTCACGTCCATGTTGTGAACTGATTAGCCCTGTATCCCATTTCATGATCAATCCCATCTGTGTCTACCAGTGGCTGGGCTGCTGCACAATTCTAAGACATATCTCCACCTATCAGCACTGCACTTCTGCATAGAAGACTATCGGCACAGATTAGCAAAATCAGTTCCTCTGCTTATATCAGTACGAGACAAAACATCCTAAGCTTCACAAGATCAAAGAAAGCATTTTAAAGAAGCCATTGGCCCCATTCATAAAGACACAGACTCCTTTATTATTGAATTCTGTATTTACTGTACCCTATGACATTGGCTATGCTGGGGATGAAAGTTCAGACGATGTAAACCATTGGTGTGATGTGTTGCTACCACATGTGTTCTTGCCTTATATTCTTCTTATGCACTTTTTCCATGCTAATTTTAAAGAAACATGCAATTTGAAGTCAATTTATGCAGAACTGTTGAAGTGTGATGTCATTTTGGTCAAAATTAGATTGCATAAATTCAGAAACCCAAACCTGAGATCATTCAATTTCCCAGATTACTAGATTTACATATTAATAACTCCTAGGGTATTTTTCTTTTTGCCAGCTCTAATTACAACCAGAATTTATGTCTTGCAATCTTTTAAAATCCAAATGGAAGGCCAAGTGCTTAAAGTTTGGAGGCTTGCCACACTGTCACAGAGACCTCAGCAGGCACAAATCTAAAAGGCTGAGGCTCTGTGTTCCATTCTGTTTTCCCCCATGGGATGACTCTCACCACATTATTTAATATATACTCAAGCACTCCAAGTAAACTCCAATCCTGAATGGTGGCTATAATGGAGTATTTATGGCTTATTGATTCTAAATGTGTTCACTTTTCATATTCATCTTTATTATGAGTACATACACACACAGACATGCATATATAAGAATTTTTCTCCTTGGATTCATAGTACCTATGAATTGGAAAAGAAAAAAAAGTGAAATCTGGCTTATGTGTGGATATGTTCTGAGCTATGGGCTTGGATGTCCAGTCTGTCTCTTCTGAAATAACAAGATTTTCTGCCAAAGGAAAGAGTTAGTGAAGAAAGTTTTCGTTCACTCAAATCATGCTTGTTTCCTTGGTAGCTAGAAAAAGCAAGCACTGCTTGGTGGTGTATTTCTCAGTTCAATTAAGAGAGTTTTTATTTCCATGCACATGCTTAATGGTCAATTAAAGAGCTATTCCAAAGCCTATAGTAGGTTGGCTTCAAATTCAAAACTCTCTTGCCCTTGTTTAGTGGCTAAATGAATGGGAGGACTTTCCTACTGAAGATCTCCTTGCAAGAAAGGGTTCTCCAGAGAAATGTTTACTCTGAAGGCAGGGAATGAAGTCTCCAGGCAGAATACAGCTGAGCTAAGGAACTTGAGCAGAGACTGAGGGGGCTAAAGCAGAAATTATATTCCTCAGAAAATTATCTATATTTCAGTTAACTCAACACATAATTTTTAAATGACTGCTCTGTGCAAGGCACAAAGACAATTGCTGCAGGGCATGTCCAGATATAAAATCAGTTCTCACATCTTTAGCTTTTCAAGAAAGGCCAAGGTTCACAAACAGCACACAAGGCAATGTGTGGCTGCACAGAAGTACAAACAAATACTGGAGACTCCAGAGATCAGAAGATCACATTTATCTGAGTAGATAAGAAAGGGCTTTGTGGAGCACATTCACATAAGATGGAATCAGGACAGAGGAAGACGTGGGTAGGTTGAGGGAGGGGAGATTTTCTAGATAAGTGGAAAATAAGAACAACTCATGACTGGGGAGACAGATAAGTGTGACAAATAAGGGGAACATTACATTTTTAGGATGCACTGGGGACTTAGACAAAGAGACCAAAGGAGACATTGTACTAGTGGAGAGGGCTTGAAAGCTCTAAAGGGTTTAATAAGAAGAAGAAAGAGGAGGAAGAGGAGGAGCAGGTTTCAAGGTTTCCTTTGGCCTGGAAGAAGTGTTTATTGAGGAACTGATTCTTTTTATTCTTTCTTGTTATTAAATAAAGGCAGATGATTTAGAATTCAGCTACAGTTTATAGCTACAGCCTTTGGAAGGTCTTATTTATCTCCAACACATACAAAACAACATCGATTCGGGGAATGAGATCTATACTTAGTTAGGACTTATTGTAGTAACATAAGCAGTATATAATATGGTCTCCAAGTAGATCCCTTCCTCCAAAATGTTGTTTATGAAGCAATAACCCAAATCTAAGTAAAACACCTATGAAGCCAGGTCAATCTGACCGACACCACGTGCTCGACCACCTCTCTCCCTTGTCTCCCACCGGGACACCAGACAACTCTTTACAGCTCACTGAGAGCAGTTATTCGAGCACATCTGTCTGCACAGAGCCTCAGAGGGGCCTCCCTGGGCCAAATTCTCCTGACACCAGCACCTCTGCTTTTGAAGAAGTCTGTGGGGTGTGTTAATGCTCCCCATGTCTCCAGGGCTCCACCTAGCAGGAAGGGGTGAATACACACCACAATGAATGCAAAAGGAGATCTCAGAAAAGCTGCAAGGAGCAAATACTGACCCTATGACCCAGGTCTGTGATGTGGGCAGATTCCTCCCTGCACCTCAGTTTACCTCACCCATAAACCAGTGTTTATAAGGGTCCCTCCCTCATAGGCTTGTCTGGAGAATTAAATGAGGCAGTGCATGTGAAGCATGCACTTAAACTCTATCTGGAAAATTGGTAAGTACTCAATAAGTGTAAGTTATTATTATTTTCAACCAAATATGAGCTCTAGACTCAGCACCATGGTGTTACAGAAGCAAAACTGAAGCAAAGAATACAGCACAGACACTGTTACATGAGGCACCATGGGGCTCCTATTTGCATCTCCCTTTTTCTGTCTTTGCCCTCTCTTCCTTACTTTACTGAGCACAGTGCACAATAGAGTAAGTGGCTTTCCAAGGGATCCAAAGAAAGCCAAAGGCAAGGCATCTAAAAATATGAGTCCTTTTCAGCCCACCAGCCAAGAGATCATAAATCATTTGGAGAATACAAAATAAAGTTCAGTCCTAATTGCAGAAGAGGAAGAACAGAATTATCTTTAACACCAGCTCTTACATCATGGAAAGCTTTCATCTGTTCTTTTTAAGATGGAGAACCATTCTTTTTGCAGACACTCAGCTTTATGATAACTGGATAAGAAGCATGTAGTGATGTCGCCAAGGTAAAGGAATGAAAGAGGAAGAGAGGACTGAAGGCTCAGCTTGCTGCTGGAAACTAGTATCCTCCTAGCTATAGGCGACCATTAAATTCTCTGCTTTCAATAGTGTTTGAAAATTCCAATTTTTTTTTCAGATTGCAGTTACAGGAGAATAAAAATAAAAATTTTGTCTGTTTATCTTCCAAAATTCCTCAAAGCGCAGCCCCAAAATCTTCAAATACGGTACTGTGTTAGGTAAAACGTGACAGGCTGAGTGCATGTGTGTCTTTTGCTCCAGTCCTGCACTTACACTGCTTTGCGTGGCAAGGAACCACATTTCTCAGGCTCCCTTGCCTTCTCCCCTGGAGGAACTTGGCCTGTGGAAGGAACGATAAAAGATGGGATGGCAGGAGAAGGAGCAAGGTCAGGACGTCTCTCCTCTTCAAACTCTGCCTCCCGTGGTATTCTTGGCATCAGCTTGGTCTCCTAGCTTAGGGGAGGCAGCCCCCCAGGCTGGGGTTCCAGCTGCTGGGCTCTGCTCACTCTGTACCTGCGATGGCCCTCCAGCCCTCGGTGGATGTGGCTTCCAGTTGCTGTTAGTCTCTGAGCTGGCTCGCCACCTCCTGCTTGGCTCCTTAGCCAGTACATCACTTGTATACAGGGACAGGGTCCAGTGTGAAATCCCCTGTTTAGATCTTCACACTGAATATTTCCCACCTAGAATCTGATACCCTGTATCACCATTTAATCTAAGTACTTTTGGTCAAGGTTTTCCTTGCCACAAGTGTTTGCTTTCCAGTAGTTCCTACAGCTCATTAAGCCTCTGTGTCCTGTTTTAGGGTTTCCTTTCAGGGCCCCAGTGCTTTCATAGCATCTTCAGATTTTGCAGGGTCCACAATGGCTTATCTTTCTTTTTTCCCTAACCTGTATCTTCTCAGCGTCCACTGGCAGGAGTTGGAGAGGTAGCCCTTTGTCTCAACATCCCACATCTTGGCCATTTTCTTTGTCTCAGTCTATTTTTGCTGCTAAAGAAGAATACCTGAAACTGGATAATTAATAGTAAATGGAAACATGTTGGCTTATAGTTCTAAATCTGGAAATTCCAAGGTCAAAGGGCTAGGATTGACCAAAGGCCTAGCATCTAGCAAGGGTCTTGTTGCTCTGTCATCCTGTGGCAGAAGGTGAAGGGCGTGAAAGAGTGCATGCCCAAGGGTCTCAAACTCACCCTTTTATAACGGCATCAATTCCGTCACAACAGTGGGAGCCTTTGGGGCCTAACAACCCTCTAAATAACCACCTCTGCATATATAGTGGCAATCATATCTCAACATTCAAATCATAGCATCCCCCCAAACCAGAACTCTTCCAGGTCAGCCTGTAGTTGTAGTAGCATTTTTGCTGTCATAATTACCCTTGCTCAAAATGCCACACTATTCACACCTACCCTCTCATAGTTCTTATGAGCAATCACCTGTCACCAACAGCTAGTGTGCGTGACAGCCCCTGCATTCCTCTCTGTTCTTTCAGCATCACTGCTGCCCCCAGGCCTGCTTCAGCTTCACCTGGATGATCTGGCGATGCTCACCTAGACTTATCTGTCTGCCTCAAAGTTTCCCCAGCACACATCAATCCCATGGAAAGCTGAATCATCCTTAACATCATTTTCAAAGTTAGTTCTTTGTTTTGCTTATATTCAAATTAACTGAGCAAGATCTCTACAATACGCATCTCCAACAGTTTGCATGCCTGCCTAACAGGTAAAACCTCCTCTCTGTTCATTCTGAACCTCACAAGTTAATTTATGGTTTGCACCTCTGAAAGGTGATCCCTAAGGCAGACATGATAGTCAATGAGTGATGCAGCTCATGGTGGAGTCCTCTGAGCCCCACTCACAGAGCATTATAGATTCCAAAGGCAGCGGTCGTGTATGGCAGCTCTCTACAGATTTAGTACTGAGTTCTATCCCATAGTGAATCTTTCAAGTTTCTGAAGGAACAAGTCAGGTGTAATGAAGGAGCCATGCATGTAGAGAATTGATTTGCCTTAGAAAAATCCATGGTAAATACAGTAATACTTCAGCATTCCCCTCTCAAGGACTGGTTTCAGGAATCTGTTCTCATAAAACCTTGAATTCTAGATATGAATTAGGCTCTTAGGGGCTTTTGGAACTAGGAGGTAGATAGCCCAGAACATACTAGATCCCTGGGAAAAATTACTCTGGTCTATAGAGAGGCAGGAGCTGCTTCAGAAACAGGAGGGGTCATGGCAAAGAGATGAGGCCCTTCCCCTCCCAGGTGCCTGAGTCTGGCAGAGCTTGCTCACAGTACCTACACCAGGCAACTGCTCAGCATTTGGAGCCACTAAACACTGGGCTTCCGTCTTCCCGATATCTGCAAGGACTTCTTGAAGGACAAGTAAGCTGGCTGTTGACATTTAGGAGCTCTCTATGAAATGATCAAGAAAGAAAATATGGACATGAGTAGTTTATTATTAGCCATAAAGTTTCTGCTAAATTATCTCAGCTAATGAGAGCTTCCAAACAGTCCCTAAATCTTTGCCTAAACATCTGTGGAAAATGTGGGTGGTTATGATAGCAGCAAGCAAGCTCGGTTTCTGCTAATTTATTGCCATGAGTTAAAATTTGTAACACAGTTCTTTTTTAAAAATAAGGTGCTAAAACCACAGAACAAAACTGCCCTTCTGTGAAGGAATATTATCATTTTTGCTTATAGTGGTCTTTTCTGTATAAAATTAAATATTCTAAGGATAAGTTTAAAATGTCTCTTAGATTAAAGGAAGTCTTACAAATCTGTAAAAACTTGTAACTATTTGCATGCAGCTGAGAGCACCTGAAGTTGGCACATTTTTTTTTTCTTTGTGGTATTAAAGACTGAATCCAGGGAGGACTGAATTACACCTCCAGCCCTTTTTAAAAAGCAAAGAAAAATTGAGATTGTGACACAGTCTCATATAGTTGCTAAATTGTACTAAATTGCCCAGGTTGAACTTGAGCTTGTAACCCTCCTGGCCCAGCCTGCTGAGTAGCTGAGGCTACAGGCACGTACCATGTACACCCAGAAACTATGATTCTCTTTAGGTGAAGTCTTTCACCTATGGATTTCATTATATTTTCTCCCTTCCATCTGGGGTTTGTCTACTCCTGATTTCTTAATACTAAGTCAGGACACACTTCCAGAGCAGTGAATGAGAAAAGGTGTCAAGCAGCTGGATTTTTTACTTTATTTGTGACCTCAAAGCTGAAAACTTATCAACTTCTGTGGTTCCTATAAATCATTTAAAAATATACCACCCAAATCATTGGTCCTTGTACTGTCTCATTCAAACATATGTGTTTAGAAAATATGAAGAATGATGGTGACAAACCTAGCTATGTACTGACCCTGATGTCCCATGGTGCAGGTCATAATGGAAGACTGCAAACTCCAAGACCCCCAGGTCTCTCCAGTGTGCACCTAAATGTTCAGTCTTCATGATCAAGTTATATACTACAGATCTGGAGTGAGAAGATTAAGTTCAAAGTTTATGTTACTGAGAACAAATCTAAATAAACTCTCTAGATTTCCCCTCTGGCTTTACTTTTTCTTACTCTGAAGCCATCTATCAGGTTAAGAACTGTTCTTCAGAGAATGTTATCTCCCTCAGTCCTCCAGGGAGAAGTAGACTTTTGATATTTTTCAGTTCTTGGCAGGGGAGAGGCTTTTGTAGTCTAATAATTAAGTGCAGAATTAGCTATTCCTGGGGAAAGGAAATAAAAAGACAGGACCATAAGATGTTCAAATCAGTATATTTTCTTTAGATTTTCAGAATTCAGAACCTACAGATAATAGCAAGCCTTGCATCAGAAAAGCAGCCGGTGTTAGTCACTCATCACTGGGACACAATATCTGACACCACAGTGTAAAGGAGGAGTTTACTTAGCACAGTTCCCACTGGGTTTAATACAATGTTGGCAGAAATGCACGGTAAAATAGCCTGGCAGAGGAAATCTGCTCATTCTCAGGGCAGCCAGGAAGCAGAGACTGATGGGAGGAGCTACAGACAAGAATACACCCTCTCAGGTTACACCCCCAGTGTCCTGTCTCCAACCAAGCCCTACCTACTAATAACACATTTGGCTATTGAACTCATCTATGAGTCTATGGCCATACCACCCTGAACATGCCCAATTTCATCTGAACTCATCAATGAATAAATCCACTGATGAGTACAGTTACCTACAATCCACCCACCTTCCATAACCCACAAGATACTGGGGAGACATTTCAGATCAAAACCTGGCTCCCCAAAAGCTCATGTCCATCTCATTATGAAAACGCATTTAGTCCATCTCTAAGAGTTGCCAGTCTTAACAGTTTCTGCATTGCTAAAAAATCCAAGTCCAAAGTTTTGTCTGAGACTCACAGCAAACTCTTGGTTGTAATCCCAAAAGTTAAACACTTCCGACATACCATGGCACAGGGTAAACATATCCATTCCGAAACACAGGAATGGGGGATAGAAAGGAATGAGACCAAAGCAAGACTGAAAACCAGCAGAGAAAATATTAAATCTTGTAGCCTCAAGTCCAGCACCTGGGGTATGTGGTGAAATGTAAGCTCTAAATTTCATCAAATTATTCCCACACTACATGAAGTCACATAATTTCTCATTGCTATACACACAACACAAAAAATAATCACCTATCACTGGAAGGAGTAGGGGAGGAAACTACACATATCTTAAATTTAAAATTTACTCATTTAAGATATTTCTCACAACTGCTTCTACCAATTTCCTTCTCTAGGTGGAAGCTCATGAGAGAAATTAGACTAGTTATAATCTGTGATTTTCCTGCATATACATAAATATCTTTGAAAGAAGTAGAAGGAACAATTCACTAAGAACATGAACTCACTTACAAAAGGCAAAATTTAAAGTGTACCAAAATAAAATCATTTCCTTCACTAATAATAAAAGAAAATACATGAAAGCAAAACACATTATGTCTACCAAACTATTAAACATTTAGTGTTTTGAATGCTCTCTTTGGTGAAAGTATAGGGATGCTGATTGCTATAAAATGGTGGCCCTTTCTGGGGACAATTTTGCAGCTTCTTTTAAAGTTTTAAAATTCATTTCTGTAGTCACTTTATCAAGTAATTCAGAGTCATGTGACCACTTACCTATGAGATCTTCTTTCACCATCATTTATGACACTGAAAATATGAAAATAAGAAGTGATTAGTAAAATACAGTTCTCCTATAAAGAAGATAAAAGATAAAAATATTTTGGAAGTATAACTTGATAAACAGAGGAGTTTCACAATCTATTATTAGAGAAACCAGATTACAAAATAATATAAACTTCAAAAAAATTCAAAATTATGTTTATGTAGATTCATGTAAAACATTACCAATGGATTAAAACTTTTTTTTTTGGTACCAGAGATCGAACTCGGGTCCTTGCACTTGCACAGCAGGAGGCGAAACCACTGAGCTAAATCCGCAGCCCTGATTAAAACTTTTTTAAGTAATAGAGAAATAGTACATAAAATTTGCTAGCAATTTTGTATCTTTAGTGAAAAGGATGTTGTTTCTACTTTGTTCTGGAAGGAACCACTTTTGGAGTCCTCATTTAATTATTAGAATCACTAAAGTAGTAATGGCTAATATTGCTTTGTGCCAGGAGCAGTGATAAATGTGCATCATGAATCCTCACAGTTACAAACAAGAAAGGTACGATCATTATCACCCCAGTATTACTGATGAGGTCACATAATTATTGAGCAAATTTCACAAGATTGTCAACCAGAAAAGGACAGGGTGGAACATTAAATGTGAGCTGTATGAATCTGGGGACTGTTTATTTAACCATTATGCTGCAGACCCTCCTTCATGGAAAGGTTATTGCAAGGCCAATCCCCAGTGGATGGTGAAAGGAATGACAATTACGTGTGTTTTGTCACAGCAAGACCTGTCTCTTAGGTGTTCTCGATGGGTGAGAACAGGTAGTCAAGGCCACTGGAATTTATTGCACTCATAAATTTACACAGAAGTCTAGGTGATTTCTAAAAAAAAAAAAAGATCAAGTTCAAGACTCGACTCTTGAAGATGTGTGTATTAAAATAGCTGCTGTGAACCAAAGGGATGCCAGCTGAAGCCCAGTTGGAGGAAATAACAACTGGGACCTGGAAACCACTCAGTAACCACATCCAGCAAGCCTTGACTAGTTGTCCACTGTCAACACTGGAGGTAGGCCATGGGAAGGATTTGGTTTTGAGGACAGTCAGAGCTAGTGTCTGACACAGCAACTGAGTGTACCTGGAAAAAAAAATGGCCCTGTGTGTCCGCTGAAAACTGATTACTGAGAGTTCTAATCCTGGGCTGGCCAGTTTAGAAAAGTGTCTCCAGGGCTGCACCTGATTCCTGGGGAATTTAACTTCTCTTGTACCTCAGAGAATTGCCATGGGGAGTGAAAACAGTGAGTGTCCAACCTCTGCAGGAAGGTGAGATCGGCCAGAGGAGTCCCCGGGCTTGAGCCAGAAGCTTTGGAATTCTTGCCCACGTCATACAAAACACTAAGGGGTAAGAAAAAACCAAGGAGCTTGGGAAGATCAAAATTTAATATCGGAGAAAACATGGCCTCATTTTGATGTCACACAGCCAGTCTTGAAGGCATCTGCTTTATGTGTTTATGAGTTTGGCTGTCCAAGGAAAGGGTGTCTATGGTAAGCATAAAAACCCCATATGAAAGAATAAATACCAATGCAGTGCATGTGGTTCTCACTGGGTAGGGAAATTATTAGCATTTTTAGTGTTCTTCTTTTGTCTGTATTTTTAAATATCAAATACTGAGTTTTCAACAACAAAAAAGCAACTTTTTAGGAAAAACAATTAAAATTCCATTTACTGTTTATCTTGCTAATATTTAATTTTTCGCCATGGTATTCAGCGAGAGCTGGCCCCTTGTAACTTGCCTTGTCCAAAATAAGTACATTTTCTTTTGTCCTTTAACAAGATTCACAATTGCAATGATCTTTTCTTTTTCATTGCAGATGAATATCTTCATTGAATGAATTTGGCAGAGAAACATTCACAGAATTTTCTATAAAAGAAATATGTTTGGAGATAAGACGTGAAATGCTATTCAGGTCATTAAAGTTTTATTATCTGGAGCTTGTATTGTACCCCCAAACTGGCGACAAAATAGAAAGATTACATCAGATTTGTGAGATGGTGTTGTTAAATGCAGGGCTGCAAAATGACCTATAGCTTTCTCAAGACATTAAATTGTTGGCAAACAACCAAGTTCCTCTGCAGGCAAAGCAATGAATGTAAAGGAGAAGCCTTTTATTCATGATCCAATTTAGTGATGAGGACTTCTTCCAAAGAACACTGTGAAGGGGATTTGAAGATCCACTAATCAACTGTGAATAGAGAGGACTTTTGTTGCCTCTAAGCTTCCTTCTGCAGTGCCTACTAGGAAAAGAGACACCTTCTTGTACCCAATAGCTGCACTCTTTTAATTCCTTACTAGTCATATAACCATCAGGATTTGGTGTGTCCTACAGTGGCACTTCAATGAGGGCTGGTCAGTGGGATCGACGGGGACTGCTGATCTATTCAGAGGGCTCCAGTTAATACATTTCGTACAGTATTTATTTTTGTGGTCCTGAGGATTGAACCCAGGGGTACTGTCTACTGAGCTACACTCCAGTTACTTTTTTTATTTTGAGATAAGGTCTTTCTCAGTTGCCCAGGCTGGCCTCAAACTTGCAATCTTCCTGCCTCAGCCTACTGAGTACCTGGGATTACAGGTATGCACCACCACAGCCAGGTAGCTGGTACATATTTTTAATCACTGATTCATTCATTAACTCTAGGTTCTTCTCATGTACTGAGAATAATTTTAATTGTATGGTTAGGCAATGTGTTCCTCCATTAGTTAAGAGTCTCTAGAAAAAGAACCAAAAGAATGTATGGGGTAAGGAGGGTATTTTTAAAAAGTTGGTTCTCACGATTGTGGAGACTTGTTAAGTCCAAAATGCTTAGGCAGGTGGGCAGACCGGAGACTTGGGGAAGCACTGCACACTGAGCCAGCAGTTTTCTGGGTGAAGTTGTTTCTTGTTTGGGGAAGTTACTCTTTTCTCCACTGAGGACTTCAATGAATAGAAGGAGACCCACCATGTTATGGAGTAGGATCTGCTTCTGGATCCACCAATTTAAATGTTAATCTCTTCCAAAACTACATTCACAGGGACTTCAAATGGATGTTTAGCCAAATGCCAGGCCCATCCAAGGTGTCATAATATTAACCATCATAAGCAAGGTCACCAAACACCTCATGGGATATCTTTAAACTATGGTCAGGTTTAGCTTAAAATCACAAAACCTAGACTAAATGAGAACTTAGTAGGCTCATTGTCTTGTGCCCCACCCCCCAATACCTAAGAGATTAATCACTTTCGTGATTAAACCTTGCAAATTTCTGTAATGTCTTTGCCAAAAAAAACTTCAGGAAAATCCACAGACCCATGGGAACTGCTCTTGAAGTGACAGCACTCAGGTTCCCTTTCCAAGCAGCAGAGGGAATTCAAATCCAGCAGACCTGGGAAAACACCCCATGCTGACCTTTTGCTCCCAAACCAGAGTCAGCCTTTGTGTGGAAGTTAGCCTTCTAATAGCCTGAGCACATGGTTATTTAGTTCTTCCCCAAAGGCCTGAATGCTTCTTCTTAAACAAAGAACCCAGCAGTATTTTAGCCTCTAAGAAGAAAAAGCGGGAGGGAGAACAGCCCAAGGATAAGGCTGTCTTCGAGCAGCCTTGAGCAGAGGAAGGTGTGGCCATTATTGGACCATCTGAGGCCAGAGGGCAGCTGTATTTCAGGGGGTGAACAACTACTGGGCAAGAGGGTAAAGGGGATACAATATTTAGTTCTCTCTTGTCTTCGACCACATAAAGTCTAGGCTTCTAACCTCAAGCCCAAATCCTACATTACACCAGGTCAGTGTATGCCATTATTTTCTAAACAAGTGTCTCCATGCAGAATAAGAATGGCTATATCTAAATTACTTTTAGCTTATTACAGTGCAAATTTGACAACCGTTCTCTTTAATGCTCAATCATAATTCAAATTTTGTCTTTAAAATATGAACTTTACTACATATAAATTAATGCTGAATGATACTATATTTCAAGATGTTTCCAGACCTTCAGAGCTGCTCATAACCCAGATCAATACCTGGTTCATGTCCCATTAAGAATGAGCTTTCCCCTGGGATTGAGGATACAGCAGGTCATCATGTTCACTATACTCCCCCCAGCAATAGAACAGCCTGTCCTTATTCCCACTAAATTCTTTAGTGATTTTCAAATGTGTAGCTTAAGTGTCCTAAGATCACTGTGAGCATTAACAGTGTAATGAAATAAGAATTAGTCCATCCAAATGACTTGTTGAAATAGCTCATTTTTCTTGGTGATCTGTAATCATTCATGAATACATACTGTAGGGGAACTGGATGTGTTCTGGTGAAAAAGATGCTAAGTCACCAATTAACTCTGCAGAAAGCATAAACCTCAGAAAAATATTTTAAATTAGTCTGACAATTTGAATCTCTCAGGTACCAGTGGATAATTCTTGGAAAAAACATGTGTCTCTAGTAGGTAATCCTTCCTCCACTTTTCAAAGCAAAATAAATTAATAAAGCAATTCCATGGTGATGAATATCCAGTCTTAGCAAGCTCCTGGACCTCAACCCGTGCAATGGGCATAGTGTTTTTGTCACGGTTCATTTTCTTGGGCACAAACATGCACTTCAAACTTACCCTTTTTTTCTATTTATTCTTGGGGTAGTATAGTATAAATTCTGAGATGTATTCTAATAATCATATCACTTTTTGCTGGGAATCCAATCAGAATTATCTTGCATCGTCATTTATGATTTTAAACTTGAAGGAAGAAGATGATGGCTTTCTGTGATAGTCTCACCCCTCAGAGCTCAGGTTGGATATTTAACCCAGTACAACAGCGTTGAGAGGTGGAAGCTCTGAGGACAGTGAGGTCTGAGGGCTCTGCACTCCTGAGTGGATTCATGCCTCACAGGGACGGTGGTTTCCTAACAATGCACGAGGCCCCTGCGAGTAACACCTCTTCCCTCCTGCCTCCCCCTGATCGCAGAAGTGCTCCCCAGAGTCGGTCCCTCAAACTCGGACTTCCCAGCTTCCAGACCCGAAAGAAACAAGACTGTGTTCTCCATCAATGACCCAGTCTTGGGTGTTCTAACAGCACAAAGCAGACTCCGACCGCTTCTAAGGTTATTTACACACTGCTCATATTCATCTGTTAACAGGACCCTTATTTGCATAGAACTCCTGTTTCGAAGTTCTGAGAGTATTTCATTACTGAGAAACAAATACGCATTTTATAATTTGGGCTCCGCGGCTAAGCTAAGTTGTAATAAACGTTTGAAAACATCCTATTTACGGAATAGTGCATGTGTGTAAACACAGGTACAGTTTGACTATATAGATAAAAATAGCATCCACTTAAAACTAACTTTTAGGGGACGGGGATTTAGCTCAGTGGTTTTGCCACCTGCTGTGCAAGCGCAAGGACCCTAGTTCGATCCCCGGTACCAAAAAAATATTAAAAACAAAACTAACTTTTAGATTCTAATCTCAAAAAGAGTGATCATGATCACTATTTCTTTGAAGTTTGAATTTATATAAATTGACCTAGGCTAAAACTTCATTTGAGCCAATATTAAATAAATTGAGTAAAGAGAGTTGCCATAAAGTTGTTCTCCTTTGAATATTTTGAGTGGGAAAAATTCCTACTCTATAAGCTAAATGAGAAAGCTCCTGAAATTTGGTTTATGGGATTTGGGGAGAAAATCACCCGAGGGACTGTGGCATACAGAGAAGCTAAGATGGTTTCCTCTGTGCTTCTGAAGAATCATCTTAGAAATGAAGATACCAGGGACCTAACCCAGATGTCTTCCTGTCCTCATCTGGTCTGAGTCTAGATTGTATTGTCAGGTGTCCGTCATAAAGCATTTGTTAAGTACACTTAAATAAGTCTTCCATCTTAAAAGACACACACACCCACACCCACCCACCCACACACACACACACACACACACACACTATCACAATCTGACAACCTTCTTCAAAGGCCATCCTTCATAACCAGATTAGAAACGTCTCTTTTTTCAGGGGTTTTTTCTTAATACATGCTTGCAGTATATAATGTTTAGATCCCCTATGTGGATATAATAAATCTAGGTATACAATAAATCTTACTTCTTTTTTCATCCCATTCCCCTCCTTTCTATCCCCTCTTGCTCCATGGCTTATTCCTCTTTCCATTTGAGAAAGAACTATCTCCCTACTTCCTATTATCTATCCTTTATTTTGTTCTTTATGTTGTGGGTTTCTCATATAACATAAACCATGTGATGTTTAAGTTTGTATATCCAATTTATTTTACTTGATATTATAGTCTCAAAAGGCATCCTTTCTCCTACAAATATTCAAGTTTTTCCTTCTTTATGGCAGAGTAGTACTCCATTGTGTGTAAATATATTTTATTTATCTTAATGGCTTCCACATCTATTACTTTCTTTTCACGCTACCATAATCTGGATTCTGTCCCATATTTTAACTAAAATCCTTTTCATCAAGTTCTTTGTTTCATAATTCCCCCCAATATTTTAGTGCTTCCTTGATTTCTCAGCACTGTCCACTGCTAACCACTTCCTCTGGCTAAAACATTTGACTTCCATAACAACATACTCTGGTGGAATACCCCTGCTGTCAGCTATTTATCACTGATAGACTTACATAGGCTATGTCTGTAAATTCTGAAATAAAGTATTAGTTTAGTTATAGTCATGTTAGTCATGTTAGTTATAGTTTTAATCAGATGTTGACCACATCCAAATTAGCAATCTCTAGAATAGATATTTTCTGCTCTCCAAATTTGCATATATAATTGAAAATTATGTGGAATTCCAATTAAAAATCTCATAGGTATCTCAAACCAAATATTTCCCAACTATCATCTTTCCACAAATGAGTGTCCTCCTTTTATTTTATCTGTCTCCAGGCCATATAAAAGCACAAGCTCAAATCACAGATCCTATCTTTTAATTTCCCATCCCTCAGCTCCACATACAGCCTCTTTCCTAGCCAATTAAAATCCTACCCTCTTAGCACTCTATGTGCTATTTCCCTGCTTGCTTTTTCTCCATAGGATTTCTCACCATCGAATGCATCAAATATTTAACCTGTTCATTTTATCTGCTACTTTTTCTCTCTAGGAGATAAGTTCCATGAATTCTAAGATTTTTGTCCTGATCACAGTATCTGCACATACTAAGCACTCTATAAATATGAAGTTCTTGGTAGCATTATGTCTGGGTTTGCTTCATTGACTGTTTTATCACGTGACTATCAGACACTTTCCAGGGTCCATGAGTGTAGAATAACTGTGTCATTGAACACTGAGCACTATGGATAACATAGTGAAGAGGTACTGCACTAGGTATCTTCTAATCAGGGGTGGGTTTTGCTGTACTAAGAACTTCGGTCTCTCCACCTCTGCTGAACTTGCACCCCAGCCTCTCCCCTGCACTGGAAGGGCTGCTCAGCTCGGGCCACTGAAGAGGCTGCTTCCAAACCTCCTGAATCTTACCCTGTGCTTGCGAAGCCAGGAGTTGATTGAAGACCTAAGCGAAACTTCTATTCAGATTTCTGCACCATTCTTTGAATCTTCCCCATTTTAGATGCCACACTCCCAAATTTCAGCCAATCCAGAAGCACAAACTCTGATCTCTACATCCTTCATTTGGCAAACTGATGCTCTCTACTTGGGTTCTCTATACACATGCAGATGCCCCCCCACCCCCCAAAAATTTTGAACTAGATTTCAACCTGCCAAAGATTAAAACTAGACCCATATTTATCACCACGCACTAAACTAAGATCTAAGTGGATTAAGGATCTAAATATTAAAACAGAAACACTAAACCTGCTGGAAGATAAGTTAGGCAGAACTCTTGAAGACACTGGCATAGGAAAAGACTTTATGAACAAAACCTCAGTAGCACAGGAACTAGCACAAAGAATCAACAACTGGAATCTCGTTTTCTTAAAAAGCTTCTGCACTGAAAGAGAAACCACCAACAGAGCTAAGAGACAACCTACAATGTGGGAAAAAAATTTTAGCAGCTGTACCTCAGGCAAAGGTCTGCTGTCTAAAATATATAAAGAACTTTAAAAAACAGACCCCCCAAATTCAAAGACCCAATTCAAAAATGGGCATCCAAAATGAACAGACATTTCTCAGACAAAGAAGTAGAAATAGCAAATAAACATATGAAAAAATGTTCAGCATCACTGGTCATTTGAGAGATGCAGATGAAAACAATACTGAGATTCCACCTCACCCCAGAAAGAATGGCTGCTATCAATAAATCAACCAATAAATGCTGGTGGGGGTGTGGAGAGAAAAGAACCCTTCTCCATTTTTGGTGGGAGTGCAGACTGGTGCAACCACTGTGGAAATCAGTATGGAGATACCTCAAAGAACTAGGACTAGAGGTCCCATTCCCCTCCTGGGTATCTTCCCCAAAGAATTAAAAGAATCCTACCACAGCAATATATGTGCACCCATGTTTATAGCGGCACAGTTTGTAATAGCTAAAGCTTGGAAACAGCCCAAGTGCCCATCAACTGGAGAGTGGATAAAGAAGATGTGGTGGTTTGTTTTTTTTTATAAAATGGAGTACTACTCAGCCATAAAGAATGAGAAACTAGAGTCATTTATAGCTAAATGGATACATACTGAGGCCATACTCTTAACTGAAATAAATAGGACACATGTGTAAATACCGAATAGTTTCTCTAGTGTGAGAAACTGAAAGTGTAAGAATTAAAAGGATTACAACAAATAATTGATAATTTGAAATAGGAAGAAAAGTTCCAAAGGAGTAGGGGAAGAGGGAGGGGAAGGGGAAAGGAAAGAAGGGAAAGGAAAAATTATGAGAAAAGGAAAAAATGGAAACGAAATCTATGTAAATAGGAAAGGGAGGGAAGGGTGCACAGGTAATGGGGAAAAATTAAGAACCAAGATACATCATGTACAGGTACAAGTGCCCAATGATAAATGTAAACATGTTGTGTACCTAAAATGTACCAATAAAAGAATTTATGCAAAGAAATGCGTTTTGAGAACCCCTGTATGATCTGTGGCTTGCCGTGTATGTTTTGCCCTTCCCGAGGACTGTAACCCATCATTAAGCAGCTCACCAATGCCTGCAGCAATTGTTGCATATGCTTTGTCCAAATTCCAGTTATTCTCAGTGGGAGGGGAAGTCCCATATCATAATGAGCAGAAATAGAAATCCACAAGTGTTTTTGAAAGAGCCAATCATTGATTCCTTCAGTCTGTCCACTTTCCTCTTTCCTTATCCCCCCACTTAAGTGTAGGCTGCCATTCCCTCTGGCCTTGCTCATAGTAACAGTCCAAATGGACTTCCGGCCTCCAGTTCTGCTGCATTCCAGGCCACTCACCTGATCCGGTCAGCATTTCCCTTTTGTTTTTTAATGTTAATATTACATGTTAGGAAAACCCACCATGATGTCTTCATTGTCCTCAGGATCAAACCCAACCTCTTTATACACCTCTAGAGCCACACTGTAAGTTGTCTTCACTCCCTGGGCAGTGATTTCTCTGAGTCGGATTAGTTCCACTACTTGTGTTCATCTTGTACTCACCCATCATCATCTGTATCACACCATTTCATAATTATTTCTTTACTTCCCAGTACTCTCACTAGACCATAAGCTTCTTGGGGCAGCCTCATGTGCTCTTCATTGTTTTATGCCTATTTACTAGATTGCTAAATAAGTATTTCTTAATTAATGCATATTAATGCTAGCAGATTTCCTGACAAAAGTACATTCCTTCCCAATCAATTGTATATCCCAATTTGGTGCAGGAAGTAAATGCATAAAAACAGCTACCTCAAAGCATAAATAAAATAGAAGGCAAGGGACATATAATATGAGGAAGACAATAAATGAATCAAAACAGAAGGAAAAGCCTGACTGCCAGATAACTCTTAAAATATCTGTATTTTGGTTCTATGTTAACAGGAAAGTAAACACAATTTTAAGGAATTATCTTTAAGGCTATAATGCATCTGCTAAAGTCTCTAAAATTATGCTGATTTCTAGTATTTAGGATCACTGTTTATTAGAGCAGAATAGTTCACTCTCTTTATTTCATAGATAAAAAGCTAGATGTGAAGGAAATGTGGTCTTGCCCATGTTCCTATGGTAAATTGAAGACCATAACCCAAGTCTTTCATACTCCTGTTTGCTTCAAGATTACGATGTCCTGCATAAAATAAACACTATTATCAACATTTACCAAAGTCCTAGTGCATGTGAGAGGAAACAAGTTCTTCAGCACCCATATTCATGTTTTACCTTAGGGCCTAATTAGTCTATGAAAAAAATAACCACAAACACATTAGAGGAACCGAAGATTGGGTGGGGTCAGAAGGAAGGGTCTCTCATGAGGTGTTAGGAGCTATAGCAACATAACTACTTCACTAACGATTCAGTTTAAAACGTAATAATCAACAGCATGGGTATTTTAGTCCTGAACTCTCTAACAAATGGCTTTTTCTTACATGGTTTTTGTTGGATTTTAACAAATAATACATATAACACCAAAGGACAGTGTTTAAATGGAATTGGTAAGAAAAATATCACTGACTTCTTTCCATCCAGTTAGTGATACTGAAAACCACAAGATGACAAACATTTCCAACTCCTAGTTTCTGAACATGTTCAACAAGTGTTTTGCAGTGGCCTCATAGTGCTTCCTGGAACTAGGTGTGGTGTATTAAAAACAAATAAGTGAGTGAGTTTTTGTTTTGCTTTTAATAAATCACTGGCTGAAATCAAATATTTGAGTAGACACAGTCTGAGAATTGGTTATTTTTCAATAACATTTCTTTTTATGACTCAGGAGTCTGGATGCTAAAAAAAAGTTATGAATTGGAAGGTGTCTCTATCACGGAGCTAATGTATTTTTTGAAATTTTGACTGATAAGCTGGATTATTATAGTTACCATTTTCTGCTCCTGCTGTAAACAGTGGATCTGAAAATATTTACAAGATTGGTCTTATTTATTTTCTGCCAACAAACCAAAAAGCTGTACTGAATTAATCCACATAAGCACGGGCCGGGGATTTAGCTCAGTGGTGAAACCACTGCTGCGCAAGTGCAAGGACCCAAGTTCGATCCCCGGTACCAAAAAAAACACAAAACAAACAAACAAACAAATAATCCACATAAGCAAAGACAATTAAGTATTTGGGGTTCACACACCTTCTCTACCATCACAAAACCATTTGGTACCAGCCTCAGGAGCAGAGAAGGCACTCAGGTTAGACTCCTAGAATCACTATTTCCCAAGGGAGATCTTCACTTAATGAGATTCTTCCCAAGTGATTTGCAAGCAACTATGCTAAACACTTCACAAGTACTAAGTCACTCAGTGTGTCATTATGTCCCTTTTATAAATAAAGAAAGTAGAGCCACAGAGCTTAGTAGCTTGCTTGAGACAGAAAAACTAGGAAGTCTGGTTCCAGAACTTCATCCTTAGAAAATCTGGTCTACTTCTCCACCCATCTATTTTCTAGTGAACCCCACAGGTACTTCCTTATTGAGTGATCAAGACCTTCCTCAATTTCCATTTGATCTTTGCTTGCATCAAGACCCAATAAAACAGCTGAAGAGTTTTACTTTTATTAGAATGAGTTCACTTAGGGTAGTAAGAATTTTAAAACTCAAGGCTAACAATTAAGCAAGTGGGGCCTTCACAGGAAATGTTTATTTGTCCCCAGAGAGTCATTTCAGCTTTCCTAGCTCAAAAAAGTGATGCAAGACATGCTTTCGAGGGTTCCACAAAGCTCATTATGGCAGCCTCCCCCGGCCAGTACTCGCCAGAGAATTCCATGTAGTGGAGGCCTTGTGCACGTGTTTTAAAGTGTACGAATGGATATCAACAGGATGATAAGCTCAAAAATTCCAAAGACTTTGTCCAGACACATGGCTTTCACCAACTCCCAAAAGCTCAAGAGACATTTTATCAGCCACTGATCAAAGGAAGCAGCAAAAGCCAATATCAGCAGCTCGAGCAGGACATGTGTCATGCCGTCCTCTCAAGCACATCCCAGAGCAGGGGCCCCTGGAGTCCAGGCAGCCCAGTAGAGTTTGCCATAGCATCCAGTGCACCATTCTTTTTAACCACAAAGGCCAGAATAGATCAGGCTCGAGAGCAGGCCCTGCTTTTGCATGATGATGTCCTCACCTGCATGAGGGCCGTGTGAAGGTCATGCTGACTTCCTTCTAAACATGCACCAAGCACAAAAGGCATGTGACTGCTCAAGTGTGCTTACTTCTGCACAGATAAAGCTGTTTTACTCGGAATTATGGCGAAGAAACAAGGCATCTACAAGCCATGAAGCTTATTAAACAAATTTGTTTTCTACATCAAGTACTTGAGGTACTCTCAGTCCTAATTAATGTCTCTTGCACATGCAGCCTCAGAGCTGACGTTCACTTCCCTAATTCAAGCCATATGCTCTTCTTATCACTTTAACGATATAAATGGAAATTATTGGTGTTTTTTACACTGAATATTGCTATTACAAAAAAAAATTTTTTTCCAGGCTGATGATCTAAGCTGTGATCAATAGGTGAGAAAATCCTCTCTGGAAACACTTTCCCACTTCTTTTCTTGTAGCCCATAAATGGAGGTGAGGTCTTCTGTGTAGCTATTTATTTGCCTCTTGTAGATCCAAGCTTCTACAAGGACAGAACTTTTCACAAGTTGAAAAGGAGTAGCTGACTGCAACACACATCCTGGATAGTTGTATGTAATCATCACATTCACAAGGCAGGAGAAGTGTATAGTTTCCAGTAAGTTCAAAAATAACTGCTTTTTTTCAGCAGCTAATAGCTGTTAAGCTGTTCCTTCACCTTCTTTAAATTCTGTGTCTGTTTTCATTGTTAGAAGTTCTCTCTAGGTGTGGAACTGTGCTGAAGAGAGATGCACAGATACCTGAGATTTCAGGGCTCAGAAAGACCCTAGTGATAAACCAGCTAGGTGGGTTGTAGCCTTCAGAGGCATCACCAACACCTGGTGAGTTTAGAGACTAGTTCTTCCCCAGGGAGAGGGACCTGGTGAAGCCAGCTGTACTCCTGAGGATTGTAACATTCGGCCAGGCTTGTGCGCCATTGATACATCTTGTAGGGACCAGGGCTACTGAGTGATTTGCTCAACAACCACAGCTGTTGGATTGTGGCAGAGGGAGGTTTCGGGCTTGAAACTTTCATGCTTGGGCACTTTCCTCTACATTTTATCTGTCTCTTTTTTCCATGCTTTTCAAACATTCAAGTCAATTTGAGTATATAAATATCATCAAAAACCAACAAACTACTCTAGTACGATCCCCATTTCAAGGGCCTGTTTCCTGCCTTTTCTTTTGCTGTCATTGCAATCCAGAATGTCAGCTATGAGTTAAGGGGTGTCACCATAAAGCTCCAGACTTAACATAAGAATATTAATAAACAATTCCAGAAATGCCAAAACAATGCTGAAGTGAACAGTACAAGTCACAAGCAATGGCTCCTATTTATCCTTGTATTAAAATTATAACAGCAGTGAATGAGACACCGTGCCAGGGACTGTACTTCAAGGGTTTGCCCCTGGTCCTCTCATCATATCCTTGCAACCACTCTATAAGCTCAGTGTATATATTTATTTTTGGTACCGGGGATCAAACTCAGGACCTTGCACTTGCAAGGCAGGCAGCAGAACCACTGAGCCAAATCCCTGGCCCCTAGCTCAGTATATTATTATCCCCATTTTACAGACAAGAAAACTGAGGCACCAAAAAGCAATTTTCTCAAAATTCAAGCAATTTCCACAAATTTAGGTAATTTCATCTGGCTAGGAACTAGTAATGTTTGGGCTTTTTTATTATTTTAAGTTTCATCTTAAAATCACAATGTGAAATTGCCCTTCAAAAGTAGCTTAGTAACTCTGAATCATGATCAACTAGTATCTACAAAATATTCTTGATTAAAAGAACATTTTACTTATCTCTCATCCATTCTCATTTACACATTACAAGTTTATTAGCATCACCATTTTGCTGGAGTAAAACCAAGGCTGGGAAAGATTCAATGTCCTCACAGGTCATAGGTGGCCAATCCTAAATTTGTATCTTTGTGACTCTATACATAGGACCATCCTCAATCCACCCCACTGCTTCAAATCTAAAGATTCCTTCATGGCTCTGATGAGTATTTTATACGGTCAGGACCCCAGGAAAATAGTATAAAACGGACTACAAGTAGCCAGAAAACAAATGCCTGGCTGTTCTGATTAAACTGTTGATTGCACTGAAATTCATGGGTACACTAGGAAACAAAATAAATTGTGGCCAATCTCTCCAAAGATTTTGTTGTGCATCCTTTTATTTTTATGCACATAGTCTGTGTTTACTGAGCTGCAGTAAAGGAGGCATGGGCTATTTTTACTCGGAGTAAAGCTGTAACACCAGCCAAGCAGAAGGACCCATCCATGACCAGAATGCAATGGCCTTCATTATCTTCCAACTCACTCCTAAATGACTCGCAGAGAGCTGCCAGATGGTGTTTTCTCTCACCCCTTGTCTTACAGTTATTTAATTATTTTAACATAGTTTTTGTTCTGCTGCCATGATGCCTAATGGGCAGATAGATTTGGAAGTTGTTTTCTTCTTTAATATTGACCAACACATCTGAAAAATTTCTCAGGCCTAACTTCTGGATAATGTGAGAATATAGAATAATTGGGACAAAAAATTATCCTTCATAATAACATGTACTGAGCACATACAATATGCCAGATACTAGGCCAGTGAATTTGCATACGTTCCTCATTTAATCATCCAACAACTCATAAATGAGGAGGCTGAAGTTGAGAGAGATTAAGAAACCTATCCTGGGGTAACAGCTGGTCAAAGAGGTGGGAACTTAGAATCTGAACTAAGCCAAGATTCTTAATCTTCATGCAATACTTGCGTGATAGGAGTTACAAGTTCTAGTGCTTTGGGGGAGTGGGCAAATATAATAAAATGGCAAAGAAACCTATAAAGTTAATATTTGACCATTTTGGAAAGAGATGAGGTATATGAATAAGCAGTGAGGAAAATGAAGACCAGCCATGCAGTAGGCAGCCCGCAGCTGCAGCTGCAGCTCCGCGGGGTAAGAACTCGGGCATCCTGCTCGCAGCTGCATCCTTACCCTACCTGCGCAGCCTGCATCTTGTGACTGGGATATACCTGGCCACAAAGCTCCCCTGCCTTTGGCTCAGGGACCCGACAGGTAATATTCTCTCCGGGTTGGTCAAGGCTTTTGCCAGGTTAGCTTTGCCGTTTGACTTCTTTCTCTACTGAGTTTTGCTTTTGCTCTCTGTCTTCCACAGATGTTAACTCCCTGTTAACATCTCCAATATCCATAGTCCTTGGTCCTGAGAAATCTGAGCTGTAACAATACTGCAAAGCCTTCCAAAAAGAAAAGAAGTGTATATTGCTAGTTTAGGAATTTTTTGAATGTCAAGAATCTATACATGTAAATGTATCAAATAACACATTTCTGGTAGCAGCTTCAAGACACAGAGCTCCCCAAAGTAGATTGGGGGGTTGAGAGTGTGGAGGTGGTAAGAAGCAGGTAGCTACTTAACCTTTCTTCAGACTGAAGAAATCGAGTAATTAAACAACACACCTGGTTTTAGGCTAAGGGCAGGGTCATCGTCAAGAGGCCCAGAGAATCTCTCAAGTGGAAGCCCCCAAAGGCATGTGGCGTCCTGGGTCTGCAGTGCTCCTACTTGAGACCCATGAGTTATTATCCTGTGCAGTCTGAATGTACCAGTTTTATGTTAGACAATTCCTATAAAATTGTCTCTGAGACATCTTCAAATATAAAAGCATTCTCCTCAGCATGCCTCCCAGGCAAGCTCTACATCATGAATGGAATTGGTATTTGACATAGAAAGTGCTGGCGGACACACAAGTTAGAATTCTCAGAATCAGACTCCCTTCCTTCAGGTTCCTTCCTCTCCATTATGCTGGTCCCAAGTATGGTTCACTCTCTGTCACTTCCAACTTTGTCTTAGCAAAGAGGTAATGATAATGAAGCTATCTTAAGAGAATTTGCATTTTATAAAAAGAAACATTTGGAATCCAAGAAAACATTCTGAGCCCTAGAAAAGAAAGCATCATAATGGAATCACAAGGATATGACTGACTTTCTGGTACAAGAGTTCTAGGAGTAAGAAGAAGAGGAACACATGTCTTCTCATTGTTTTTAGTGATTTACCTCACCAAAGAATAAGCTGGCATGCCTCTGTGTGTTTGATAATGGCTTCAGATTAAGAAGGAGAAGAAAGAGAAGAAGAAAAACACTACATCTCCATTTTTCATCAATGGAAAACCCTTGAATCTGTTTTAGAGTTTTAAACCTAATATAAGAAAGGGAGAGAGAGAGAGAGGAGGGAAGGAAGGAAATGGATTAATCCTAAGTCTTTAAAAATGTGTAGATACAGAGTTGTGTAGAATTTGACGATTCCTACATAATATACACATGCCAGTTACAAGGGTAGTGGCTAATAGTAGGAACCACGATAAAGAATCAGTGATGAGTCGGCCTGGTGTGGAAGCCTGTGATCTGAAGCTGAGGCAGGAGGCCCGAGACTTCAAGCCAGCCTGGGCGACTTAGCAAGACCCTGTCTCATAATTTTTAAGCATAAAATATAAAGAACTGGGGATGTAGCTTAGTACAAAGGCCCTTGGTTTCAAACCCCAGGACTGGGAAAAAAATCCAAAAAATGAAGACTAAAATAAAAATAATTTAAAAAAATAATCTTACAACAAATCACTCATAAAATTGTACATATTTTTTAAGAACTAGTCACAAATTGTGGATATGGATATTGATCAAGACATAAAAGTGAGAGCAAATGATAAGAAAAACGTATTTGGAACTGACATCATCTGTTTCCTTTTAACTTAAAAATTTCACATATTATCTCTAAATCATTGTAATTTTCTTTCACTTTTCAAATGCTCAACTCCGTTAGCCTCCTTTTCATTCTACTGACAACTTATTTACATTTAAGTTAATCTGGAAATGTACAATTGGAGCAACTTCGATAAAACAGGTTGTTTTAAAGACGTGTGTTGTAACAAAATAATTGCATGGTGCCTGACTAAAGGCAGTTACTTCTGCTCACAAGAAGCGTCACCAATCCTGTTTGGGATCTAGGTGCTTCTGCGGAAGGACAGAGCTGAGCAGGGGCTTTGGGCAGCACCCTGGGGGACTCCTAAGAAGCAAGCATGACATCTGTGCCTGGCCAGTCCCCAAGAGACCTGTGCTGCCCAGTTCCTGCTTCTCTGGTCCTGAGGCTCATATGCAAGGTAGAGTGACTGTCAGTTTCCCTGCTCTGGTCACTGTGGGGAACCCACCAGCCTTTGGCGCATGTAACTGTGGCAGGCATTCTGCAGTTTCTCACTTCCTCTTTGCTGGGCAGTGCATCCTGTCTGAGCCTAAAATTTTCCAACCCCAAATCTATTTTTTAAGACTAGGACAGCATCCTAACAAAGATTTAACACCTCCAAATAACAACAGTCAGTGAAATCGCCATTTTTCTATACCATATCGGAATCACTCAGCATCGTTCTATCTTGGAATGGATGAAATTATCAAGATACTTGTATGTAATCAAATGTTCATATTTCTAGCTATGCTTGTGTTACTTTGATTTTAATTTGAAGTCTCCCAAAAGTTGCACTCCTCTAATAACAAAGTTTTTAGAGAGCTGATCCTCAATGTAAAACATGAAATGATAGCTAATTCTAGTCACTTTTCTAAATACTTTGCCTTAAAAAGATAAGTGTAGTTATAGATTAAACAATAATAATAGCAATGCTAGAATACATGGAGCACATTTTTCCTTGTTTTATAGCTGCCCAGGCATGCATATGCTGGGAGTTAGCACAAAACAATCAACTGAAATATCTCAGGTTCCTGCTGGAGCCCTCAGCTGTACTTGTTCTCTGATGCAAGCTGTACAGTCTGCAAGGTCATTGTCTCTCCTCTGCTGTGAATATGGCTCTTGGTTCAGGGCAACTGACCCTGGAATGCTTTTCTACTGAGCTGTGCAGATTTAGACAAGTGATTTACCTTCTCTGAGCTTCAATTTTCCTACATGTAAAACTGAGATGACATCTTCCTTTTGAGGGGCTGTTGGAAGAAGTAACCAAGACACTCTACGTAAGCCTTGCAATTCATTAAGTGGTAAATATAGGCAGTAGTTAATAATACTGGTTGCAATATCCATTTAAAAAATATATTGAAGTTCTTACATAGAGATGCTAGTTAGGAAAAAAAATGCTACAATAACCACAGCTTCTCCACTGTTCCTGGATCTTTGCAGTAACCCCAGTAGCTGCATCGTATAGCTCTATCGATTCTCCTGGTGAGATATATGTTCACCTGTGGGGAAAGAACACATAAGTAAGAAATATCCTCTGCCCACACCTAAGTCACAGGTACAAGCAGAGAATGTAATCATTTTATGATTTCAGAACCAAAGTAGTCACCGATCCCTAATTATTCATTACTAAAGATTTCTAGCAGGACAAATAAGCATTTGTTTCCTCAAATACTTAGCCTTAGATGGACTCCCTTTATAATGTATCAGGCACTAAAAAGAGGAGGAGAAAAGACTAGTGGCATTCCATCTTTCTTTCTTGAGGAGGTACTGTCAATATTGCCTATGTTTCCATTCACCTCTGTGTGAAGCTTTGGTCTTGTCTAAAACTTTGCTTTTCAAAGCATCCCTTATGAGGGGAAGAATGTGAAACCTTGATTCAATGGTTACAGGATGTATTATTATCCCATAATTTTAATAAAGTTTTAATACTAGTCATCATAGGATAGGAAAGATTTCTTTCCTCACTTATGGCTAAGTTTATAGTTGAGGTGTATATTACAATAGCTTAATAAGGGAAAAGCACATAAACTTACTGAATATAAGTTGTTTGTGATATTGGAGCCTGCTCTTTTATTTTTTTGAAAATGTGTTTTATTAGTATATGCTCATGATACACAATCATTAGGAGCCTTCTTCAGCAAACGAATACCTGGAGGAACAGGGACACCTGCGCATTTATGTTTAGGTTTATGGAGAGTGGACAGGCAGGGAGAAGAAGGATTGGACAAAGGGAAAGGTGATCTGATGACCACAAACAGGGAGGGGTGGTTAGTAAGGCCTGTTTGTTCTGATTCTTCTCTGTCCCTTGTCTTCAGAGACAAGGACATTCCTTTCCTTGGGAAGTAGGGAGAGCAACCCTGGTAATGAGTTTCATGACTTGGTCCAGGGAAGAAGGGCAAAAGGAAGATGCACATGACTCTCTTTGATACTTTCCAACATGCCAGGTGCCCTGTTGGGCCAGCATGTCCATACCCCATCACCACTCAGATCCATTCTAGTATTTCACAGGACGGCATCCAGGCCAAATCACGCATTCCTCTTATAAGGCACACATGTAATTTTCAAGTCTCTATAATAGATTAACATCTATTATAAATACAAAACAAAGTTTATTTTTCAAAATACAAATGCAATCAGAGGGTTTGGGGAAGCCATCGAAGGGAT
The DNA here is from genome assembly GCF_000247695.1 of Heterocephalus glaber. The sequence goes on along the minus strand of NW_004624844.1, from coordinate 3,047,665 downwards.
CAGCAGAGAGAAATTTTATCTGAACGCTCATCTGACTATCTTAGACTCTCCCCAGCAAAAAGCCCTTATTGGTCTCCCTGTGAGGGGCCTTCCCACCATGGAAGAGGCTGTCCACTAGCACCAAGAAGAAAAGGCCCCAAAGAACTGACCAAACTTCCCCTTGGAGACCCTAGACCCCCTTCTCTGTTAAATTGATATCCATCCCCTTGCTTCTGGCTGTTTGGACAGTTACTGAGTCTATCTTCAGTTAATTTATGAGTTCCACCACTCAAATCTAAACTAACAGAGAAAAAGATTTTCCTCCAATACTGTGCACTCTGTTATATGAGGAAGAAGAAAAAAAAAATCCCATTTTTAATCCACAAGCAACCTACTATAGATCTGAAAACCCACAAACTTAAAAGTATTTTCAGTTATTTTTATAATGTCTATTCCTTTGTCTTGATTTCTTTTCCATAATTCACAGAGTTTGGTAAATTTCTTATAGAATTTAATAATACTCATCAATTTTAAACCCAAATCAGCATGACTTTCTGCTCTATCTTGTTAGTTATGCAAGGTTTAAAAAAATACAATGTTTGCTTGATACAAATATGTTTAAGGGGGCTGAGAAGGGAGCTTAGAGGCAGGGCACTGGCCTAGTGTGCATGAGTCCCTGAGTTTAACGCCTAGCACTGGGGAGAAAAACCCAAAAAACTAAATATCCTCAAACCCTTACTTAAGCGTGCCTCTCTGAGGGCCTGCACTCCAACTCTCTGAGCGTACTTTAAAAATTCTGCCTGATCCAGTAAATCTTTTCATGCCTCTTTAAAAAGACGTTTATGAGTAACATCCTTTCTTTGTAATTATGTCTAAAATGAAACCTCAAATGCACTAAACCAATAAGAGCTGTTTTATAGGATGGTAACTCATTAGTCAAAGCATAGTGTAGCTCAGAACACAGCATGAAAGGTGACAGGAGGGGGAGGTGTAATACTAGTCTCATATACACATATTTCAAGAGTCATGTAGAAATTGCAGCGGTCACCACACCCAGAAAGTTATATGTTTCCATAGTGACTGATCTATTTGTAAAGAAACAGAGCCAATGAGGGAGAAAAAAGAAAATAATGTAAAAAATATAAGTAACTGGCCCTGAGTATATAATGACAGCAAGAAAAACACTTAAGTGGGAAATACCAAAAGGGCGCTTTTGTAAAAAAATTCTTTTATTGGTACATTTTAGGTATACAATACATTTACATTTATCATTGGGTGCTTGTACCTGTACATGATGCATCTTGGTTCTTATTTTTTTCCCCATTACCTGTGTGCCCTTCACCTCCTCCACACTTCCCTATTTACACAGATTTCGTTTCCATTTTCTTTTTTTTCTCATAATTTTTTCTTTCCTTTCTTCCCTTTCCCCTTCCCCTCCCACCACCCCTCCACCTTTGGGCCTTTTCCTATTTCAAATTATCAATTACTCATTTTAATCATTGTAATCCTTATTTACACTTTCAGTTTCTCACACTAGAGAAACTATTTGGTATTTACACATGTGTGTCCTATATTTTTCACTTAAGAGTGTGGCCTCAATATGCATCCATTTAGTTATAAATGACTCTAGTTTTCAAAAGGGTGCTTTAATGCAGGATAGTATCAGGAACTCAGAAAACCTTAAGAGGTGAGAGTATGACTTCTGTTGCTTTTGAATCATTTTTCAGTCTGAAACAAAGTCATGCACGGAATAGGCAGTTAAATTGGAGACAGAGAGAGAGAGAGAAATGAAACCAAGAAAACAAACACTTGTCTACCATCAGATCAATAGGCATGAATACAATAACAGAACAAATATCAGTGATCACTTTCACCATCAATTCCACACTGATCAACTGAGAAAGTTCACGGAGAAAAGTGACCCTAAATGAAAGCTACCATTGCATGTGCTCACAAAACTGAAGTCATTCTCAATTCTGGTTGCCACTGTGATAAGAAAGTCTCAGCCTGAAGGTGAATTTTTTCATAAGTTTGAGTTTAATTCATTCAGCCAGTTTTGAATTTTGAGAACACAAAAACATATGTTCTCTTTCCCAGTGGCATTTTTACACGCATGTAAGTCAAGAGTAACTATCTTTTCTATTATCCAAATAATAAAAAATACATAACTTTGAAGATTAACACCCTTAAACACACATGAACATTTTACTGCAAGTAGGTATTTTGGGTTACCAAATGTAACCTTTGATATTTTATCTAACTTTCGCATTTTCTCTTCTAAATTTCTCCATCTTTAAGCTTATAAGAGAAATTGAAAATTAAATTGATCATATTGACCAAGGTAAATTTACTTGTTGCAAACTGAAACAAAATAATTCAGACTATATTTACAAAGGATTATGCCTCTGTACACATCAATGCTTTATAAAACACCACTTGGTGCTGATAAGTTTGGGCTCACTGTGTTGACTGAACAGAAACCAACCATGTGCTTCTGGGACCTGAATGTGCACACAAATCCCACAGGACCTTGCTGAGATGCAGATTTCCCTTTAATAGGTCAGGAGTAAGACCATGAGTTCTGCACTTCCAACATCCAGGTGATGCTTAACATCCTGCGAGCTTAGAGTGTTTTGCGTAGCAAAGCTTTGCAGAACTAGAATCTTGTTAAATATTTTCCACTTTCTTCTCCTTTCTAATCTGTCACTGATTCCTTTATAATATTAGCTTCTAGGAGAGCTAAGGGTTCCAGTTTTTTATCCTTGTACATATAAAGAATTACATGTTTTTATAAGAATTCTGCCCCCTGAAAAGGTATATATTTTCTGTCTTTAGTAGTAATGAGGATCCTTCATTCTTTGGAATCCAGCTCTTACAACAAATTTTGCTACATTTACAAAATACACATGTAAAAGTCTAAAAAAATAGTCAGATTTAAAACACATCTCCAGACCTGAGCAGCAATAATGTTTTTGGCAACATGTAGCGGAAGAGGAAATTGTAATGAGTTTCTTTTAGCCCAAAAAGCAACCACAAACTCTATTTCATACTATTACTGGAACAGCAGAATCACTGTTCTCCATATGGGCCTGAGAAACAGACACCATTAAAATGCTATTGGAAACCATGACTTGAGAAACAGGGAGGGTTCAGAGTGTAATGACACAAGCAGGGCACAGACAGGAAGCCAGCAAGTCATACAGGAGCTCTTCTACAGCCTAGACTCTGTTAAAATGATACACATGGAAAAATAAATAAATAAATAAATAAATAAAATGATACATATGGAAGTAGTTTCTGTGAATTTTTCATTTCTAATTTTATATTCATTCTAATGAAGAACAGGAAAGCCCTGAAACAAGGCAGTTGCACTCATTTATTACCACACGGATTCATTCAAATGGTAAAGCCAGAGTAAGTTTGCCTTTGTGAATAAAAGTAAAAAAATAGGTATATTCAGGGTTCCCCTGCTTAAAAGAAGCAGGAAAATACAAGTTGGGACTTTTAGCTTCTTTTTCTCCCCCGTGTTGGACCACAAGCACAAGCTTTGAGTACAATCTTAAGTAGATATCAAGGTGATACCTTGAATGTCTTATTCATCCTGTCAATGTCTGATACTTTATCAACAAACTACAAATAATTAAGAAGAAAATTTCATAGAGGAAAGCGAGTAGAATATACATATATTTATTTCATCTCATGCTAAAATGGAATTCCTTTTGGTTGTGTAGAACTAAAATTAACATACATATTTGACGGCAACAAAAACTGGTTTTTTTGTTGTTTTATTTTGTTCTTGGAGAGGTTGGATGTTTAGCCCCTTCTACAACAGGTGTGCTAACTTTATGTTATTCTGTTGAGAGTTAGCGGTGACACTAAAATTCAGTTATTAAGCACTTTTGCCTTCTTTCCACCTTGTCTCACACACACATCTCTTAAGACGGAGAGGAAAAGACAATAATGATTTAGTAAATTCATTACTGTGAGTCAAAAGCAAGTCAGATACAACAAACTATTCAAAAAAAATTTTAAAACTATCCCAATTTATAATATCATTAAAATAACTGATTGAGTAAACACTTAGAAATAAATTTATCCAAGGAGGTTAAAAAGTTACACATTGAAAAGTTTAAAATATTGACAAAAGATATTAAAAGGACACAAATAAATGGAAAGACAGCCTTTCCTCATGGATTTGAAGGATTAATATGTTAAATTGTCCATACCATACAAAAATTTACAGGTTCAATGCAATTTAAAAATAAATTCCAGTGTAATTTTTTTTGCAGAAATAGAAAAAACAATTAGAAAATTCATATGGAACCAGAAAAGACCCTGAAACCAAAACATCTTGAGTAAGAAGAACAAAATTAAATACATCATACTCTCAAATTTCAAAATATACTACAAAGCTATAATATTCAAAATAGTATGGCTGGGCACTCCTGTAATCCCAACTACTTGGGAGGTTGAGGCAGAACAATTATAAGTTCAAAGTCAGACTGGACAACTGAGTGAGAACTTGTCTCAAAGTAAAATAAAATGTTGGAGATATAGCTCAGTGGTAAAGCACCCCTTGCTTCTATCCCAATACTGCCAAATACAAACAAAGGAAGGAAGGAAGAAAAGAAAGGGACTGAAGGGAAGAGCAGAAAAAGGAAGGAAGGGAAGGGGAGGAATAAAGATGCATGGTGCTGTCATAAAAACAGACAAATTTTCACTTAGTTGCCTTGGCTGGCCTTGAACTTATGATAGAGCTCTAGGTTCTGTATTCTATTATTTCTGTGAAACAAAGGTAAGACACAACTTGTGGGATGGGAGAAAATATTTACAAATGATATGCTTGATAAGTTAATATCCAACATATGGTAAATAAGGAATATAAACAATTCAAAAAATAAATAACTCAAATGGCCAAAGAGAATACACAATTTTCACAAAAAGATACACCAATGGCCAACAGACACATGACAAAATACTTAATATCACCACCAATTATCAAAGCAATATAAATTAAAACCACAAGGAGATAGCACCATACACTTATTAGAATAGCTAAAATCAAAAAGACAAAAAATAGTACGTGTTGATGAAGATGTGAAGAAAAATGAATCCTCACATACTGTTGGTGAGAATGAAAATTCTATAGCCATAATGGAAAACAGTACGGAAGCTCCTCATAAAATTGAAAGTAGGAAGTGGGTAAGGTGGCATGCGTCTGTAATCCCAGCACTCAGGAGGCTGAGGCAGAAGGATCACTACAAGCTCCATAGTGAGTTCAAGGCCAGCCTGAACCTTGTAGCAAGACCCTGTCTCAAAAACACCAAAAAATAAAAATAGGATCATTATATGATTCAACAGTCCCACTCATCTAGACATATTTTCTAAGGAATTGAAAACAATATGCCAAACATCTGTACTTCCATGTTTATTATAGCATTATTCATAATATCCAAGATTTAGAATCAACCTGTGTTTGTTGAACTAATGAATTAAAAAAATGCGGTACATATAGCTAAGAGAATATCATCTAGTCTTTTAAAAAAGGAAACAACATGGATTAACCTGAAGGACATTATACTAGATGAAATAAGCCAGGCACAGAAAGATAAATACTGCATGATCTCACTTGCATGTGAAATTGAAAACAATAAACTCATAGAAGTAAAGAGAACAAGAGTGGTTGCCCGAACTTGAGGACTGAGGGTACAGGGATGTTGGTCTAAGGGTACAAAGTCCACCTGGATAGATAATCTCTGGGTATCTATTGTGCAGCCTGGTGACTGAGTTAATAATAACTGTTTACTTGAAAACTGCTAAGAAAAATGAAATGTTCTCACTACACATTTTAAAAGTATGTGAGATAAAAACATGAATTCATTAACTTGATTTAATCATTTCACAATGTACTCAAATCAGAATATCATACTGTAATTATAAACATGTAAATTTTAAAAGATAAGTCAGGTAGGATTCTGAGTATTTAATCCTTTTCAAAATATGTTTAAACACACCAAATTGTTACAAATTAGAAATGCAACTTGATGAATAGGTAAAATTTTTCCAAAATACAGTCAAGAATTCTGTATTTATCTCGATGAACAGAACATAATGATGCAAAAGATCTGAGCCAATAATAAAGTGCCAGATACTTTCATTTACTATGTATTAAGCAACTCCCCAAAGCCTAGAACTGTGATGTTGTATCAGTCTCCTTTTGACATCAGAAGGTAGATTAGTCTTTTCATCTTCTGTGGAACCAAGGGTAAAACCACAAATTCCTACTCCATGAGGTTATTCAACCTCTACTTTAAAGTACTGACTATCCAGAAAAGTAGAGGAATAGATTTTTCATGTTTGTTCTCAGTGTTTTATGTACTTATGCCCTTATGAGAAAATCAAACCCTAATCAGTAAGACATGTTGCTGAATTCAGAATGGAATTATAAATTTCAACCACTTACAATAGAACTTCTTATAATAGTTCAACATTTTCAATTTTTCATACTGCACTTGCACTTCATATAGGTATATAAATTTGACTCATATGATGCCAAACATATTCCCAAGATTCCAATAACAACCTACATGGCTTCCTTATATTATAAATAAGAAGGAAAATGTGTACTGAACTTTATGCTTTTTTTATCCACGCAATGAATCCATTTTCCAAGTTTTTATAAGTTTTACATGATACAAACAAAAGATGAACTACACTTCCTGACATGCTATATTGAATTGCTCTTACCAGAAAGTCATAAGAAATTGCCTTTCTGTTTCCTTCTTGTACCACTGGCTCCTCCTCGGCTCATCTGCTTCCTGTCTAACCCATAGGGGCATCCAACAGGCCAACGCTATATTTAGCCAGGTAAGTGTATGAGTTCATTTGGTTTTTCAATCTTGATTTTGAAGGCCTTTGAAATTTGATATTCTGGGTTTGATTTTGCTTTGGAATTTTGCAATTTAGTGTCCTGGATTTAGATGGGCCTGAGCATGCCACCTCACCACACTTCTTAGTCCTCTCTATTAACACTCCCATCCACTCATCTTTACTGCTGTCTGCTCTCTACTCTGAGCCTTGCCCCAAGAATAAATATCACTGGAAACTCTCACTGTAAAATAGCTCCCACTGTGACAGCTTCACACGGAAGGACAATGGCCCTTTTCTTTCCTGTGTACCATGATTGGTAAGTAACCTTCCATTTTACATGACAGCAAGCCACTATTTGAAATGCTGGAGAATACTGGACACAAACCAGTTTGGCAGCATCTCAGCAACTCGTGTGACTCTGGGCATCCTGGAAAACTCTTTTCTGATCTGTATGCTGCTCAGCTTTGGATGTGAGTCTGCTGTGGAACATTATCTTGCTCCATTCAATGAAAATGTGAAGTTTTTTCTGCTCCTTCTGCCCCTATTCTCTTCACCCTTCTTCAATCCCAGACAATGGGATTTCCCATTAGGAAGAGAAAGTATAGTTCTTGGAGTGGGGGAGCAGTTTTTTGTTCTTCTTCTGTCCACTCTGATACAAAGCTCTGCCTCTCCTCACGGGAAAACGTAAGGCTGGCTGGCAGTCAGTCTGACAGAAGGAGAGCAGTGCAGCGGAAAATTGGATAACAGGATAAAAATCTATGGGGCCACAGGAATCCCATCAAAACTGGCTCCTCCTGTCAAAGCCCAGACAAGTGACAAGGGCAAATATAGAATGTTATTTATATTTAAATATTCCTAATGATATCATAATTATACCTTAGCCTCTTTTAGGCAGCCATTTTCTTGCGAGCCACAATTCTGCAAACCAAATGTTGTGTGTTGGAGAAAATCTACATAAGAATCAGACAGCTTCAATCAGACATCTGGGAAAAGCCTATAAACTCCTCAAATAGCTATTTCTAAAGGACAGAGTATAACAATTTATTTTTTTCAAAGGCATTTTTCCATAGAATGCCATAGTGGAGTTCAATAAATATGGGTCATTCCTAACTCAGGCATGGGAAAGCCAATCTATCTAGCTAATAAATTAATTTCACTTAAAATCAAATTTGATATTTTGAAAAATGTCCTATTTTTTCATATGTCATATTGAGTCATTCTATAGTTCCAGTTATTGACTGATGGTTTTAACTTAGTCAACTTTATAGAAAGTTAATAAACTGACATTTAAATTGCTCAAACTATACAAATTTTCTTATTTTAAAACTTGGAAAAAGTTTTGATATATATTTTATAACTCAGTATGCATTATGATTAATTTTGTTTTTAAAACCTGACATTTTGGAGTACTTTCACAAGGGAATATATTATACGTGAAGCCAAAGTGACAACAAAGAATTTAGCATATTAAAGGAAGTCAAATTGTCTAAAAATGCGATCTATATAGAATCTTCTTTATATTACACTTCTATGAAATTTTAATTCTAAGATTCCCAAAGACTTGTTGACCATCTTTATTAAGCATATACTCTCCCTCATTTATCAACAAGACAGCTATACATATACAGACATATACATAAAACCTGTACAATAGAGACCAACGTGGAGTATTAACAACATTCGTACTCATTAACTTACATAAAAACAAATACACTCAGGGACCACATGTCAAGTGCTGGCAGAAAACGCTAATATAAAATGGTACTTCTTCACAATAACATGTGATTTAAAACTTAGGTTAGGAGCTATAAACAGAGAGTGGAACAAATGATGATCCTCCATTCTGTATTACCAATTGAAACACTTTCTGGCTTCCAACAACAGGAACCCATTTTATGGAACAAATTTAATTCCCTGCTTCTACTAACTTTGTCCTTCTACTTTTTCCAAATATCTCCCTCATTCTTGCTCTTACCTGCATATCTCTTTCTGCCTTCTCTTACTCATTTTCTCCCTAAAATGGCTTTGTTCATTCCTTCCTTTCCCCAAAGCCTAATCCTTTAAAATTCAGCTATGTTACTGAGTTTGGTTATTAAATCAAGGAGTCTTTTGGTAGAGTTTTTTGGAGTCTTCTATGTAGAATATCATGTCATCCACAAATAATGGTAATTAACTTCTTCCTTTGCTATCCTATTCCTTTTATTTCTTTCTCTTGTCTAATTGTTCTGGCTGTTTCCAGAACTATATTGAACAGGAGTGGTGATGGTGGGCATCCTTGTCTTGTTCTTGATTCTAGAGTGAAAGCTTTCAGTTTTTGTCCATTTAGTATGATTCTGGTTGTTGGTCTGTCATCTGGCTTTTTTTAGATTGAGATAAAGACCATCTGTTCTAATTTTCTCTTGGGTTTTTATCATGAATGGGTGTTGGACTTTCTGAAATGCTTTTTCTGTATCTATTGAGATGATCATATGGTTTTTGTCCTTGGCTCTGTTAATATAGTGTATTACATTTATTGATTTGCATATGTTGATCCATCCCTGCATCCATGGGATGAATCTTACTTGGTCATGGTGTATAAACTTCTTGATGATTTGCTGCATTTTGTTTGCCAGTATCTTATTAAGGATTTTTGCAAGCAACTATGTTCATTATTGAGATTGGCCTGTAGTTCTCCCCCACCCTCTCTTCTTTTTGGGGGGGGGGCGGGTACCAGAGATCGAACTCAAGACCTTGCACTTGTGAGGCAGGCAGTGGCACCACTGAGCTAAATCCCTGGCCCTGTAGTCCTCTTTTTTTGTTGGATCCTTCTTTTGTTTTGGTATCTGGGCAATGCTTGATTCCAGGAATGAATATGGGAGTATTGCTTCCCTTCCATTTTCATTAAAGAGTTTGAGAAAAAGTGGCATTAAGTCTTCTCTGAATTTCTTGTAGAATTCAGCAGTGAATCTGTCAGGACTTGGGCTTTTCTTTGTTGGTGGGTTTTTAATTACATTTTCAATTTCATTGACTAGAATTGTTTTATTTAGAACTTTTATATCTTCTTGATTCAGCTTTGGTAATTCATATGTAACTAGGAATCTATTTCTTCTGTGTTTTCCATCTTATTAAAATACAGGTTCTCGAAGTAGGTATTCATGACATTCTGGACTTCTGCAGGATCTATTGTGATTTCACCTTTTTCATTCCTAATTGCATAGATTTGACTCTTTTCTTTCCTTTTTTTTTTTTGTAAGTTCAGCTAAGGGTTTATCAATTTTATTTAATCTTTCAAAGAACCACTTCGACTCATTATTTGTATTGTTTAGTCTCAATTAAATTAATTTCTGCTTTGATCTTTATAATTTTCTCCCTCGTATCAGCTTTAGGGTTGACTTGTACTTCTTCCAGAAGCTTGAGGTTCAACATTAGGTTGTTTGAGCTCACTCTGTTTTTCTGATATGAGAACTCACTGCTGTAATTTTCCTTTGTAGGACTGCTTTCATTGTATCCCTTAGGTTTCAGTATGTTGTCTTGGCATTATCATTTAATTGTAGAAACTGTCTAATTTCTTCTTTAATTTCATCTGCTACCCATTGGTTGTTCAGGAAGTTGTTATTTAATTTCCATGTGTTTATGAAGTTTTTGTGATTTCTTTCACCATTGATTTCCAATTTCATTGCACTATGGTCTGATAATATCCATGGGATAATTTCAATTCCTATGAATTTACTTAAGCATGGTCTATGAGCGAGTATGTGGTCAATTTTGGAGAATGTCCCATGTGCAGCTGAGAAAAATGTATATTCTGATGTTGTAGGGTGGAACACTCTGCAGATATCTATTGAATCCATTTGTTCAAAAGTTTAGTTCAGTTCAATATGTTGATTTTTTTGTCTAGTTGATCTATTTGTGACAGTGGGGTGTAGAGGTCCCCCATTATAATTGTATTAGTGCTTATTTGATTTTTCATGTCCATTCATATTTGTTTTGTATATTTGGGTAGGCTGGTATTTGGTGCATATATATTTATGATTGCTACCTTTTCCTCTTGGATTGTTCCCTTTACAAGGATGTAGTTACCTTCTTTGTCTCTCTTAATCAGTCTTGACTTGAAATCCAATTTGTCTGCAAACAGAATAGCTACCCCTGATTATTTCTGGGTTCCTGTCACATGCAGTATTATTTTCCACTCTTTGAATTTCAGTCTATGAATTTCTTTTTGAATAAGTAGCATAGCTGGATACAAATTCAACAGTCAAAAATCAATAGCATTCCTGTACTCAAATAACAAACTCACTGAGAGAGAAATTAGGGAAATAATACTGTTCACAATAGCATCCAAAAAAATGAAGCACCTAGAAATCAATCCAATGAAGGAAGTAAAATACCTTTACATTGAAAACTATAGTCCTCTGAAAAAAGAGATAAAAGAGGATATCAGATAATGGAAAGATATCCCTTGCTCTTGGGTAGGAAGAACCAATAGAATGAAAATGGCCAGACTCCCAAAATTGTTATTTTGATTTAATGCAATCCCAATCAAAATACCAATAACATATCTCACAGAATTAGAGAAAACAATCAAAAATTAATTTGGAACCAGAAGAGACCTAGAATAATAAAAGCAATTCTGCTCAACAAAGGCAAGGCAGGGGGCATCACAATTCCTGCTATGAAATTATACTATATAGCTACTGTGATAAAATCAGCATGGTATTGGCAAGAAAAAAAAAGCAGACCCAAGGATCAACAGAACAGTTTAGAAGATGCAGAAACAACTTGAAACACAGTCCGCTACCTTGTCTTTGACAAAGGAGCTACTTTCACTGGAAGAAAGATAGTCTCTTTAATAAATGGTAATGGAAAAACTGGCTTTTCACAGACCAAAAATTAAAACTAGACCCATATCTTTCACCATGTACTAAACTAAAACTGAAATCAAAGGTCTAAATATTAAAACAGAAACACTAAATATGCTGGAAGTTAGAATAGGTAGAACTCTTGAACACATTGGTGTAGGCAAAGACATTATGAACATAATACCTATCACACTGATATACACTTCTCAGATGAAGAAGTAGAAATGGCAATATATGAAAAAAATGTTCAACATCACTGGTCATTTGAGAGATGCAAATTAAAACAATGCTGAGATTCCATCTCACTCCAGAAAGAATGGCTATTATCAAGAAATCAACCAGTAATAAATGTTAGCAGGGCTGGGGGGGAAAAGAATCTTTCCACACTATTAATAAGAGTGTAGACTGGTGCAACCACTGTGGAAATTAGTGTGGAGATTCCTCAAAAAACAAAAACTAGAGGTCCCATTTGACCCAGCTATTCCCCTTCTTGGTGTCTTCTCAAAAAAATTAAAAGCATCATATCACAGTGACATATGCATACCCATGTTTATAGCAGCACAGTTTGTAAGAGCTAAATCTTGCAAATAGCCCAAATGCCCATCAACTAATGAATGGATAAAAAAGATGTGGGTGGTTTCTTTTTAAATAAAATGCAGCACTACTCTGCCATAATGAAGGATAAACTTAAGACATTTCTAGCTAAATGAGTGCACCCTGAGACCATACTATTAAGTGAAATAAATTAGACACACATGTTTAAATACCACATTGCTTCTCTAGTGTGAGAAACCAAAAGGGCAAATAAGGACCAAAGTGTACAACAGATATTGTGAAATAGGAAGAAAATGTTTAAATGGGAAGGGGAACAAGGGAGGGGAGGGGAAAGGAATGAAGGGACAAGGGAAGAGGAGAATAGACAGAAAAAATTTAAACAAAGCTTTTGTAAATAAGGAGGGGAAGAGGGATTGAAGGTAGGGGAGCGGAATGGGAACATAAGAAGTGACATATATCATGTACAGGTACAAATTCCCTATGATGAATGTGATCATTCTGTATATCCAAAATGTGCCAATAAAATTAAAATAAAATAAAATTCAGTTAAAGTATCCCTTCCCCTTGAAGCATTTTTATTAATCTGGTTGATGATTTACCTTGTACAAGGCTATATTCTAAGTGCTTAATATATATGTCCTTTCCAAATTGTCCCAATTCTATTAGGCAGGCAGGAATCCAAAAAACCCAGAGAAGTAACTTGACTCACAATACATAGCTGAAAAGCAGCAGAGTCCTGATTCCAGCGCCATCGGTTTGACTCATATGACTATGTCCCTAATTACTCTGTTGTTTTGTTCCCTCTTCTCATACTTTTCACTTAACTCGTGTTCTAGATGGTACCAGATGATCCAACATTTATCAAGTTTATACATACTAGACTCTTTCAGTAGATTATAAATGTGTAGAACTTTGTCCTCCATCCATGCCTAGAAACAAGCAATGTTAATTTACTGATCATCTGAACCTAGAAAACCAACAGCAGTTTAAGAAATTAGAGAGAAACTATGTTTTACAGATTACTGCTGTGCTTGCTATTGCCTTGGGTTACTCACGTCCTCCCAGCTCTGTGGAACCATTTGCCCCTCCAGTATACTATAAAATGTGAATCACAAAGTAACATATTAATTTCCATTGAGCAAGTTTTTACTGAGTGACAGTTACGTGACTAGCATTTTTCCAGGCAATGGGGAAAAATATTTAAGAGGCCTAAAACATAATCCCTGTTCTAAAAATCCTTATCATATTGCAGAGAATTTTCCTATTAAATTACATGTATGTATGTTTCATGTATGTATATATGTATATAACTTAACACACAAAACATGAGTTTATACATAAAATAAACTTTAGGCAGTGCCTGGATTTAAGACCTCAATAAGTAAATAACAAATCTATCCTAGAGATCTAACGTACAACATGATGTCTATAATTAATAATATCATACTGCACTGGATATTTGCTAAAAGACTAGATTTCAGATCCTCTTGGCACATTTTTAAACAGGTAATTGTGTGAGGAGATAGATTAACTTGCTTCACTGTAGAAATCATTTCACTATGTTTACATACATCAAAACATGTTGTGAAGCTAAATATATACAATAAATATAATACATCCATTCAGTCATAGCTAAGGGAGGCTGCTGAGAATTATTTAATCTGTCATTACTTGGGCTCTCGGGGATTTATTAGTATGGTTATCATTTATTATCAAAGACATCAATCGACAAATGTTCATTGTGCTTCTATTCGGGGCCAATCCAGAACTTACAGTCTGGCAAAGTCAATTTTCAGAAACTTGAGAATATACAGAAATTGTATTTTTTCTTGAAAGGTTCTCTTCTAAAAAATGCTTGTGGACTAAGTTCCTGATATGAACCCACTTTTTCCAATATCTTTTTGTTTTTCTCTTTGAAAATGAAATAAAAATGGATAATATTTTAGTATATGTAATTTAGATAAACACTGATGGTGATTTAATTTTACTATTAACATAAATATATAAATGCTTTCTCTTGTGTTTGTTGTTCATACTTGAATTTGGATATATTAGCCTAGGGTTAGGTAAATTAAATGAAAAATATCCCCATAGGTCTAGCATCAAAACAATGTGTGGTTCTTTGATTCTGTGACTTATTTAATGGACCACAATCAGGCATCAACTAAAGGCTGGTAATTTAAATAATAAGCAGAGGGGTTCAAAGCTGTAGCTAATTCATTACTCACACATCTCTAGTTGAAGTAGTAATTTAAAGTCATGTGTGTTGCATTAATTGTAATCTTGTTTCCAAATGACAAGATAAATATCTCAAGGAACATAATGTATTATGGTCATAGGTCAACCCAAATGAATCTCTAAAATAGATTAGTGCTAAGTACATGCAATATGTCATGTTTATAAATTTTAAAAAGGATAAATTGTATTAACATTTAGCAGATTGTTCATTACACATCATCAGTGTTTAGCTTTAAGTGAATTAATACCCTATTTAGTTATAGCATTCTCTGAAAATACCACACACAGAGAAATATAAAATACCTTACTGAAAAATGTGATACTTGAGAAAAAATAGAACAATACAAATTTTACCCTTCTCCACTAAAATTCCATTGCCTTGTTTTACATAAATGTGAAATATACCCTAAATGTGAAATAGATATATTTTGGCACTCAAGTGACTCAAACAAGGACAGTGCTACAAATAGTAAAAGTAGGTAATTACAAAAATGCCAGGAATACTAATCTCTGCTTCTATTGTTAGTTTCAAGTATATCAGCTGGGACTGTTTGAGAAGCTCATATAGTCCTAAACTAGAAAATCAAATTGTCCTCCAATAACACATGGTAAAATAATGTGCAGGATAAGGATACAGGCTGTTATTATAATTACCTACGAAGTTCAGGGATGGTTTTCAGATTTGAGCTGAAATTAAACCACTGTGATTTCAGCATGAACTAGGTTCCCTACCTACATGTCTGAGGTCTTAGGGGAAGCACATAAACATCCCTTTCATTCACCATGTGTGTTACACTGAGTCACTATGTTCTTAGCCCAGATTTCCCTCTCTGAAAAAGCCTTGTGTAGTTCCTTCTCTTTGTTCGGTGAATATACTGAAAGGTCATTTAGGGTACAGTGAGGGACATAGAGGGCCATAATCAACCAAATCCAGCCCACACAAATATTGTGCTTAGTTATCACAACTGTTTTTGTTTTTGTTTTTGTTTTTTTCTGTTTGGCTGTTTGCTTGTCAGAGTTTGGCTATCTTTAAGCAAAGCAAATCCTCGAATGAGTGGTTTCCTCTATTCACTGCTTTCTTGTGCAAAGCCCAACCCACACCAATGTTGCCTGTGGACTGCAAAGCTGGTAACCAAGTATTGCTGCTCAAAGGATCATTGGGCTTTGGTTTTGCAAGGTGCAATCTGCACAGAACCGAAATATTCCAGGCACTGGATGTCTCCATGCAAGGCGAGGGCTGAGAATATCTTAGAGCACATTTGGGTTATATTAACAGGTATTATATTTTTTCCATCCATTTATTGCTTTAGAGTTGCCTGACATACAGCTAAGGAAGGTGACTGTGTTTGGTTGGGACTTAGTAATTGGGGCTTGACCAAGGTATAGCCAATAAGAACTCATTCTATGCCTGAAAGCTTATGAGAGTAAGCTCAGTACATCCCAGGAAAACACTCAGACATTTCTTGAAAATTTTTTTAAATTTATTGGTACATTTTAGGTATACAATACAATGACATTCATCATTGGAAATTTGCACCTTTACATAGTCCCTCTTGGTTCTTATTTTTTCCCCATTCCCCCACCCTCCCTTCAACCCCTCCATCCCACCCTATTTACAAAGACTTTGTTTCCATTTTATCATTTTCTCATAATAATTCCATTCCCTTCTTTCCTTTCCCCTACCCCTCCCAGTTCCCTTTCCCCTTTGCCCCTTTTCTTCCTATTTCACATTATCTATTTTACCTTTTAGTCCTTACACTTTCAGTTTCTCACACTAGAGAAACTATTCAGTATTTACAAATGTGTGCCCTATTTATTTCACTTAAGAGTATTGCCTCAATATGCATCCACTGAGCTATAAATATCGCTAACTTCTCATTTTGTATGGCTGAGTTGAACTCCATTTTATTAAAAAACCACTTTTTTTATATCCACTCTCCAGTTGATGGGCACTTGGGCTGCTTCCAAGTTTTAGCTATTACAAACTGTGCTACTATGAACATGGGTGCCCATATATCACTGTGGTATGATTCTTGTAATTCTTTGGGGAAGATATCCAGCAGGGGAATAGCTGGGTCAAATGGGACTTTCAGTCCTAGTTTTTTGAGATATCTCCGTACTGATTTCCACAGTGGTTGCACTAGTCTACACTCCCACCAGCAGTGGAGCAGGGTTCCTCTTTCCCCACAGCCCCACCAGCATTTGTTATTGGTTGATTTCATGATAGCAGCCATTCTTTCTGGGGTGAGGCAGAATCTTGGCATTGTTTTTATTTGGATCTCTCCCATGACAACGGATGTTGAACATTTTTTCATATGTTTATTTGCTATTTTGACTTCTTTGTCTGAGAAATGTCTGTTCATTTCAGATGCCCATTTTTGGATTGGGTCTTGAAATGTGGGAGGCCTGATATTTTAAAGTTCTTTATAGATTATAGATAGAAGACCATTGTCTGAGGAATAGCAAGTGAAAATTTTTTCCCACATTGTGGGCTGTGTCTTGACACTGCTGATGGTTTCTCTTGCTGTGCAGAAGCTTTTCAGTAAGAAGAGATCCCACTTGTTGATTGCTTGTGCTAGTTCACAGGCGACTGAGGCTTTGTTCATAAAATCTTTTCCTACACCAATGTCTTCAAGAGTTCTACCTAATCTCTGTTCCAGCCTGTTCAGTGTTTCTGTTTTAATATTTAAATCTTTAATCTATTGTGATTTTAGTTTAGTGCATGGTGAGAGATATAGGTCTAGTTTTAATCTTTGGCAAGTTGAAATCCAATTTTTCCAGCACCATTTATTAAAGAGACTATCTTTTCTCCAGTGAGGGTGTTTGGCTCCTTTGTCAAAGATGAGGTGGCTGAGTGTATGTGGAGTTGTTTTGGCATCTTCTAATCTGTTCCACTGATCCTCAGTTCTGTTTCTCTGCCAGTACCATGCTGTTTTTATCACAGTAGCTTTGTAGTATAGTTTCAAGTTGGGGGTTGTAATACCCCCTGCCGTCTCTCTGTCACCTAGAATTGCTTTGCTATTCTGGCTTTCTTCTTGTTCCAAATGAATTTTTAGATTGTTCTCTCAAAGTCTGTGAAGTATGCTGCTGGGATTTCAATTGAGATTGCATTGAATCTATATAGCAGTTTTTGGAAGTATGGCCATTTTCACTATGTTGATTCTTCCTACCCAGGAGCAAGGGATGTCTTTCCATTTTCTGATATCATCTTCAATCTCTGTTTTCAGAGTGCTATAGTTTTCAGAGAAGAGGTCTTTGATTTCTTTTGTTAGGTTGATTCCTAGGTATTTCAGTTTTTTGGATGCTATTGTGAAAGGAATTGTTTGCCCTATTTCTCTCTCAGTGAGTCTGTTTTTCATGCAGAGGAAAGCTATTGATTTTTGTTGACCTTGTATCCAGCTACTTCGCTGAATTTGGTTATTAAGTCTAGAGGAATTTTCGTGGAGTTTTTGGGGTCTTCTATATGGTGTATCATGTCATCTGCAAATAATGACAATTATTTCCTATCTTCATTCATTTTATTTCTTTCTCTTGTCTAATTGCTGTGGTAATGCTTTCAAGAGTATATTGAACAGGAGTAGTGATAGTGGACATCCTTGTCTTGTTCCTGATTTTAGTGTGAAGGATTTCAGTTTTTGACCATTTAGTATAATATTGGCTGTTGGTTTTTCATAGATGGCTTTTATCAGATTGAGGTAGAGACCATCTATTCCAAATTTTTGTAGAGTTTTTATCATAAATGCGTGTTGGATTTTGTCAAATGCTTTTTCTGCATCTAGTGAGATGACCATATAGTTTTTGTCCTTGGCTCAATTGGTATAGTGTATTACATTGATTGATTTGCATATATTGAATCATCCCTGCATCCCTGGGATGAATCCCACTTGATCAGGGTGCATGATCTTCTTGATGATCTTCTGCATTCTGTTTGCCAGTATCTTATTGAGGACTTTTGCTTCTATGTTCATTAGTGAGATTGGCCTATAGTTCCTTTTTTGGTTTGGCCTTTCTCTGCTTTGGGGATCAAGGTGATGCTTGCTTCCAGGAATGAATTTGGGAGTATTGCTTCCCTTTCAATTTCATTGAAGAGTTTAAACAGTAGTTCCTTTCTAAATGTCTTGTAGAATTCAGTACTTAAGCCAACAGTGCCTGGGCTTTTCTTAGTTGGTAAGTTTTTAATTAACATTTTCAATTTCATTGATTGATGTTGGGTTGTTTAGAATTTCTAGGTCTTCTTCGTTCAACTTTGGTAATTCATACGTATCTAGGAATCTGTCCATTTCTTCTGTGTTTTCCATCTTTTTGGCCTATAGGTTCTCAAAGTAGGTATTGATGATCCTCTGGATATCTGCTGGGTCTATTGTAATTTCATCCTTTTCATTCCTAATTGCATGGATTTGGGCCTTTTCTTTCCTTTTTCTGATAAGGTTGGCTAAGGGTTTGTTAATTTTATTTTTTCGAAAAACTAACTCTTGGCTTCATTGATTTTTTTGTATCATTCTCTTAGTCTCCAGTGCATTTATTTCTGCTCTGATCTTTATAATTTCCTCCCTTGTATGAGCTTTGGGTTTGTCCTGTTCGTCGTTTTCTAGAAGCTTGAGGTTTGGCATCAGTTTATTTAATTGGGCTCACTCTGTTTTCTTCATAAGAGTATTCAATGCTATGAATTTCCCTCGTAAGACTGCTTTCATTGTGTCCTATAGATTCCCATATATTGTATTGTCATTGTCATTTAATTGAAAGAACCGTCTGATTTCTTCTTTAATTTTGTCTGTGACCCATTGGTTATTCACAAGTGTGTTCTTCAATTTCCATGTGTGTATGAAATTTTTGTGGTTCTTTTGCTATTGATCTCCAATTTCATTGCACTCTGGCCTAATATACAGAGATAACTTCAATTCCTTTGCACTTACTTTAATATGTTCTATAAGCGAATATATGGTCTATTTTGGAGAATGACTCGTGTGCAGCTGAAAAGAATGTGTATTCTGATTTTGTTCATTTGTTCGAGTTTGATTGAGTTCTAGTATTTTGTTGCTTATTTTTTGTCTAGTTGATCTATTTATTTGTGACAGTGGGGTATTGAGGTCCCCCACCACTATTGTATTATTGAGTAAAAATTTTCAGGCACCCCCAGAAAATTCAGAATGGATCGCTTTATTCCCATGAAGACAAAAATAATATTTAAAACTTCTTAAGTCCATTTTTATGAGGTTATATTGACAATTTCAATTTTAAAAAAACACACAGGATATAGGGCTCTGAAGGCAAGTGTAACTTTTGAAACTCCTTGCTTGGATTTATTGAGCTGCAGCATTTTAGATTTATTTAGAGAGAGTTAAAATTCTAATTTACCACCACAAGCTATGTGATGTTGAACAAATTACTCAACATATCTGTGCCAACTTGTCTACAACCTGAACCATAAAAGGCAAGGTAGAAGTGATCACTGTACTGAGTATTGAATAAAGCAAGAGTCCTAATACCCTGGCTAATCCAAACCTATAGCATTGCTTAGAATTACTCATCTAGGGTTTCCATAACAAAATACTATAGACTGAGTAGCTTAAATAACACAAATTTATTTCCTCATAGTACCAGAGGCTAAGACATTCAAGATCAAGTTGTGTATATGGTGTCTCCTGAGGCCTCTCCTTTCCTCACAGATGGATGTCTTCTTGCTGTGTCCTTATGTTGCCTCTTTTCTGTGGATATATATCCCCATGTCTTTTCCACTTTTGAGGGGGAAAACAGTCATACTGGACTAGGACCTGTCTTAGTCACTTTTCTCATCACTGGCACAAAATACCTAACACTCAGAAATTAAAGAAGGAGAGGTTTATTTGGGCTCACGTTTATAGTCCATGATCAGCAGGAAAGGCATGGCAGAAGGGCATAGCGGAGGAAAATCTGTTCACATCATGGCAGCCAGGAAGCAGAGAGTGAAGGGAAGAGGTGGGGAAGGAAATACACTCTTCTAAATCATGCCCCCAGTGATCTGCCTCTAATCAACCCCACCTCCAACAGCAAGTCAGCTGTAGCACTTCTATAATTCAATCACCTTTCAAAAGCCCTTCCTATGAGTGATCAAGCTCTTGGGAACATTCTTGATCTAAACCGTAACATTTTATTCCCGGGCTCCAAAAGAATCATTGCATCTTTTTATGCAAAATGCATTTAGTCCATCTTTAAGTGTTGTCAAAGTCTCTAAGAGTTTCATCATTACTGAAAATTCCAAGTCCAAAATCTCCTTTGAAATGCAAGCCAAACTCTTGGTTGTGAGCTCCTGTAAAATCAAAAATCATTTCCAACATACAATGGCACAGGGTAAACATTCCCATTCCAAACAGGAAGAACAGAGGGATAGAAAGGAACGGAACCAAAGCAAAATAAAAACCCAGCAGGACAAACTTTAAATCCTGTCTAGCACCTGGGACAAGTTGTGATGACATGTGAACTCCAAAGATTTTGGGCAGCTTTGCCCCCACAATACCACCTGCGGCAGCCCCCATGGTCTTTCTCTTGGGTAGGGTTCACTCACTGCTTGTGGCCTTCCTCAACAGACATTCCCTGTTCCTGAGTTTTGCAACATTCTGGGGTTTCCACTGCACTTTCAGCGTCACTCTCAAAGCTTCATACACTACTCTCTCGGGACACACTGCCTGACCTCCCAGTCCTCCTTTTGAAATCTGGATAGAAGCCACCATGACCCAACAACTCTTGCATTCTACATGTCTACAAACCAGTTCAACATAGATGACATTAAGGTCTGCCACCAGCTCAAGCAGTAGCTGTTCCAACCCTTGGATCATGACTTGGGAGGCTTTCAAGTGACTCAATGGCAGAACTAGTTGGCCCTGAATGAGCTGCGCTCCCTGGGGAGTAAGAGCTTTACATCTTTGCACCCATGAGCCTCTGACTGGAGAGGTCTTGCTGATTCCTGTAATGCCAGCAAGGCATCTTTCATATTATCCTAATTCAAAGTACTTGGTTTCTTTTTAATGCTAATCTTTTCACCAACGAAGTTCTCCTTGGCCAAAACTTTATAGGTCCCAACATTATAGGAACTGCTCTCTGGTGAAACTCAAAACTTTTTAGATGGGTTTTTTGCTCCTGTTTCTTAGTGTAAATCTGGCTAAAAGCAGCATGCATTACCCATGCTACAACCTGAACTACCTGGAACTAGGCTGCCTGGAAATTTCCTCCACCAGATTAATTGGTGCAGTACCTTTAATCTCAGTCTCCTACAAAGTTCCAGGATGTGAACAAAATGTAGACAAATTTTGTGCCAGAGCATAACACACAGCCTGGAGTTCAACTGCCCCTGGAGTCCTTCCAAACTGGACCCTCCCAATCCTGGTCCTTACCACATGCATTTCTATCAGCATGCTTGTCATCTGACCTCTGGGCAGTATTGCATATCAGGCTAGGCTTACAGCATTTTAGGGTTTCTCTAACTGGTATTTCCAAACCTTTCCAAACTCCACTCTGAACTAGTCCAAAGGCTTCTGAACCACGTAGTTGAGTATATTCACAGCAACAACCCCACACTTGGTACCTAAATCTGTCTTAGTCACTTTCCTTGTAGCTAGGACAAAATACTCAACAACATGTCCTTTAACAAATTAAAGGAGAAAAAGTTTTTTTTTTCTTTTTTGACTCATATTTACAGTCCATGGTTGGCGGGCTCCAGCATGGGAAAGGCATGGCAAAGGAGCATAGTGAAGGAAAATCTGCCCACACCATAGCAGACCAGGAAACAGAGTGAAGGGAGGAGGCCAGGCCAGGAGGGAGATATACCATTCCAGGCCACTCCCCCAGTGGTCCACCTCTAACCACGCCCCTGCTCCTAAAAGCAGGTCAGTTGTAGCACCCACATAAGTCAATCGCCTTTCCTAAGACCTGTCCATGAGTTTATGAGGTCCTTGGAGAACATTCTTGATCTAAACCATGATAGGACCCCACTCTTATGACATCATTTAGCCTTAACTATCTTTTCAAGGTCCAAACACAGTTACCCTGGGGCTAGGCTTTCTACACGTGAATGGGATGGGAAGCACCATTAATTAAATAACAGATCATAGTATGCCTACCTCACAGGGATGCTATGAGGATTGAATAAATTGGTATTTGTTAAAGTATTTAGGACAGTGTCTGGTAACACAGTAGAGCCATTCAAATGTTCATTAAATTAATTTTTGAAACATTAAAATAATTTTTTAACCTAAGATGATTTCTGTAAAATGAAAGGAGCTCCCTCTTCCTAGCAAATGGTAATCGGGTATGTAAATTCATTATTTATTTCTGTATAAGAAATACCTGAAACTTAGTATCTTAACATACATTTAACACAATAAATACTTATTCCTGGCACAGTTTCTATGAGACAGGAAGATAGGAATTTAGCTGGGCTGTTCTGGTCCAATTTCTCATAAGGATGTAATTAAGGCCTCATTGGAAGCCTTGACTAGGGCTGGATGATCCATTTCCAAAGTGGCTCACGTAGCTCACAAGCTGACAAGACAGCGGTTGCAGGACACCCCAGTGTTACAACATAGGGATCTTCCTCCCCAATCCAAAGCACTGCATAAACACCCTTACAATATGGCATTCGGCTTTCCTTAACGGAAGTGATTCCAGAGACAGAGAGACAGAAGTGCCAATGTCTTTTATGATCTGGCCTCAGCAGATACATGCTATGACTTCTGCTGCAGTCTTGGGTCACATCAGCTCTAATGCTATATGGAAGAGGACTGAACAATACATGAACGTCAGGCAGCAAGGACCAGTGGAAGTCATCACTAGAGGAAAAAGCTACCATATTTGGCCAATCAGATGTTCTTCCCAGGACTATGAAACATGAGGAAGTGACACAAAGGCTTAGCAACAATGAAAGATTACTTACAGCTCAGCACAATATAAGCTAGGACAGGATCCCAAGCAAACAATTCCCCAGAGTGTCCTGGTCTGTGTTTTCCATGCCTTACATGTTTTGGTTCTTCTCATTCTCAGTCTCCCAGTTCTTGGCAACCCCAGTGTTCTCTAATCTGCTGATTAATCGGTTATCTTGCATGGTTTGCAAAAAGAGCCTTAGCTGATGCAACCTGGAACCCTTGCACTCTATTCTCTGGCACCATTAAGTCTTCTTTTGCCCCAGATTTCATGCCCAGGATCCGTTATTTTCTGCAGGAAGTCTTACTCAACCCTGCAGACTAGGACAGACACTCCACTCCACGCTTCAGTTGCACTTTTGGTTACTCATTCTCACCTCTATTAGTAAAAAATTATAATATTATAATCAGTCATCTAACTGCCGTGACATAACCAATTTTTCTCCAGTAGAATTTTACTCCATGACTGCAGAGAATATCAGAATCTCGTTCATCATTGTATCCTCAGGACCTAACATGGCAGATTGCCCAAAAAGTAAAAAATAAAAATAAAATACAAAAAGTTACAGACTTCACTGTCTTTATGAGAGAGCCGACACTCTTGAGTCAACCATTTTTAGTTTGAATTGAATTTGATATTTGCCTTCATTTACTTTTACATTTGCCAACATATTTTTCTATTAATTTTTAAATTGATATTTTCAAAGCCCAGTGTGATGTTGCTATCTTTTAGCCCCAAGCATTGCAGTTGAATGTACCCTTTCTTCCTGTGATTTTTTTTCCCCTATGGGGAAGCCAACATATAATTAGTAGCTTACCTCATGAACATCGAGTTTGAAGAGGATGGGAGTCAATTACTTGATTGTTCAATGGTGTCTGGTGGAGGGGGCTGAGGAGGAACAGAGATGTTCCTGCCAACATGTCTGATGGCTCCATGAGCCAGTTTTTCCTCAGCAGCACCAATGCTTGGCTCTGGCTGTCTTTTTTCTCAGCTGACCAACTATCACTCTCCTCTTCCAATAGTCTCGGTCTTTTTTTCGATATGCTATGACTCCCCATGCCCACATTTGATGATCTAGGAACACTTTGTTTTAAAAACAACTTTCTCTCTGATCAGGTTTGAAAGTTAGAAAGGGGGCGAAGAGAAAACAGAAATGTCAGGAATAACTCTAAATTTCAGGATTTGTTAAATGAAGTAAAATCAGTGTGACCTAGATGACCAACCTGAGATGCAATGAAGATCATAAATCCTTCTAATTTTAAAATTAATCACACAGTCCCCCATAGGACCAATTTAAAAGGAAATCTTGATGCCCAGTCTTCTTTAACCAAGCAAAATATTACAAAAGTTCCCACAGTCCAAAGGGTTTGCCTCAGTTTGTTTGTTAACCAGCTCTAGCAAAAGAATTAAAACAGGAAGAGAGATGGAAAGAAGGGAAAGGCAACACTGAAGCCCTGTGATCCATTTCACAGCCAGCATTCAATTGCCATTTCTGCAGTCACCTCCAAACATACTCACTGCACTTAGCTGACCCCTCCCAGTGCATACCTATGAGCCTTTTGCCCTTCCTGGTCGACTTGGGCTAAATTTCTATACAATGCTTCTTTCATCTTTTCCATCCAAGCCATCATACCCACAGAGGCTTGTTAGGACAGGGCGGTATCCCAGCCACAGGCTTTTGCAAAGACCCTTCTTCATGATTTTCTATGATTCTCTTGTCAGGTGTCTGCCTTGCTTCGGGGCATGGACTGCTTTGGGTGAAGTTACAGTTAAGTCCTTGACCTACAAATGAGCTCTGTTCTGGGACAACTGTTCATAAATTGAACTCATTTGTAAGCCAACAGTGAGGGTTATACAGTATACCTGTGAAAGTTCACAGCTCAAATGTTTTTAAGTTAGAGACTCAGTGTATTTGAAATCAGCCTAACCTGGCTGATGTTCTGATGAAGTGGACACAGATGTAATAGAGAGGAGATTCTACTCTCTTTAAAAAGTCTTTGACAAGACAAATTCATCTGGACTTTTCCCCCAGTTTGTACAGCAAAATTTACATGGGGAAAACTTTACCAAACCACAAAATATCTTGATACAAATTTTCCCTGAGTCAATGAGTTTCATCTTCCCTTTGCATAACAAGCCTGGTCTCACAAGCAACTTCTGTTTCTGAATGAAGAAAATCTGCTCCAATTTCACTCCTCATGATCTTTCACCTAGTAAAAAAGTAGGTTGAAGCCTTTTCCAACAAAATGGAAATGAAAAAATAGTACATCTTGCCAAGTAATCCTCCATATCTATATAAAAATCATATGATGCCCACAAATATTAAATGTATAAGAGAATGTGGAAGTGATTTGAAAGGTGTAACACAGTAGACAACTGAATCAATTAGCATAGACTTATCCTTGGTACCACTAGCTATGTTTGGTCCAAGTGTCAGCCCTGTGTAAAATGGAGGCAAGTGAGTGCCCACTCCTGTGTCTTTGGAGTCATTTATCTCAGGCATCGCCACATCCCATTTCCCTGCACTCAGTGAGTGGGTCTGGGGTGGGACCATGCCTCAGGGTCACTTAGGAGAACCAAGATGTGGCTCTAACTTTGAAGGAGAGAAGCTTTCTTTCCTGGTAGATGAGCTGTGTGACTATTAAATAGCCTGCTTTAATGCACAGCCAACAGGGAGGAAGTGAAACTAACAATAAATCTTGGTCATATGAGATACACAGTACTCAAGTAAACGCTAAATTTCCCTTTGGGCTGTTATTTTGGATGGCAATTTCTGTTGCTTTGCATCAAAAGCTCCTCATTGGATAAACACTGATTAATTTGTATACTAGAAGGCTGTACTATGAGAGGGAAGGGTGGGGAAGCATATTTTCTTTTTTTCTTTAAGTTTGTGCCTATGGTAACCAATATAATAACAGGAAGTACAGTTTAATTGGAAATAGGCTAGCATAGTTCTACGAAAAATCATTTAAGGCTAACTGCCTGAATAGTTTTGATATCAGATAAATTGGCTCTCCTGTTATAAAGCGCATTTCTCCTGATTAATACTTGATTAAACAACAAAAATAACCTCTTCAAACTGAAATATCAACAGCTTTCTGGATTCCATTTTTCTTAGCAAGATAATGAGCATAGCACACTGTTTAGCATGTTTTAATTGGATGAATATTAGATATACAATGTTTTTATCATTGATACTTTGTGAGCTAAGAATTTCATTACATCGTAGAATTACCACATAAAGAATTTTCTTGCATTTGTCACAAACATATCTCTGCATACAAAAATAATTGGTACACCTGGACAATTTATATATTAAACTTTTCCTTAAAATTACCCACTTTAATTCATACAGCACTTAACCTGGTTGAAGCTCTCTGGTTTTGATCATGAATTACTCTTTTCAAAATAGACTTTTTATAGAATAAAATTCTAGTAAATTTTTGATTTATTATTAAGTTCTAACCAGTTATTCATTGTGCACTCTTTGTTATGTAAGATTTTTTAAAAAACCCTGAAAGTGTGACCCTCTTCTGGCCTCTGGAAATTTATAAGTTGGCTTGGGCTAACAAAATGGGCCAGATAAAAAATTTTAGTACCATTTACACCACAAAATACAAGTGAATATGATACAGAATCACTAAGTGATAAGAAAATAATTGGTAGAGAGGTTTTTAGTATTTCTTATTCAGCTCATCAGAAAGAAATAGTTTAGTAAAGAAAAGATGCTTAAAACCTAGAAAGTCACATAGAACCCCAAAGTGAATAAACTTTTTATCATTTATCTATTTAACAAAGAGTTGCATACATTCCACATATTAGGTGCCTTGTTAGATGCCCTTGGTTCCTCGTGTTTTGTTTAGTCTTTTGGATGCACACCAGTCATAAAAATCATTATCCTTGGTTCGTGACACATTATCATCGCTGTTTTATTCAGGGGCTACAGTGGAGTTGTTTCCATAGTAAGGCTATTATAAATGCATGCACATGCTTCATGGTACGAATGACCATACATGCATAAGAATGTAAAATTCTTGATCTGCAAATGCTCTAATACATAATATGATGCAAAATTATCTTTAAAAGTGGTTGAACCCATTTATATTCCACCCAGCAATGAAAAAGATATCCAGTTGATCCACATCCTCACCCATACTTGGCATTGACAGACTGCTTAATTTTTGTTAGTCTATTTTGTATAAAACTGTATTTCATTATGGTTTAAATTTGTCTACCTAATAAAGCTATGGTTGGACATTTCTTCATATATTTTCTGGATGTGTGTGTGTCTCATTCTCCATTTTTGGTTTTCTTAATGTACTTAATACTATAGCTATAAACAGATATGAAATAGTAAATATATGATTCTAGTAAGTTGAAAAGGAGGATCTCTGAAGGCTAAAAGACTCTAATATTCTTTTCTTCTTGATAGAATGTAAAAGAACACTTGCACTTTGATCAGGTAATGAGAGAAAGTTTTAAGCTCCAAATAAGACTTGGCTTTTAGACATTAGGCAAGTCTACGTTAGATTCTTCAATTCCTCATTTCATTCTCAAAGCTCATAGAATTTCAACCAAATCAAAAGAGGAAGAAACGGGCCAGAAAGCCCCTTTCACACAGAGTGACGCTGAATGATCTGAAACCAACCACTTTTCACACGAAAAGGTGTGTGAGTTCTGCTCCAGTCTGAAGATCAGTTCACTGGTCAAGGACACAGAATTCTCAGATTGCCCTGGAGCCTCCCTTGACAGGGACATCAGGATAATCTCTACTCTGAGACTCTAGAAAATCCTTTTGAACGAAAGTAAAATTAGAATATACCTTAAAAGCAGAAGGGCAAGGAACCCTGCTTTGGGCATATGGCCAAATACCAATAAAAGTCATTACGTTTTACTTTTTCAATTTCCAAATGTAGAAGACAGAAAAAGAACTATTGCACAAAAACTTTTGCTTTACTGAGTATGATAAAATACTGGAGACATTGTATCCTATAGAGACAAATAAAAAAGTAAACATTAACAAACATTTTAAAAGAGACTTTAAAAGGTGAACAGTTTACATATTCCAGCCATAATCACAATGGATATATTTTTAAAGATTTTTTCTTCAAATGAGAGCAAGAAATTAAAACTTTCAGAATCCAAAGCTTACAAGAGATGGTAGAAATCTCAAAAGTAACGATCTTTACTTGTATTCATGGTGAATATTTCTAGCATATTTTCTTCTGTGACATTCCAGTGTATTTGAAATAGGCATTTGAACTGGACTTTTTACCAGTGGACAAATTGAGTCAAAGAGAAATGTATCAATTCACGCAAAGCCACAAACAGACCTAGAAGTCACATTTCCTAAGTCCTAGAATGAAAACAAATGGGCAAATCTCTTTCTGCTCTTCTCATGGTAAACAGAATAGAAAGAAATACAATTCTAACATTGCATTGATGTAAAGCTCATGTTTTAGAGAGCATGAAAGTGCTATGTGATCAGCTACTTTGATTATAGGTCTATAGAAAGAATCTGCAAAGCTTATGAAACTCATTACCAATCACCTCACCTTTTTTGTGTGTGTTTCCTTATCACTATCCCCAGCTGTCACAATTGACACACCTACTTGTTAAACTGGAGAAATACTTGAACCACAGTCAGCAGATGCTAGAACAGATGGAAATTTTCTTTTTGGGCTGAGAGAAACTTCCAATTAAGAAATGCCTGGGCACTATTTTATCTCCCTTCTAGTTGACTGAACTATGAGATTTCCTTATGCCACAGTTTAGACTTATAAAAAAAACTTTCCATTTTCCTTTAAAAAAACCTGAAGATATATCCATAAGCATTAGATTAAAATCTGCTCATTTTTATGTCCTTATAAAATGACTTTGGCACTTTCAAAAAATGAAAAGAAATGAAATGCTTTCATGTGATGGTTATAGTTACTACTTTTATCTTTATCCATCTGGTGTCAACTTTGCCTCTTGCATTTTCTCTCTATTCACTTAACAACTCTACACAGTATCTATTATCTGCCTAACAGTTATTTCTTCAGTACATTATGCCCCATCTATTCAAACGGAGCCATTACAAAATGCAAATTAAAATATTTGCAAATACAATGTGCAAGTATGTAATTGTTCTCTATCCACTATCCACCCAGTGTCCAAGTGCAACCTCCAACAATTAGCATCATTAGTGTCTTTGGGGAAAGGCCAAGGCTGTCTAGCTAACAGCTGCTTCTGACAGGTACTCTGGCTGTGTCCTGATATTTCCTGAGAGCCTTTTCCATACTACATGTCTGTCACTGTCCAAAGACCTTTACTTTCCCAAATTACCACTAACTTGTGGATGCACAGAGCAGCCTTTGCCAGAAGGTCTAAGGCAGTGGAGGAGGATATACATCAACTCACAGCCTAACAAATATCTTAAGATACCAGTTTCGTTGTTTTAATGTCATCAGGCATTTTTAAATAGACTATTTTTTAGAGCACTTTTATTTTCCCAGCAAAATTTGAGCACCAGGTACTGAGAATTCCCATAGCTTCCCCATTACCCAACACCCTGAAACATGGTGGCACATTTGTTACAATTGATTAGCCTATACTGATAGCATTGCCACTGGAAGTTCATGGTTGACATCAGGGTTCACTCTTGGTGTTTTCAATTCTGAATTTTGAACTGTACTCACCATTGTAGCACCACAAGAACAGTTTCACTGCCCTAAATTCCTTTGTTCACTACTCATCTGTCACTCCCTCCCCCTTACTTCTGGTAAGACTGCCCCTTTTCCACAATATCATACAGCAACTACGTGATATTCTGGAAAAGGCCAGACCATGGACAGTATGTAGTCGTTAAGCTTGGCTTCTTTCATTCAGCACTTTGCATTTCAGTGTCTTCCATATCTTTTCTGCCTTGATGGCTCAATTTTAAAGTGTCTAATGCTATTTCCATTGTTTGGCTATTCGTTCACTTACCAAAGGACAGCAGGCAAAGATTGCTTTGGCAATAGTGAAGTAACATTGCTAGAAACAGATATGCACAAATTTTTCTGTGGAAATAAATTTTTAATTCATTTGAATAATACAAAGGAGCATGATTGCTGGATTATATGATAAGAATACAATTAGTTTTATAAGAAACTGACAAATAATTTTCCAAAGTGCTCTACCATTTTGCATTCCTACCAGCAATCAAAAGAGTTTTTGTTGCTCCACATGGCCTCGGTCTTTGTTGTCAATGTGTAGGATTTTAGCCGTTCTAAGAGAAGTGCCATGGTATCTCATTACTCTAATTGCAATTTACAAAGATGTTGCACATCTTTCCATCTGTTTGTTATCTTTGTAGGTTCTGTGGTAAGATGTCCAAGTCTTTTGCCCATTTGGGGAGGGTGGTGAAACAAGGTCTTGCCATGTAGTTCAGGCTGGCCTTGAACTCATGATGCAGCCCAGGCTGGCCTCCAGCTCACTGAGATCCTCCTGTCTCCACCTCCCAAGTACTGGGATTGCAGGCGTGCACCACCACGCCCAGCTTTTTTGGCCCATTTTTGTTGACTTCTTTCTTATTAAGTTTTATGAGTTCTTCATAAACTTTGGATAATAATCTATCAGATGTCATTTACAAATATGTTTCCCAGTCTGTGGTTTATCTTTTCATTCTCTTGATATTGTCCTTCACAGAGAAGTTATTAATTTTAATAAAGTCTTGATTATCAATGCTTCATTCCTGAATGGTGCCTTTGAAATACATATATATGTCATTTCCATACTCAAGATTCTTTAAATTTTCCTCTTTGCTATCATCCAGGAGTTTCCTAGTTTTAGGTTTTTAACATTTAAGTCAACGATTCATTAATTTTTTTTGTGAAGGGTGTATGGCCCCTATTTAGATTCTTTTTATTTTTTGCATCCAGATGTCCAGTTGGCTCAATGGCTTCAGCCACTTTGTCCACAACTGAATATCCAGCTTCTTTGAGCCCCCAAAATTCCTGCTTTTTATTGTGAAACAGTTTTCCTGCGCTTCATCATATCAAATCATCCCTACCATTCCCAGAAGGCCTCATTTTTATAGCCAGACTCACTGATTAAATCACATCTATATATCTGAAACATGCCCAGGCTGCATGTCCTGCATTAGAATATGACAGTGAACATCTGGGCGGGAGGGGTAGTCATCGACTATGTCATAATTTTATTCCAACTGTAAATAAAACAGACCAAATACTGTTATGGACAAAAAAGTAACAAATTATTGTGCCTGACACCTTGCTGAGTTTCATTTTGTTCCATCTCCCTTCAACTCTTTCTTCCTTCTCTTCTTTTTCAAGGTTTTCCAAAATGAAACCACAAAGACTTTTAGTAACGAAATGCTCCTTGAAGAATTACTGTTATGCATAGTGTTTATACTTTTTTAAATGGTGTACTATTTAGTCTTGATTATTAAATGTCAAACTTTTCCCTTTTTATTTATGTCAATTCTTGCCACCCTTTTTCTAAGATGTATTTGAAATAAATCCACATAATGTAGAGATCATTTTAGTAAGTGAAAAAAATGATCTACCTGTTTTCTAATTTCAAGGAGGTATTTCAAAGAATAGTTATGACATTTCTTATATGAAAAGTTCAAGGGACCAATTATTAAGATTTGTAAGGTGAAACAGAAAGGCTTCTAAGAAATCATGTGTCACTTCTATCATTGATAAAGATAAGAAAAATGCCAGGAAACAAAGTAGTAAAAGAAAATACTAACAGAATAACACAATATCACTCAAAACTGTAAAGAGAGAGTTAAAACAGCTACACAATTAAGGAGTTAGAGATTATACAATGAACCGTTTCTCTTGGAATCCCAATGACATCATGGCCCATTAATTTTGGACAAATGAAGTTCCACTGATGTTCTTTAGAGTTTTTAGTTTAAGTTTCTATAAAAAACATACCTTAATAAGGAGGAGTAAGGGAAGGAAAGAAGGAAAAGGAAAAAATATGAGAAAAGGAAAAAACAGAAAGAAAGTCTTTGTAAATAGGGAGGGATGGAGGGCTTGAAGGGAGGGGAGGGGAATG
Source organism: Heterocephalus glaber (assembly GCF_000247695.1). The sequence continues at coordinate 3,015,239 of NW_004624844.1, read as the reverse complement.
GGGAAAAAAATGAGAACCTAGACATATCATGTAAAGGTGCAAATTCCCAATGATGAATGTCATCATACTGTATTTCTAAAAAGAGAAAGAAATAAAAGGAATAAAGATAGGAAATGAAGAAATCAAATTGTCATTATTTGCAGATGACATGGTACTCTATATAGAAGACCCCAAGAACTCCACCAAAAGTCTTCTAGACTTAATAACCAAATTCAGTCA
>NW_004624844.1:2958664-2985021 GCF_000247695.1 Heterocephalus glaber | reverse complement strand
TTTTTTTGGTACCGGGGATTGAACTCGGGACCTTGTGCTTATGAGGCAGGCGGCAGAACCACTGAGCTAAATCCCTGGCCCAATATTATGTAAGTAAATGATTCTGTAAGTAAAAGTTCTCAGTATTCCTGGTTTTAAAATTTTTTAATTTTGTTATTTATTTTTTATTTTTTTAGTACTGAGGATTGAACTCGGGACCTTGTGCTTATGAGGCAGGCGGTGGCACCACTGAGCTAAATCCCAGCCTTTTATTTTGTTATTTTGAGACAGGGTCTCACAGTGTAGCTCAGGCTGCCCTTGAACTCACTATGTAGTCTAGGCTGGCCTTGAATTTGTGGCAATCCTCCTGCCTCAGCCTCCCAAGTGCTGGGATTACAGGCATGGACCACCACGGCTGGCCATATTTTTTCACCTCAGAAATAACTACTCCTAGTTCCATCAGATTTTTCTATGTGTATATAAACATGTATTTTTTTTAAAAAATGGATTACCTGATAGACATTTTATAGGTTGCCTTTTGATTTTTTTCTATGTAAATATATTGCAGACTCTTTTCCTTGACAGTCAATATTCTATTTTTGGTTTTCTTATTTTCTTCACAGATAAAACTGTATATAAAGTGATTCTCTGTGAGACATAATTTAATTTTTTTCTAGGATCATATCATAAAATAATTGTTTATTTACAACTGCTGAAACAGTTGTAAAATTATATTTGATAACCAAAATAGCTATTAAACTAAAGACACTACAGATGATAAAAATCCATCTTCTTAGGAAACTGGGAGTGTAGCTTAGTAGTAGAGCACTTACCTAGTATGCATGAGGCCCTGGATTCAATTCCTAGAACTGCAAAAACAAAACTATGAGGAACATGCAGTAACCAAACTACTAAATATCTGGCTTACAAAAGAAATTCTTTGCTCAGAAGTGGGCTCAATCCTGGCCAAATTTTTGCAACCTTTTAGACACAGTTTTTGTACCTTACTATAAACCTTCAGTTGAAGCAAAACATAGAGGGGGAAAGGAATTGAAGTGACAGATGCCAGTCTGGAAAGAAGGATTCAGAATAAACCATTTCCTAAGGTCTAGGAGACGGGGAGACGGGGAGACGGGGAGACAGGGAGACAGACAGGGAGACAGGGAGACAGGGAGACAGGGAGACGGAGAGATAGAGAGATAGAGAGAGAGAGCTGAGAAACAAGCATGTAAGCTAGTGGATCTCAAGCTGTGTTCCACTTCTAACTTGTCACAGGTCTACTTTTTAACTGGTATCAAACTACAGTGGACCCTCAAGTTACGACCTGCCTGACATGAACAACTTGGGTTAATTGGGTTAATGGAGGATTCGTCTTCCTCTTAATTACCTATAGCACATACCCAGGGAAACATCCAGATCTCAGCTGCATTGACTTACAACCAACTTGATTTATAACCAGCCCTTGGGAACTGATTAAGTTCATAAGTCAAGGGTCCACTGTACTACTCATTACATAGGGCACTGCAATTGAGCAACTGACAGACTTCTCTTAAAAATGGCTTCCTCTACAGCTAAACCACTTTCTAATGACTTCAAAACCTGATGAATTAAGTCCTCCAAAACATAAAATCAAACAGAAATGTCCAAGAAACAGCCACCTACATGGAGAGAGGGGCAAGGCAGGGAAAGCAAACTGGAAAGATTCTTCTCCAGTGGTTTTGGTGGATTATCTGTCCCTTCTTGAATTTTCCTCCTAATATTTTTCTATTTTGAAGCCTATAATTTACTTCCTATTATCTCCCTGTATTTATGAAAGCCATATCAGGAACCATATCTGCTAGATGCTTACTCTACCTTACCTCCTCTAATCTTTCAGCAACCAAATGCACATCCTGACATTCAGATGAGCTAAATAATGTGCAGTACTTAAGGCAAAACTAAAATATGGAATCTGGGATTCAAAACACAAGTAAAAAGTGCTACTTAAGATATGAAAATACAAAGCATTTACCTTTCTTGTGCTCTCTCAGGATATTCTTTACTCAGGATTTAAGGCTGCACTGCACCGGAACACTCCCAGAACACTCACCGGCACTGCTAGTGCGGATGCTCACGAGGCACACGGGAGCTCACTCACCACAAGGTGAATGTGCTCACCTGTGCGCTACAGCTCATCAGGTGCCAGCTTTCTCTCTTGACAGCTACCCAATCCACATGCCATGCCTCAGCTGGGGCAGGCCTGTTGAGCCTTCCTGTCAGCCTGACTCCAATCTCAGGTTGATAGGATGCACTAATTAGGGAGACTGGACTGGGTAAAAGACTGGCCTCTGCTCCACAGTGCACCATGGCCCTGCTCTAAGACATCGCAGGGTGTGCAGGGTCAGCTCCCAACCTGTGGTCTGGACTTGCCAGCCCTGCAGAGAGGCCGCTAGAGGTTGTGAGGTGGAAAGGCACGCAGCTGGCAGCCAAGAACGCAACTGGCGTGGTGGAGAAGCCCCAGTTCTTGCTGCATTATCACAGCTAACTTCACTCATAAATCACAGAGACAAAGATAAAATGAAAGCTAGAAATTCCATTTGACCCAGCTATCTCCCTGCTGGGTATCTTCCCCAAAGAGTTAAAAACTTCATATTACAGGTACAGTGGATCCTCAAGTTATGACCAGCCTGACATACGAACAATTTGGGTTAATTACATTAATGGAGGATTCCTCTGCCTCTTGTTATCTATAGTGTGTACCCAGGTAAATATCCAGATCTTAGCTGTATTGACTTACAATAAACCTGAGCTACAAACCATCCTTTGGAACTGATTGAGTTCATAAATCAAGGGTGCATTATATATATGGATACTTATGTTTATAGCAACACAATTCATAAAGGCTAAATCTTGGAAGCAGTCTATATGTCCATTCACATGAATGATAAAGAAAATGTGGTTTAGCCGAGGATTTAGCTTAGTGGTTCCAGTGTCTGCCTTGCAAGCACAAGATCCTGAGTTCAATTCTTGGTACCAAAAAAAAAAAAAGAAAGTGTGGTTTAACACACAATGGAATAGTACTCTGCCATAAAGAAAGATAAACTTGAGTCATTTGTAGGAAAATGGATGCACCTCAGGACCATAATGTTAAGTGAAATAAATCAGACACACATGCTTAAATATTGCTGTTTCTCTTACATGAAAAACTCAAATATAAACAATGAGCAAAATAAAAGATAATAGGAAGTAGGGAAATAGATCTTTCTCAAATGAGAAAGGAATCAAGAGGTGGAGGAAGATGGGAGGGAGGGGAAGGAAAGGCGACAAAAAAAAGGAATTAAATTGTGTACATGTACCAACTCCACACAAGGAATGTGAACATTATGCATGCTGTAAATATGTACTAATACAAATTTTTTTAAAAGATAAAATTACTAAAAATTCAGAATGCTGACTATGGGGCCAGGATCATACTGAGCATGGAGCACTGGTCCCAGAGCCATGAATCCAGCCCTACAGACACAGAGAGGACAGCCAATGAATATTAGTTTCTTTCTCTCCTTCAATTATTTCCTGGCTCCAAAACAACTCACTGTCCCACCCACCCAATGGAAGGCATTAGATTTCTTAGTCAAAAATATAGCAGATTTATTTCCAAGGGCAAGGAAGAATCACGTTGTTCTGTTTCCTCTCTGTTGACAAATGAGGAAACTGGGCGAGCCCCGGTGGCATGCTCTGTCCATCTGCTATGGACATAGAGTCCTAGGGCTAAAGCCAGAATCCTAGACATTTCCATCATGTGCAACTGTAGTGGAGCTGGGTGGCGAAAGCATGACAAGGCTTCTGCATAGACAGGTTGTACACGGCAAGGTCATAAGCCTTACGCTTACCACTGACTTTTGGGAGAAAAATAACCAGCACATCTTGATTCTTTTCTTTTTTATTCCGGTACTGGGAATTGAACCCAAGGATGCCCTCCCACTGAACTACATCCCCAATCTTGTTTGGTTATGATTTTATTTTGAGATAGGATCTCACTCAGTTGCCCATGCTGGCCTCAAACCTGCAGTCCTCCTGCCTTGGCCTCCCAAGTAGCTGGGATTACAGGCGTGTGCCACGGTGCCTGGCACATTTTGATTCTTTAAAATGTTTATTAAATGTCCTTTTGATATGTTATGTTTTTAATGTGAATGCAATTCATATTAAGAAGAAAAGTCTCTTCATAGAAGATCATCATTAACTTGTTAATTATTCATGTATGCTACAATACGGATAATGTCACATTGACCTATACCTTAGAAATAAGAGGTATTTAATTGTAAGGTTATTCTTATAATAGCTTAAGAGTTATTTAAATAATTTTGTGAGATTTTGAATTTGTGGGTCTGTCAGATAACACACACATGCCTTAACTTCTCAGTAAATATATGACCATGTCTTTGTGGCCATGTGAAAGTCTTTTCTCCCATGCAGTACCTGCTGGACCTTATAAACAGTGTTTTCCCTTACTTTGACTGCCATTATTTTTTTTGATCTGATTAAGCAAATTTTTCAAATCTACACAAAGAAAGAGAATCATAAACTCATCCCCGAACTTCAACAATAATCCAATAATTTACCATCCTAAAAAAAGTGACCATTTGTTTTCCAAAGAACTCTACATAAGTTCTTATCAGGCTCCTTTTCAAATTCTGGCCAAGATTTCATGAAAAAGTCAACAGCCGGATAACCTCAAAACACATGAGCTTCAGGAAGTGAAAAGCCAAACCACATATGAACCTTGAAAGACAGCTTTCACTGCAGGATGGACCTTAGATTTGTCTTGTTTACAAAATAAAGCAGTGGAATGAAAGTTTTAAGCAGAAAGGACGGTCATGATTAATACACCTGAATACCACTGTGCACCCTGAGTCCATACACGGCAGGGGATTCGGATGTCTTACCAGGCAAAGGAGTCATCAAGGATCTCATACATTTTTGAGAGAGAAAAGCTACCAAATTGCCAAGAAAATGTAATTTGATATGCCAGAAATAAATCATTGCAGTGGATTGCAGCATTTATTTACATTCTATGTGCTTTTTTTTTTCAGGACAGGTAATAATTTTCCTTGATTTTCAAACTACATATTAATTATAAGCATGCTGTTTGGTAGAAAATTCTAACTTTTCAGCATCAAACTATTAATAAAATCATAATCTAACCACAAAAGATCTCATGCCCATACATATGCTACCAATGATCTTACTATTTCTGGTGTAGCCTATGAGCAATCTTGATAAACTAATAAGAGAAAAATATATAACTTCTGTTTTAGTTGACTCATCCACAGCAACCTTTTATAAAAATTGTCCTTCAGATTATTCTTTTTTAGTATCACAATTCACTATGACTATTAGCTGCCTCAATTAAAAGATAGTCCAACTGCAGAGGAAAAGGTGAAGTAAAATGAAACAAAATCTGAAACTTGGTCCAGTTCATTATTCAAGGCACAAGCAGTCCAAGGGCCAGCAGCAGACAGAGTCCCTGAGTACTTGTTTTAGAAAGGCAGCTCTAAGGCACTACCAAGCTCTCAGGAAATAGAATTAGCATTTTAATGAGATTCCCAGCTGACTGGTATGCCCGCAAAAGTTTAAGAAGCATTGCCCTAAATTTTCTTCTATCTCTGTGCAGATCCTGTAACACCACAATGAAACTGACCACTAATATTTTGCCACATTTTTGATAACTTACTCTCCATTAGAGAACCAAAATTCACTTACTTTATCTGAATGATATATATAGATATATAAACTCATGGATATATGTAATTAAATATTCCTTTACAAAGCTACTCTCTTTGAAAATTAACATTTGGAGATAAGACATTTGATTTCCAGGAATCAATTAGAAATTCTAGCTAGAAAAGAAAGTCATTTCACATTCATAATAACCAACAGTTTTATCTATGTCTCTATATAACAGTAAGAGAAAGTGACAAAAGTTTAAATATTAAAACATTAGATAAAAAAGCTTGCCACTAGCATACTCTAACCCACGCCAACATGAAAGTGCTAATATGAACATATACCCTGTCATAGCATCTTCCATAACCATTATCTACAGAGAAAATATGGAGTTATTCTTTAAAATATTTTGTTTTCTGGATATCTAAGAAACATTTTTAATTGGAGAAAAATGAGAAAACTAAAGTGCTCCTCATTCTGTTATTTCCTTCACATTTTCACAGAGTAAACTCTGGTTTTAAAAGTTTTTAAAACATGAATGGGGCCGGGGACGTAGCTCAGTGGTACCGTTGCCTGCCTGGCAAGTTCAGGGTCCTGAGTTTGATCCCTGGTAACAGAAAAAAAATAAACATATAAAAATAAAACATGAATAAAGTAATTATTTAGTGGACTGTTTGCTCCCATATATATTTTGACTTTAGCAATGATAGATGCACATGGTCTCTTGTATCTGGGTTGAGATACACAAGTCACAACTGTCTTTATGCGCCTACAAAATGTTCAACCAACCTTTTAAATTTTATTTGAAAGAAAACTGTTACCACTGTGATCCAAAAAAGCGTCTGATCTCAACAAATTAATGAATCCTTAGAAAAACTGAAATTTAATGGGGTGAAAATGAGAGGAACTAGAAGACAGTTTGGCTTTGGTGGTGGCCAGATAGAGCCAGGTGTTGGTTCCATGGCCATGGAGGGAGAGGGAGAGAAAGTAAGGCAACGCTCTTCTTCCCACTTTCCTTCTCATACACCATCACCCCCACTTCCTCTTGCTTCTCCTTTACCATCTCCAATGTGCTTTTCTTCTCAGATCAAAAGACTTCTGTCCTTGCTAGTTGGGGAAAAACCAAGAAACACTTTCTCTACATGTTCCCCCAAATTAGCCATAGGCAGTTTGTTAGAAATGATCCTTAAAGATGGACAATTTTGACAATCAAAATTGCAGGTTTATCGTAGTATTTAAGAAATCTCCTAAAGTTTTTATTAGGATGCATGTGTACCCAGTGTTGAATCAAAAGCATAAAGGCAATTCACTATTAGGCTATGCTTAGTTGGCTATTCCACAATTCCTTGATCCTTCTCATTAGAAATTTCTATTTCTGATTTAAGTATAAATTAGATTCTGAAGGATAAGTTTAATTTATACCTTATATTAAACAGAATATAAAATTACAAGACAACTTTACCTGGGTTTTCAAATCTCTGTTTAAAAAACTCTTTATAGTCATACAATATTAAAAAATCAAGACTAAAACAGAGAGTAAATTGTTACTATTAGAATTGAAAATCAAATTTCAAGAGATTCCTGCCTACAGTTATCATCAACATAAGTCATGAAATGGCATCTAGTATATAACAAACAAATTTAACTCAACTATAAACAAGATTGACTCATGCCAAGGAGATTCAACAGAAATACCAAATTTTTATAGTCATGCCTTGCCTCATGAAAAGGAATACATCCCAAGAAGTGTGTCTTTACTACAATTTCATCACTGTGCAGACATCATTGAGCCTACTCATTCAACTGTAGGTCAATCCTTCTGTGAAACCTTGAAGCTGTTGAGCGACAAGGTCAACATGAGATGTGTGGAGTCCCTGCCAGTGTATCATGGGATACTGTTTTACATGAAAATTTTTGTATTAAGTAGAAAGAGTACACTGTAAAATAACAGTAAGGACCAGGGATTTAGCTCAGTGGCACCGCGTCTGCCTCACAAGTACAAGGTCCTGATTTTGATCCCCAGTACCAAATAAATAAATAAATAAATAAATAAATAAATAAAATAACAGTAAAAATATAGCATAGTAAATACATAATCTAGCCATATAGTCATTTATTATCATTATCAAGTGGTAGGTACTGCACATAATTCTATGTGCTTTGCTTTTCTATGACTGCCAGCGCAGCAGGTTTTTACACCATCACCACACAGACATGTGAGTGATGTGTTTCACCACAGATAAACCATGACTGTGATGTCACCAGGTGACAGGAATTTTTGACTCCATTATACTCTTATGGGACAACTGTCATATACTTGGTCCATCATTGACCAAAATATCATTATGCAGCACATGTCTACTTACTATTAGGTAATTTACAGTTTTAAAAGACTGCAATATGTAACAAATGTAACATTAGAGAATATACATGTATAAGATTGGGCGCTGCATGTAAGGGTGCCCCACGGATCGCCAGGGTTGATTCGGCTGGTCTGGCTGGCTAGGCAGTGCCCCCTTCCTCCCTCACTGCTCCATCTGCATCCCTCCCAAAGCTGCATGCTTGGTTGAAGAGGCTAACCATCCCCCATAAAGGAAGACCATTTCCTTGGTCAAGGGTATAGGAGTAGCTGCACTCCCCTACTAGAACCTCCAACAAGCTCTCAGGATTAGGTGCAACATTAATTTAGTTTCTTTATTGAAAAGCTACTTGGATCCTTTAATATGTTTATGTACATTGAGAAAAATGGGTAAAGTGAGCAGAAATAACCAATTTAGTTGACTACACATTTCTTTTCCCACTTCTGTACAGGAACAATTAGTAACATCTTTCAAGAAAGCAGTGTTCCATAAAAAAAATCTTTCAGAAAGTGAAGTAATATGGTGGGAGTGACTAAAACAAGACATTATTAATCAAGACAGGAGTCCTGAGTTGTACTGTGAAGGAGTATGGCCTGTCAAGAGAAGGTAGGAACAGGCATGAGAGGGCAAGAGTAAGTGTTTCTGTCATTCTCATGTAGAAGAGAGGTAAAGAATTGAGTATAGATGAGTTTAACTTGGTTTAACAGTAAACGAACCCTGTCAAGAAAGGAATATTTAGGTCAAATTTATTAGAATAGATCAATAGTCTCAACTTTAAAGCAAGGTCTTCACAAAGATTATGCTGTGGGTGTACATCTGTAGATATGATTATGGGTAGACATAAATAGGAAAACAAGGGCAGCTCATTTCTCTACGAGGTAAAGTGGATCTAATACTGTGTCTGAGTGGTCCAAAGTGGATCCTGTGATTTCTTTGAGGGACTGGAGGTCATTTTCTGAAGTGTCCATTTAGAAGAGCTGAAATTCATCTGAACTTCTGTAATTTTCTACTAAAAGGTGGTGGGGGAAAAGGATATTGGACCTGAAGATTGGTGAAAACTAAAGAAAGAGAATGGAAACTGAAAAATAATGGATGGTTTCTGTCATTCTGCCAAACAATGGGTTTGGCAACACATGAGGAAGAAAAAATTAGATTCAGAGTTTAAGCTGCTATTTTCTAGTAAAACTGTATAATATGGGCCCTGGTGCATAAACAACAAGTACAAAACTAATATGGAACAAAGATCCCCACTCTATACTGAAAGCAAGCAGCAACATCCAGTGAGACCCACAGAGCCTTAGCCAGCTAGTGGGAGCACTCTTGAGTCCAGCAGAGTTGGAAGAAGCTTCTGTCCCGACAAGGGCATCACCTGCAGTAATCAGGGACCTCCCTCAAATGACCTCCTGGAGGGGGATGAAAATAAGAATATTTTTTTCTCTTACACAAGTAAAATTTGCAGAAAAAAAGCGGTGCTGAATTCCTATAGTCATAAATGAAGAAGAACAATAATTATTTAGCATTAATGTTATTGAGGCTTTAACTTATGAGTTAGTCAGAGGGTAATATTTATGTAGGGTGAAAAAATAGCATGTCTCTTGTACTTGAAGATACACTTCTAGATCAGAAATTGCAAACGCTACCATCTACACAAGGTATGCAATAAACAAAAATTTGTATTATGCCAGGCAGGACACAATAGGTGCAAAACTGCTTCTTTCTAAAGGAGCATCACTCTTGCCATGGGGTACTACATTGTAAATCACTCTCCAGTTACAGTTAGAAACCCGTATGAAGCTAAGCAACCTCTACCATTTCATCTTTGCTCTTCATGCTTCTCTTGATCCTTCACTCGTTCCCCATATAAAATAAATCCAATTATATCATTATATACAAATAAAATCCAGTTTCATTGTTCTGTCACACGGTGGTTCACCATAATTTAGACCACCACACTATCTTCATCTTTCATTGTCCTCCATTTATATTACAGAATCCAACTGAAATACATGCTGAATAAATAATAAATCTGCAAAGATAATTTTTACCGATTTTTCTCTAGTTTACCTGAATTAGCCATCCTGTATCCTTCTGACTACTGTGTAATAGTCATTGAAAGAATATCATTGCCTATAAAGGCTGTAGCTTTGAACACATGCTTTCATAAGTGGTAACCATCCCTATTGCTACATGGACTCAGAGCACCCACACTCTCATCAAAATGCTATGAATAATCTATTCCTTTGACGTATAGCAAATTTATTTGTTCTAGATCACTAAGACTCACAAGTTCCCACAACAGAAGTAGCTTTTTTTAAAATTCCAGCCTAAGATAAGTTCAAAAGTAGGGTTTTCAGACATCATCTTTGGTCAGTCTGATTTCTCTCATAAAAATAAAGTCTGAAATATAGCCATTTTTTGTTATAATCATTTTTTCTTCAAATTAAGTCCATAGCTGTGCTTGAAAAAAAGAAATCACCAAAGCATAATCACTTACTAATTGAGCCAGAAAACTAAAAGCGTGTGACAAAGTCATTTTCACAGGAAACTGTAGGATCAACAACTTGGTCGGATTCACTGTGTCACTTTTACTGATAAAACTCTGCCCACAAGCCTTCCTTCTTACTTGGTACAAATGCTGTCTCTTGATACCCAGTTTTTCTTCTCTGTAACTGCCTTGGCAAATGTGTTGGCTATGTGTGGTTAGTGCATGGATGAGGTTTCAAATTTTGGGTTTTGTAGAGTGCTACAGCCTACACAATCTGGGAAAGGTACACACAGTGACCCCAGTGCTACAGCATAGCCGATTCCCCCTCCTCATCTAAATGGTCAGTACAAATCTTTCATATTTTATGTCCCATGTCCACCATCCATTTAAGAAGTTGAGAGCACTAAATCTAAGAACTTCAAAGAAGCATAAGCCTCAGATGGACTGTGAAAAATCACTGAAGACAACTCCCTGCTTGTAAGCACTGTTATACTTGAACCATCTAAGAAAACTATCCAATTTTTTAAGACCATCATAGAAATTATTTTCCCAGTTGGCCTATACATTCCACTACAAAGCTCTGGAAGGCTTCTTTCACAAAATAGTTCTCCCCAGAGATTTTCCAAATCCTTCACATCCTACTAAGCAGGTTTATTTCTGCTCTAATCTTTTGTTAAGATACCATCTCTCCTACAAACTTGCATTGTTTATTTTAGTTGCTGACACCATTTTCCTACTTATTGGTGGCCTAAATTGTAGACATCTGTCTTACGACTTTCTAGCCACTTTTTGACCGGTCACCAATTAATTCTTCTTTCAACTATTCTGAATCCCTTCACTCCGTCTACATTCCCAGAGTTCCCACAGTTCACTGTGCTGTGTAGTGAGTGTAGAAAGTAGAAAGAATATTGAACCAAATCCTGGAAACTTAGCAGCAACCCTGCTTCTGTTCAAAACAGATGAACGGCCTTGAACCTCCCTGACTCAGCACCAATTTCCTTCTTAGGAAAACAAAAGAATTACATTAAAATTCTCAGGTCAGTTTAACCTTTATTATTTTATGGGTATGAATCTTTGAAAATTTGCTACTTGGTTCCCTATTTGTATGTCCCTTTCATCTTGCACACTGTTGCTAAATTAAAGTCACTGTTACCTCTGTATCAGAAAACTAAGGTTTGCAGGGGGTGAAGCATATTTCCCAGCTCACACACTCCATAGTGCTAGAACCAGGACACACGAATGGGCAGGATTAGGATCAGGCAAGCAAAGTGCACAGGGAACAAGATGTAAGGAGAGAGACACTAAACCTCAGGCCCACGCAAGTGCAGGATTGGCCCCAGAAGTGTTGCCTGGACACCTCACTTGCCACGCCTTCTTATCTCTGGAGTTAAGACATCATCATTTCCTCTAAAAGGTACTTCATTATCATGTTCACTCCAATTAAAATTAGAGGGATATATACTTTAGTTCAAAAAAGCACTTCCACTGTTATTTATTTTGAACAAAAGGAAGAAATATGCATCCTGCTTTGTTTCAAAATACAACCAACTTCAAAGTAATTAAACAATAGAGGAAATATGTTTTTATACTTTTGTCTTTGATTTATATGTGACATTTATATCATTATAATTTGAACTACACGATTATATTCTGAGACCATCCTCTCATATCTTGGACTCAGAGGAGTCAGGTTTCTGAGGAGAAAATTAAGTTTCTTCAGAAAGGCCCAGATGGAATCACTTCTCCTGTGATGCTCATATTGGTATAAACTGTGACCAGTAAACAGGTCCTAGGCAGAGGTTAACTTGGGTTCACTCTAGGACTCAAGGCTGAGTAGACATAATTGGGAACCAAATGGGACCCAGACTTGAGCGTGAGGGCCTAAAAAGCCTCCTAATAAACAATCAAAGAGAAGAGAAAATAGAGCAGTGAGAGTTTCATTCAAGAAAAAAAGATCAGTTTCAAAGGAGAAAGGAAAGAAAAAGGAATTGCCCTCTACCTTGGGGCCGCGAGTTCACATAAACGTTCATAATCAGAAAGGAAGAAAAAGAATGCAGGGAACTTCTCAGAAGTATCCACAGGATATCACAATGATAAACCATCAACCCTGCCATTCCTGAGCGTTCCTGCAGTGCCAAGAGCACAGAGCTTTTAATATCCTTGAGGAATTTATAGCTCACCTCAGTACTACTCTTAATGTATTTCACTGCCATTAACCAACAAGTAATATAATGAAGAATTCGGCCTTTCTCAAAGAAAAGAGTTGGTCTTTGGAAGGTAATCTCAGCTGGGAGGTTTGGAGAGCTAATCCTTCCTCCCCAGGTTGAAGCATGATATTATAAACTTGAGGTCAGACTGGATGACTTAGCAAGACCCTACCTTAAAAAAAGGGGCAGTGAGGGATGTAAGTTAGTCCAAGAGCCCTGGGTCACTTCCCACTTCTGGAAAGAAAACAGTCTTGGTTCTTAGATCATGCCAGAAAATCCAACAATGTGATTCAGGTTGAGAAGGGGTCATTCTAGTTTGTGTTTAGGGAGTGGGCTAACCACACAGAAAGAGCAGTAACACAGTGCACAGCTGGGCTTTCAGTTATGCCCAGAGGAATTGGAAACTGGAGTCTGAGTTCCAGCTCATGAAAAAATCAATCAATCATGCCTATGTAATGAAGCTCTCAATAAAACCTTGGAACACAAGGCTCAGATGAGCCTCCCTGCTTGGCAATGCAGTACTGTATGCATATTTCCATACACAGCTGGCGGGACAGGGATGCATCCTGACTCCACTGGGGGAAGAAAACAGAAGCTCCATGGCTATACTTCTCCAGGGGTTTGTGCTCTGTGATTCTTACTTGTCTAACTTTAATCCATATATGGTGCCTGCAATGAACTCTAACAATGAATACAACAGCTTTCAGCAAGACTGAGTCTGTCTTGGGAATCATCAAACCAAGGGTGATCCGGGAACCCTCCTGAGCTTCCAGCTGGTGAGAAGAGAGAGTGGTTTCATGTGGAGACTGTTCTCTCTAAATTTGTTATTGGCCTAAGTCTCCCACAAAGGAGAAGAGATATAGCAAGGCAGATAAAGAGAACAAAGAAGGGCAGATACTATCTATGGAGATTACATGAAACATCCATCGGGTACTTATGGAAGGCTACAATTCTCACTGATTAGGTAAGGGTGTGACTAGAACACTTCACCTTAGCAGCATTGTGATGATTATTTTTAAATTCCTTATCTAAAATATTCTGAAAAATGCATGACATATTACTATGGACATTTTATTTTCCATCCTGTCCAAATACCTTCCTATCAGCTAAGCTCTTCTGTGGATAAAACTGGAAGATCTGAACAACCCATGAAAAATAACTATCTGAAGACACCGAAGAGGAGAGAGAAGCAGAACAATAATCCTGAAGGAGGTTCAATACTGGGGTAAAGGCAATGACATGTGTTTCTATTTTCCTTAGCTTTTTTACTTGAATGTGTGTTGTATATCCCTATAGGATATACCGTACATATAGGAGTTGCTAGAATTCAGAAAGAAACCAATTGTCTTATGGTTTGACAAATCAACACAAACTTTAGAACAATTACAAACACAGGAAGGTACAGAAGGAATAAGAAGGAAATCTCAGATCTTCAGTTGAGCTCTTACCTGTGCTTGAATAGGACAGATGCAAACAACCCAGCTATGACTAAAAGAACTGAAGTTAGGTTTGAGCTGCTGCCCACTGCAAGGGACAAAGAGCTTACAATCTCAATTGTAAGATAATCATAAACCACAGTCTCTACAATATTCATGATGGTGAGAACATAATCTAAAACTACTTGACAGGCCAAAAAATCAGGACTTTGAAACATCCATCACAACTGTTCTCAAACACAGAAAGGAAGTAGGTGTGCAACAAATAAAAACACAAAATCTCAGCAGAGAAACTGCAAGTGTAACACAAACCAAGCAGAAATTTATGCCTAAATTATTCAACACCTCAAATTCTAAAAATTTACTGCAATTGAAGGCAGAATTGAAATAACAGAAGTGTCAGTAAACTCCAAAACACATCAATAGAAATTATCTAACCTAAGGAACAGAGAGGAAAATAATGGCAGGGGGAACTCAGACTTGTGAGGTATCATCAGTAGGTATAGCTGAAGAGACAGAAAGGAAAAGAGAGAGAAAGAGAGAAGCAGAAAAACATTGAAACAAACAATAGCCAAATTTTTATCAAATTTGTTAAAAAAAGTGAATTTACAGATTCAAGAACCTCTTCAAACTACAAAGAGGATAAATACCCTTTCCCCAAAAATCCATATATACAAAATCTAGATGTCATTCGTAAGAAGCTGCTGAAGACAAAGAGAAATGTTGAAAGAAGACAGATTTAAAAAGTATATTTCATGTAGGGGAACAACATTCCAAGTGACGAGAATTTCTCAATAGAAACAAAAGGGACTGGATCGACAGAAATCACATCTTCAGTGAAAGAGCAAAAAAATCTGTCAACCCAGGCTTCTATAACTGGTGAAAGCATCTTTTTTTCTTAACCTTTTGGTATTTGTTTTGTCTTGTTTGGTTTTTAATTCAGTACTGGAGATTGAACTTAGGGCCTCTGCATTGAGCTACATCCCTAGCTCACTCACTCTACCTATCTACCAATCTATCTACCCATCCATCCATCTATCTGGATAGGGTCTCACTGAGTCAGTTAGTTGCACAGGTTAGGCTTGAACATACAATGCTCTTGCTTCAGCCTCCCACAGCACTGGGCTTACAAGTATGTGCTACCATGCTTGCTTTTCCCTAACAACCTAGCTTCTCAAATTCCAGAAGAAAATTTGTTTTGTAGCCTACATCACAGATTTGCAATTCATAACTGCTCACCTAAAGTTCCCCCACTTTGCACTGAGTATTTCCAGCTTTACCGCTGGCCTACCCACCCTATCAGTGTGTTGGTGAGCAGCATGGGATTGGGACTCCACCTGCCTCACATCTGGCCATCGTTAACCATTTGACCTTGTGAATGTGCAGCATCCACTCACCTTGGCTATGTGCAACTTCCCATCAGTTAGAGAGAGCTGATGATACATACAGGGAGGGGTAGCTTGGGTCTTCCGTTGCTTCAATATTTTGAGAACCTTAATCAAAAAGATATCAGAATGCTGTTTACAGCAATGTAAACATTCTTTAACATTGCTGTTAAAGAAAAAGTTGTTCGGCACTCATATGTAAACACAGAGGCTTAGATGCTTATAAAGTTTTTCAATTCCTTGCACACAGAATTAGGTAAATGTGCCATGTTATTTCCCTAAACAAATGTAATATGATACTATTGATAAATGAGCATTGCTATATCCATTTTAACCTTCTTTCCCATATTTACCAAATAAAAATCAAAGAAGACAAATCTGAAACAGACATTTTTGTTTCTTTTTTTGTTCTTTCTTTCCTCAACAACTAATCCTTAGAGAGATGAAATTAGAAGTGCTTAATAGCCTATTTATCCTTGCAGTATTTGCCAAGATTCTGAAGCTTACTTTCCTTCCTTAAATATCTGCATGCGAAACCAAAAATGCTGACTTCCAAATCTGAGAATCAAGTAAGCAGAATTTGATTTTGAGAATCAGAGTAAGCAGAAATCAGCTGATGCTCCTTTCAGAGAATGTCTGCTAGCATTTCTGGCGGGAGGACAGAAAGAAGAGGGCTGGCCAGCTACGTGGGGAATTCTGTTGTTGACCGGACGGGTCTCAGCCAGACAATCCTTGGGAAGATTTGACTCTGTGGCTTGGTTTTATACATCAGTCCTCTCATGTTACCTTCATTAGTCTTAACCCTGATGTGAACTCTGCAAAACTGAAGAGTAATTCTAAGTAAGTATTCTCCTACTACACAAAGTATTCTGTAAGAACTCTGTAATCATAACCCACATACTAAAACTGATGTGTTCACAACTCTTGTCTTGATCATTTTTGTTCAAGTCCCACCACTCTGACTTATTAAAAAAATAATAACTAAGCCAGTGTTTGTTTGAGAACCTCAAATGATATTCCTTTGTTTTAGAATTTTTAATATATCCTTTGATTTTGAAACTCAAATTATATATTATAAAGTAGTGCAGCATGACCACTAAAAGTGGAATAATGCCAGGGAATCTCTCAACATTGAAAAAGATTCTTACTGCTGCTAACCTCCCCTCTCTCTCCTTTCCTTTCTACCATCTCTGTTACATATAGTAAGTGCCAGCCATCTCACTCAGCACTTTGTGTATATTCCCTTATCTCGTTCTCACAAAAGTCCTGAGAGCATGTTATTCTCCATTATAAGTCTGAGAATGAGACTTAGGAAAATTAAATGAAGTACCCAAAGGGGTGTAGCCAGTCAGGAGCAGACCTACCCTGCAAAACATGTGGAGTTGATTCCTGGCTACATCACACTGCTTTGCAACTGTCTCTTTCTATAGAGTGTGATCATATACAGTATTTAATCAAATTATATGCACAGATTGTCCACAATTTACAATGGTTTGATTTATGATTTTTTTGGCTTTATGATGGTACAAAAGTAATACCCATTCAGTAAAAATTATACTTGGAATTTTGATCTTTTCCTGGCTAGCAAAAGCAGTGTGATTGATATCCTTTCATGATACTGGCAGCAACAAGGAGATGTTTCTCCCAGCCGGCCATACTGGGAAATATCTGCTACTCTAACGTGCACCGAGTTAGGTAGGTTAGGTGACTACACATGTTTTCAACCCGTATTTTCACCTTACCATGGGTTTATTGGGAGATAATCCCATTGTAAGTAGAGTGGCATCTGTATTATATAAAACTATATGTATATGTTATATCGCTATTTATTACACACTGTGTTCATATAATATGACATATAATAATATATTATTTGACTACAAGTCATATATAGTAAATATATTATTAGAAAATTGTATAATATTTAACAAAATTCATTATATATGCAATGCATATGCAATGTAATGCCTGCACTCTAAACAACTGATTTGTGTAATAATTGGAGAGTAGAATTCTGATGAAATCAAAGTGTTTTTTGCAAGTACAATTACAATACACATTAGGAGTCAGTGTCTTTAGTTGTGTATCTTACACTGAAACATCTCTGCATCATATCTATGTAGCGTCTCAAACCATGGCTGTTTCTCCACCCCGGTCAGTCTCGTAATGACCTTGTCACTTATGCTATCCTAGAAGAATTATGATTAATTATTTCAGCCAGTAGTACAGGTAATGTTTTTCTTAAGGCTGCTTGCATTAGTTACATAGAATCTTAGAATAAAAATTATTTAGCAGGGGATTTAGCTCAGTGGTTCTGCCACCTGCCTCTCAAGTGCAAGGTCCCAAGTTTGATCCCCAGTACAAATAAATAAATATAAAAATAAAATAAAATTTATTTATAAAGTTGGTCACTTTATTAAAAGTGATGGTAAGCCTTGGTTTGATAATGTGGAAATACAATAAACTGCTGCAAAATAAATCTATCGCTACGTTTTGATGCTGACAGAGGGCTAGTAACGTGCACCAGAGCAGTGCACAAAAAACACCATGCAGCTGTTACAATTGGTTGCTGCTGTGCTATACTAGTTGTTAAATATTTTTAATAATAACACTAGTTACATAAATATATATATACAGCTTGACTTTTCCTGTGCTTATATTAAGTGGCAAAGATAAATCTTTAATAAAGAACCATAACACTCCTATTTTATGCATAACATTTGGTTTAGAAATACAAGGATATATTTTCTTTGCAATCCATTAATTCATTTTCAAAACACATAAGCTTATCTTAACGTTTTGACTAGATAAGCTTGTTTCTGCCTGATAAAAATGTATCATCAAAGGAAATGTAATGAAATGAAGGAGATTGAAGGAACTAACTTCCTATTCAACAACACAATTTTAAAGGACTTAAATCATCTTGAAAAAGATTATTTGGTTTTTAATAGGCATGTGTCAACATGAATGTGGATATATACATGCTTGATAAATACATCAGCATTTTCTGTGATAGATGAAAAAGACTTCAAATGTAAATGTGACAGCCTGAAATGTTCATTGTTCAAGCTAATGCTTGGGTTTTTAAAGCTGAGATCTGAATTTGCCACAAATGCTCCCTTTTCCTAACCTTTACCGTTCCTTAATAGTACGGTATGTCTAGCAGCAGTTTCAAATAGAAATGTCCTTGCTTTGTGCATTGCTTTTGGCAGAGCAGGCAGTTTCACTTGGTTTGTACAAAGAATAATGCAGGAGGAGTTTAACAAAGTAAAATTAATGAGCTGGAGAATTAAAAACAGGAAGTGTGAAGCCAAGTTAGCATAGAGTGAGAAAAATATATACCCTCCAAAATACAAAGGTGAGCATGGGAAGATATGCAAGGATTAGTTTGCTAACAGGTATGTGTATAACCTAAAATGCTTGCAGAAAAAAGCATAAAACAAGGTGAAAAATAAATTAGGCACATTTATAATTGTGATCTCAAAGAACTTCCACCAAACAGGCTAAGTAAAGGTCCTGGGGTCTTAAAGATACTTTCCAGGCCAAAATGATAGAATTTGTGTGGCTGGTGAAAGAACTAGTAGTCTGTAAGAGGGTATGCGCTACATATCCTAGCTGGGCTGCTGACTGAGGGCAGCTTGGAGTCTCCAGTTAGGCAGCTTTGATATATTAGAACTCTGCTCTGTTTGACTGACAGTTGAACCACAAGGAGTTATGGTACACATTTCATTGCCGAGAGAAAAAAAGTTATGTCTAAATACAAAGACATGGTTTTATTTGTAATCTGAAAGGAGTGTAGCATATAGAAGAAAAACTGATGAATTGTTGAGAATTTTCTTTTCTTTAGATTTGCCCTATAATTTTCATTATTAACAATTTTCATTATTACTTCTTATTATGCAATTGCTTGATTCGGGGGCTGTACAATAGCTTATAGTTCTATGATCAGTGAAAGAAATCCTTCATTATCTTTGACTTTTCCATCTTCATTTCACCACTCTGCACATTTATCACTTCTACTTCTTGATTTGGCTATTGAAATTATAAAAGACTTGTGATAAAATGTACAAGCAAATTGATCTAATTAGTGACCTCTAATGAGTTCCTCTTCCAAAGAAGCCCTTCCCCAGTGATAATCGTTAAGCAGTTTGACCCTGGTGGTCTCCATATTTCCCCTGATTGCACAAGGTGGCTGGACGAAGTCTCCTTGTTCTCTTTACCAGTAATCCACCTACTGTGTTTTTCCCACTACACCCTTTTCTGTCTACAGACAAGAGCAGGTTGCCACGCAAAGAGCAAAGTTGTTTCTAGACTGTTTTATTTTCTGAAGATCTGTGAAGAAATTCTAGAAATTCATAAAACGTAACCGTTTGGCTAGATTTAAGTACTAGTTTCCTCAGCTCTAACTTCCATAGAGATAGGAGAATAAAAATGTAAAATAGAAATTGTGGTAAGAATTTTCAGATGGTTTCCCCCTCCTCTGCAGAAGAAAAGTCCAAGCTTCTTTGCAGAGGTTCTGTGACCTAGCCCCTGCCTGCCTGTCCAGTCTTCCCAGCTCACAGATGATATATCAATAACACAGAACTAGCACACTATGTATGCAGTTGTTGCTTTCATGGCTAGGTTTGTCTTACCCTCCTCCCTCCATCTGCCTAACTCCTGAAAGCCATCCAATTCACTGACTCCTCTCCATGAATCTTTTCCTGAAACTGTACTCTCTCTGCCTCAATGGGTGCTTCAGTTTCTTTCTCCTGTATCTTCTAATAAGCCATGTCTAACATCATCACTGCTTTTGCCATGTTGCATTTTAATTATCTCTGTATCTATCCTCACTATTATTCTGTGATCTGGAAGGCAGAGACAAGATGAATCCTCTTACTGTTAAATGCTAATGCTTTACCAAATACACTAGCACAATAGTATTAATATTTATAATAAATTATAAATATTAATATTAATAAATTTATTAATAATACTAATAAATATTTCTTGAATAAAAAATTGAAAATACTCTCAACTGAAACATCTCAATTTAACTTGTGCTGCGTGCCTCAATTCTAATCTCACAACTTTTCCTTATTTTGGCTTCTCATCTGAAGTTTTGTGGATTTTAAAAATTGTATATTGTTCTGCTTCTGTTTTTTGTTTTTGTATTTTACTTAAACTTTGTCTGTTTTCTATTTTTACATTGCTCTTCCTAAAGTCTTGTATAGCTATTACATGATTATAATGGATTAGAGTGGTGGATAAAAATTACACCACAATATAAGTTTTTAAAAATCTGCCTTTATCTATAAATGCTATGATGTGTGAATAACTTAAAATTATGCCTATGTTGTGTATTTCCATCCATTTTGATCATCTTCAAATTCAAAGTCAATATTACTCTATAAATTGGCTTAATTGACCATTAGTTTTAGATCATGATAATCCATGGGAGTTTCAAGGCTCTGCACTTTTAAAGTTAGAGGTTTGTCAACTTCTTTCTCTCAACCTAACCTTTTCATAACTTCTTTCCCTCCTGAGATTAAAACAGAGGGACAAACAACAAAACTGTGGGAAGGCCATTTTGATTGTTTATGAAGCACCTGGATAAATGGTATCTGATTTGGTTACAAGATTAAAGCTAAAAATGGCTGTCTTGTTGGTAGTTTTTAGTGTCTGACAGTAAAGTCCTTCACCATACAAAAGTACAAAACACAGACTGTGGACAGATTACACTGCAAGGCAAATGAAGCAGGAAAAAAAAGCATCATGGTAAAAGTAAAACAATCGTGTATCTTCCTTGTGATTCATAAATACATGTGTGTGCACATGTGTGTATGTGTTACAGAAATATCTTTAGAGACAGAGACTTTTTAGGGGTTTTGTCTTGTCACATGAAACCCACAAATGAAGCAGCTTTACCTTGACTTTTATCACACTTTATTAAAAATAGATTTTCTCACACATGACTATTCAGTACATCAAATAAAAAAGTTCTTTTTCAAATCTTTGAATTCTGTAAAATTACATTTGAATTTAACCACATAGCAATTCCAGATTATATGCCCCTATTTTCCTGACTGGAGACCAGTGAATATGATTATTTATTTCAATCACAGTTGGACATAAATACCCTCAAGAATAACAAGCACACAAAAAAAACTGGACTCTAAGGTAAATAGAAAGACTCACATTTACTTCTTTTTCTTTAGTTTTATAATATTAATGTCACTCTTGAGTTAGATAATTTACTAGCTTTACAGTTCTAGTCTTACCTACTCACTTCCTTTGTACTGACTTTACACAGATAAAGATAAGATAAATTTCCTGGCTAGAATTTAAATTCTTCACCTTTAGGCATTTTCTTTACTATTCTTTTTTTTTAATCCTTGCAAATTTAGACACCATAAAAAACTGTTATTTGCCTCATAATGGCCTCTTCAGTGTGTTTCACAGTCTTTTGTGGAAAATAATGACATAATGATAGTGTTCTTAGACCTATATTTTCTACTTGATAAACTAGCAATTATATGATTAAAGCATTTTTAGAAACTCACATTAAGTATATGATACTCTAGAAACCAGTTCATCATGTAATTACATAGTCAGGACAGAAACAATTTACATGACTAAAAACCATCTCCTAGAGTATTTGCAACCAGCAGTATGTGATTTTTTTAATGGAAAAAAATCAAGAAATATGAAATAATTCGGTATATAATACACTTTTAATGTTAGGACTACGAGTTCTGTATTTTGTTAATTAGGTTTCAACTTTTATTTTCTGTCATTAGTAATAGAAAACTATGCTAACTCAGTTGGAAACTTGCTGGATACATTAGGACAAAACAGATAAATTGGATGATTTCTCTAAAAAATATATACTTACAGAGAACAGAGATACACAGGCAATGGCTAGGTATTTAAGTTCTTTGATGAACATCAATATTACCAGGAGTTTCTCTTAGACAAATTTGACTAAATATTTGTAATCTTCTTGCATGCCAAATCATTAAACCAACCTTCTGCTGAGTTATGAGAGATATAAATATATTTATATGTCATTTTCATTAGAAAACAGGAAGAACATTTAATAGGATGATTGAGGGATACAGACAGCATGGACTTGGAGAATCCATCCTCAAGATCTAAATATATTAATATGTACCTCTTTTCATTTTTCTGTCCAATTTCTTGAAGTACTAGTGACCCTGCATTTCCTGTTTGTTGATGAAGATCATGGAAAATTACAGAGATCTTTTCTCAGAACCAACACTTCAAAGGGATGACTGCACACAATCTCACAAACAGGCATTGCCTACAAAGAAAGCTTAAGTTTTAATAAGTAAAAATAAGCAGGGTAATGAACTGTGTATATTATTTTACCACTTATGGGGTTTTTAAAAGAAAAAATATACACTTATATTGAATTACAGCTATAAAGAAATTAACCTATGTAAGAATACACAGGAAACCTATAACAGGGTTTACTTCTTTGGGGCCCTGGTAGGGAAGGCTGTGTGTGAATTAAAAATGGGGGCAGGGAAAGGAAGAAGACTTTCCACAAATATCTGTAAGTGTTCTGATATCTTAATCATGTAAGTGTATTCCTTATTCAAAACTATGTCAATCTTAAAAAAAAAAAAGGAGCCTTGATCCCTGTGTGAAGTAGGGACTGTGAGACTGCGTGAGAATATGATGAGCTTTGAGAGTGAAAGTTGCCCCTGGGTTCCATCCCTAGCACTGAATAAAAAAGAAAAGAATGAAGTCACCAAACTCAGATGTCTCTGGTTACTGGTTTATTTCACCACTGCCAAGCCTCTCCATCACAATGGTTTCTATGTTTTCTAACTCAGAAGTTGGAAAAAAATGCACAACATTTTATAACGACAGGAACATAGCAGAATCAGACCAGCATGGGGCATTCAGCATAAATAGAAATACTTTTGACCTTTCCTCAGAAAAAATGGTGAGAAAACTTGGCCTACAAGTAATTGCCATCATTCTAGGTAAAGCTTAACTTTTAGTCTTCAGTAGTATCACTGGGATATCCATCCTCCAAAGCCTTGCCATTTAAAACTCTACAAAGAGCTGAGGATAAAAATAAACACACCTAATAAAGTGCACCCATAACATAACACCTTGACAGCTGACTGGACATAAACTTGAAATTACCTGGTTTGTCCAGATCTACACTTCATGACTCATTCATCTTGTGACAGAGGACTGATTCACCTTATGTTATGGATTAGATCTAAAATGGTCCCCAAGCCTTATGTGTTTGGAAGTTAACTGGATCACATGGACATTGTTAAGAATATAGCTATTGTGCTCTTAGGAATCCGGGCCTGGTCAGACGAGGTGGGTCACTGGGGGCATGACTTGGAAGCTTATATCTCCCTTCCTGGCTCCTCCCTCTACTCTCTGCTTCTCAGCCACCATGATGTGAACAGCTTTCCTCTGCCCAGAACTTTTACCATCTATTTCTGTACTTGAGCCTGCCAACCATGGACTGAAACTTCTGAAACCATGGGTCAAAATAAACCTGTCCTCTAAATTGTGTGTGTCAGGTATTATGTCCCAGGGATAAGAAAGTGACTAAGACACCCTCATACTAGGAGACAAGGTAAAGGAATTAATTTGTCACTCCTTGTAAAAAGGATAAACGCAATGGAGATACCATGAGACACTGGGGTAAAGCAGCCATCGTGGAGCCAGCGCAGCAGTGGGAAGCAGGTGGGCATGGATCATTGGTTGTATTTGTCCCTTATGGAGAGAAGAGCCTGCTTCGAGGCCAATAGGTGGTGAGGCAAAGACTCTATCCCAGTCTTCAGCGCTCATGTTCATGGATGGTGTGCATAGTACCAAGTGTGTTCTTCCATGTCTAGATTTTCCCCTTCCCCCCAGAGCACAGGCTTTCTACAGTTGGGTTTCGAGGGCCATGCTAGAAGCGAGACATGTGCTGCATAATAATGTTTTCTGCTACACTGAGGGGGGAGGTTTGTGTTTGGGGGGGTTGGGGTTTTTTTTGTTTGTCTGTTTCATTTTAGTTTGGGTTTTTAACAATTTCTTTGCAAAAGTCAAATGTGTATTTTGTAAAACAAAATATTAACCAACTACAATTACTGATGCAACTCCTGGCTCACCTCATCAGTTTATATCTCAGAATTTTCGAATGCAAAAATACCCTGTATTTTCTTTATCCTACTACCTAGCCACATATCTCCCATCCTCCCTGCCGCAAAAGGAGGCAGTGTGCCTGCTGGCCCACATAACCCACTTTGGAAAAGTCACACCTGGATAGGAAACACAAAGTGTACCATCTTTTGGGCTATCTGAATTTAAAAACCAAACAGAAAAGCCCACAACTTTGAGGACGTCGTTTCTGATTTTATTTCCACTGATCTGGACGCATGCTGGCCCAGTTTCAGAGGTTCACTGCACATCAGTGGGGAGGGCTTCAAAGGGAAAATGAGTGGTCTCAAGGCTAGGCAGGTGCTCTGCTGTCACTCATTTCCCATGATAATGCTACGCAGAACAAAGTTTTTTAATGGCCTGGTGTAAACAGAGCAGGATTAGAAAGCAAGCTTTTAGAAGCAGATTTTCAAAATAGTAAAAACATTTATTGCATTAAAACTCTATCATTTGTTCTTTAATAACATGACCTATCATAAACATGCCATCTTAATTTTTACCATCTATTTAAATGTTTATATTTATTGTTTTTCCCAGCAGCTAATGACAAGAAAACAACAGCATTAAACTCAGCTTGAGACCATTTTTTACTAGAAATTGATATTAATGAGCTCTGAAGAAAATGTTGTTGATCATACTCTTTGGCAGTCTTATAAGATAATTCTTAGTGCTTGTGAATAAAGTTTATATAAACTGAATATACATATGTAAATACATGTCTTGACAAATGAACTTGTTTAATCCCCAAAAATAAGCAGTTCGGTTTTTCTCTTTCCCATAAAACAAACTGGTTAGTGAATTTTACTAAAATTTCAAAGCTCAAATCAAACAGGTCAGATTGCAAGAAAATATTTCAGCACAAATTGAACAGGGAGTGCTCACACCCTGTGTACACAGATAGGGATCACAGCAGCAGATTGTCCCAAACTATTTGTAGTTGAGAGGCTGTGTGATAACAAAGCCTGTATACTGAACTTGAAGCCAGAACATCTAGGATATGCTCCTGGTTGACTTACCTATTGTGTGCCTGAGAGATGAAGTTCATATGTTTCAGATGGAGATAATTCTATCTTATGGAGATTCAGGACATTTAAATTCATCATGTAAGCAAAAGTACTTAATGATGGTATGTAAATATAAAGCACCCATTTTATTATTCATAATATCACAACTTTAATGTCAAGGGCAGCATTAAGATTCCACTATCCAAACTCAAACAACTCAAAATTTAAAAAGATATACAAAACATAAGAAAGGCTATCAGCTGAATTTTTACTTCATTATAAAGTATTTTTAGAAATAGAATGCTGATGATATTTATAGTTGAGGGACAGCAAAATATCTTCATTTATTCTTTTTTTAATTAATTTTATTGGTACATTTTAGATATACAATATAATGACATTCGTCACTGGAAATTTGCACCTTTACATAATCTCTCTTGGTTCTTACTTTTCCCCTTTCCCCTGCGCTCCCTTCAACCCCTCCATCCCTCCCCATTTACAAAGTCTTTGTTTCCATTTTCCATTTTCTCATATTGATTCCATTCCCTTCTTTCCTTTCCCCTACCCCACCCATTTCCCCTTCCCCTTTGCCCCTTTTCTTCCTAGTTCGCATTATCT
>NW_004624844.1:2945754-2955859 GCF_000247695.1 Heterocephalus glaber | reverse complement strand
CTTTATAATTTCCTCCCTTGTATGAGCTTTGGGGTTGTCCTGCTCTTCTTTTTCTAGAAGCTTGAGGTTTGGCATCAGGTTGTTTAATTGGGCTCGCTCTGTTTTCCTCATATAAGTATTCACTGCTATGAATTTCCCTCATAAGACTGCTTTCAATGTGTCCCACAGATTTCCATATGTTGCAATGGCATTGTCATTTAATTGAAGGAACTGTCTGATTTCTTCTTTAATTTCCTCTGTGACCCATTGGTTATTCACAAGTGTGCTGTTCAATTTTCATGTGTGTATGAAATTCTTGTGGTTTCTTTTGCTATTGATCTACAATTTCATCACACTATGGTCTGAAAATATACAGGGGATAACTTCAATTTCTTTGCACTTACTTAAATATGTTCTATGAGCAAGTATGTGGTCTATTTTGGAGAATGACCCTTGTGCAGTTGTAAAGAATGTGTATTCTGATTTTGTTGGGTGGAAGACTCTGTAAACATCTGTTAAGTTCATTTGTTCAAGAGTTTGATTGAGTCCTAGTATTTCATTGCTTATTTTTTGTCTAGTTGCTCTATCTCTTTGTGACTGTGGTGTATTGAGGTTCCACACTACTACTGTGTTAGTGCTTATATGATTTTTCATGTCCGTATTTGTTTTATATACTTGGGTACACTAGTGTTTGGTGCATATATGTTTATGATTGTTATCTCTTCCTGTTGGATTGTTCCCTTTACAAGGATGTCCTTCTTTGTCTCTCTTAATCAGTGTTGGTTTGAAATCCACTTGATCTGCAAAGAGGATAGCTGCTCCTGCTTTTTTGGGGGGTTCCTGTTGCATGGAGTATCGTTTTCCACCCTTTAACTTTCAGTCTATGAGCTTCCTTTTGATTCAGTGTGTTTCTTGTATGCAACATATTGTTGGATCTTGCTTCTTGACCCATTCTGCCAGTTTATTTCTTTTGATTGGTGAGTTGAGACCATTAACATTGATGGTTATAACCGACATGTACTGATTTACCATTGTCATGACTTTTTGTTTTTGTTGGATTCTCCCTCTTTGCATTTAATTTCTGGTTGTGCCTGACAGATTCATTTTGCTGGGCTTCTGGGGTTGTGATCCTCATTGTCTTTTCCTAGGATATTGTCTAAAATTTTTTGGAGTACTGGTTTGGTATTCATGAAGTTCCTAAGGTACTCTTTGTCAGGTAAATATCTTATTTCTCCATCAATTTTGAAAGATATTTTTGCAGGGTACATTAATCTGGGTTGGAGGTTGATTTTCTTTAGGGCTTGAAATATCACTCCAAGCTCTTCTTGCCTTGATGGTTTGTGTTGAGAAGTCTGCTGTGATTCTGATGGGCTTTTCTTTTTATGTGATTTGTTTCTTTCTCTAAATGCTTATAGAATTTTGTTCTTCTCTTGAGTTTCTGGTATCTTAACTATTATAAGTCTGTGTAGATATTTTTTGATCAAGGCTAGTTGGAGTCCTATCTGCCTCACTTATCTGTATGTCAAGTTCTTTTCCCTTACTTGGGAAGTTTTCTGCTATCACTTCCATGAACAGTTTTTTTTTTTTTTATGTCATCTGCACTCTCTCCTGTTTCTTCATTGACTCCAATCCATCTTATATTATTCTTCTTTGCATCATCTAGCAGCTTCTGGATTGCTTTCTTATGGTCTCTTACTATTTTAAAGAAATTATTTTCCTGGTCACTAATTGCAATCTTATCTTCTCTAATGTGAAATTCTGTCCTCACATTGGTTTATTCTGCTGCATTAACTTTCAATAGCATTTTTAACCTCCTGGAAATCTGTTTGCATCTGTTTTATGGATTCCATTTGTTTCCTCTGTTAGGATTCCATCATATTCCTCAGCTCCTCTATTTTTTTATCTGTGTCTGTTCTAGATTTATTAATCATGTCTTGTACTATGGGCACAATCTCTGCTGTTATCTGAGAAATTATTTCTCATTTCATTTTTGCCAGGTCCCCTTTCATTGCCCGTGCAGGAAATCTAGGTGGTTGAGTATCAGATTGCTCCACCTTGTTTCCCATTAGGATTGCTTTAGGTGATCTGAAAATCTGGTTTTTAGACTTGTTTATGAGTCTTCTCATTTCAATGGGGTGGGGGAGTGTGTGTGCTGCTACAGCTCACATGGCTCCCCTCAGTGCTGGGGGCAGTGGTATGGTGGCTCGGAAGGTTCACCTCCTCTGTGCTGGGGACAGCTCTGCTCCTCACCACTTATGGCAGTGGTATCGTGGCCCAGAAGTTTCCTGTTCATTTATTCTTAAAGGTAAATGCTTATCCCTACCCCTGCCTATTTAAAAAAAACAAAAAACACAAAATATTCCTCTTCTATCTTTGTTTCCTAGACCAAATACAAAGATTGTTTTTTTAATACGGCAATACATGAGGTGGGTTCTAGAATCCTGTGAATTCTATGAATATCTATCAACTATGTAACCACAAGTAAACTGCCTAATATGGTCCAATTTCTTCACTATGAAATGTGCATCACAACAGTACCAACCCTCCAGAAGGCTGCTGGGAATGATAAATGACCTACCATAGGTTTAGAGCTTAGCACTATGTCTGACACATAGTAAGAAAATGCTTGTTGTTGTGACTATATATTTCTTCACATGGCCATTTTGGGCATGCCAACCAGTTCCCACATTCTATTCATAAAGATCAAAAAGATTACGATCTGTCCCAGATAAATTTTCTTTTATGAATCAGGGCACTTCCTCTATGATTACCATATCATCTGACCCAAAAGGAGTCCAACACATTTTAATAGCTTAATGGTCATATAATCATTTAAGCCCTAGTGAAGTTTTATTCCAGATTGTTGCTATATAACTTCTTATCTTCATCTTTTTTTAAAAAAAGGTACTTATGGAATCCCTATCATATTTCTAGCCACTGTATTAAGTTGTGGGATACAAAACAAGCAAAAACAAAGTACCATCTCTATCTACATGTGGGAAAGAAGAAAACTTTGAATTAAAGTCTGTGCACAAAACAAATATAAAATTTCAATTGTAATAAATTGCCTAAAGAATAACTTAGTGCTATAAGACAATAATTTTAGAGAAATGAAGAAATTATGTTCCTGGCAGAAAGCATCTCTGAGGAAGTAATATATGAGCTGAAGAAAGTAGAGTTTGGGTAAAAGTGTGAGTAGCTGTGTTCCAAGGAGAGAGAACTATGTGTGGACAGAAGGGAATACGGCAACTTTAAGGCCCAAAAAGAAAGCAGATGAAGTGGGATAGGAGGAGTGAAGGAATGGAGTGAATGAAAGGAAACCAGATTAGGAAGCCAAGCATTCAACCCATGTTACAGTTTGATTTCATATGTTAAGAATGAAAGAAACCATTGAAGAATTTATAGTGAATTTAAAGTGTGGGTATGTTGTTGGTTTTGAGCAAAAGAATCTTTGGATATGGTCTGATATGAACCTTGTCCATGAAAAAGTTTAGAGAGGGGAGGACCGATTGCAGAGAAACCAGTTAGGAGGCTGCTGCTGACCATCAAAAGAAAGAATGTGGAGGCTTGGATCAAAGCATTTGAGCTAGAGATCTTGAAAGTCATGGAGAAAGAGCTTGTCTTTCATAAAACATATTCCCTAGTCGTTGCCCAGGCATATTTTCCACATATTTTTCTTTTAAATTATTCTAAAGAATTCAAATAAAGTTTAATGGTGGGTAAAAGGATTCTATACACATTTGAATTCATGACGGATCAGTCAAAATGTCAATTTCTGAGTAATCAGTATGATTTCCCTCGAGGTGAGAGTCCTTGCTTGGTATCACTATAAAACCACACTGAAAAAGAACCAAAGAAAACAATTTCACTGAAACATTTTCTATTATGAAAATGGCATAGATAAATAATCATTTATTAGAAATTAGATTACAAAGTAGTAATAGTTTTGAATTCAAGCTCAAAAAATGAAAACACATGCAGGAGCTTCAGTCATAAGAAACTTCTGAAATAACCAAAAGCAGCGTCTTTGGAATCTGCCAGGCGAATAGCTGCTGCCGCTGGGAGAGCAGCTCCCATATTTTGACTACTAACAACCATGCTTTAATACATAATAGCCAAGGTACCCACCTCTTATATTCACAGCAACTGAAGGAATGCAAACACACACACACACACACACACACACACACACACACACGGCCCAGAAATAAATCTGCATGTTTTACAGGATTAAGCAGGAAAACAAAAGGAACAGCACAAAACACAGCTTCCTTGCACAATACAGACACACAGAAACATCCATTACAATTTTCTCTAAGCCAAATGTATACTTCTTCTAACAGAAAAAGAGAGAGAAAGAGAGACAGAGACAGAGAGAGACATCAATCTTTGGCAGCCTAATCCTCCCTGAGTAGAAGTGAGACATTAATTTAGATCACTGTGCATATTTTTTTTTTTTTGGTACCGGGAATCAGAACTTGGGTCCCTCCGCTTGCGAGGCAGGCAACAGAACCACTGAGCTAAATCCCCAGCCCCAGATCATTGTGCATATTGAAAAGTTATTGCACTGCAGGGATTTCCAATCACATAATGCAGAATAAGAATTCTGTTTGGGTGCCACTTGGCTGCCAGCATCCATGAGTGAGCTGTATAACACTCCTCTGTCATGTGGCTCATGTGAGGAGGGAATTTTGCTGTTGCAAGAAATGGCACTCATCTTGGAGACCTTCCCAGTTACACAAAAGAGCATAATTTCCACATTATCCCCAGGAATACTGTCTAGGATGATAAGTCTAGGATGGCTTTATGTGTAAAGTATGTACACAGAGAGTTGCTTTTCGGTGGTGATAGTGCAGAAAACCAAACCAAACTTGTTCTCTCATTTCTATAAAATGACACCTGAGCCATCTACACTAATCAACAGAGACTGTGAGTGAGGGTTAGAGAGTACATGGGGTAATTGCACTGCAATTATCTATAGATCAGGACTGAAGTTGACAAGCAATGTTGAAAGGATGCAGAATTACCAACTGCCTTGTAACTGGCTTCTTTCACTATTTTGGTTTTAAGAGCTTCACACTTAATCTGGCACTGCTCTCAGTTTTCCATCAGGGACTGCACTCTTCTGCATTATATTTTAATTTTTCTATGTATGATAGCACACTTGCAAAAGACAGGAAGTAAAAGAAGAAAGAATATTTTCAGATATTTATGATCTATTCGTTCACAGAATTCCCCATGTAATCCACACATATTCTTTTCTCCTAGAAGCTCACAAACTCTGTGGTTAAGAGTCAAACATGACTCTTGGAAGATTTCTTTTTAGTTTATTAAATTCACCCATTTTAAGCCAAATAAAAAATGGAAAATAGACAACAGAGGTAGGTATAATAATAATTAATACTGGGCCGGGGATTTGGCTCAGTGGTTCCACCACCTGCCTCGAAAGCACAAGGTCCCGAGTTTGATCCCCGGTTCAAACATAAATAAATAAATAATAATAATAATTAATACTGCTTGAGCATTTGCTATGTATACACATTTTACACCTACCAAATCCTCCTGACCCCCTTCTCATTATATTTTTAATTTTAAAGATGAGGAAATTGAAGTTTACACAAGTTCAGCATCTTCCACAACATCACAATTCTAACAAATAGCTTGAAATTACAGCAGTGTTGTCTGATGGCACAGTGCTCTCTGTTATTCATTCTTCTACATAGCTTTACTTTAATATTTACTAAACCTCAACATTTGGAAATTAGTGTCTCAGGACATTTTTTTTGTTTAAACGATTTTATTGTTTGATTTGGAAGTTTTTCATTAATACATTCTCATTTTCTCTTTTTTTTAGGATCTGAGTTAGCCAAGTCTTCTGTGGATTATTTCTTCCACTGCAGTTGAAAACATAACCATGTTACTTTTATTTTCTCAAATTATTCTCCTATTATTTTCATACTAAAAATTATTTATTGAGCACTGTTAAATACCAAGCACTGTACTACATGTTTTATGAGCAAAGATGTGGTCTTTGCCTTATAGATACAGGAAAACCAAAATTAAGTAATAAATAAAATAAAGATCTGATATTTACATTCATTGTGGGTATTTGGTACATGTATGTGACACATTTTAAATCTCTTTACCTCCCCCTTCCCTCACTCCTCTTCAGCTCTTGGTCTCCTGGACTGCTTCCCATTTGTGAAAGATCTATCTTCCTGTTTCCTTCTATCAAGCCTTTATGTTGCTCTTTATTTCTACTTTGAATGTAAATATGTCATAATATGATCTGAAAATAATAACAATAATAATAAAATGGGAAAAGGGGAGGGCCGGGGAGTTAGCTCAGTGGTGCCGCCGCCTGCCTCACAAGCGCAAGGTCCTGAGTTCCATCCCAGGTACCAAAAAGAAAAAAAAAAAAAAGGGAAAGGGAGATTTAGAGATGGAGGGAGAAAGGTGGGTGGGGAGAGGAAGGGGAATAAAAAAGAATTAAAATATGTTATGTACGTGTATCTACTCCCTGAGATGAATGTAAACACCTAGTACTGCAAACATGAAGTAATAAAATAATAACAAATAAATAAATAAGTTAAAAAAGATCTACTAACCCATTGGTAGGAAGAGTACAGGGTGCTAAGGAAGCACATGCTAGGAGAGGGCTCCATTGAGGTTTCCTGTAGGAAGTGGAATTTGATCTGTTCAGGAAACTGGCAGAGGACTTGGACTAGGTACAACTTTGACTTTTCTCACCTTCTAGAATTTGTCTTGTATCTATCTACACTATTCAATGACTTTGTGTTTTCAGTGGAATCCAACTGTCATCTAATTTGCAAATGTAATAAGCCCTCCTCTGGCTATCTACAGGATTTAGCAACTGCAGCTTCCTGAGGTTCTCTACTCCCTCTGTGTTGCTGCTTCTCCCTCCATCCCTGACCACCTGCAGCAGCCATGCTTTCTCCCCTCTGTTGCCTTTCTCCCCACTGTTCTCTTTCTCTTCATAATTCTTTTTTTTTTTTTTTTTTGGTACCGGGGATCTAACTCGGGACCTTGCACTTGCGAGACAGGCTATGGAACCACTCAGCTAAATCCCTTCTTTTCACAATTCTTGCTGGGAAAGGCCAAGGACATAGATCACAAATTTTTGACAAACAAGTGCCCATATAGTTTTTAAGATATTAACTGTGTAACAGATTTTTAAACAGTTTTAGAGGAGGTAATCTCTGAATCCACATTTCAATAGATAGGTAACCATACAGCCATAAGCAAACTTAAAAATAATCACTAAAGCTGATGTTTGCTTAACAGCTGTGCTTTATCGATTCTGAATATAACATGAGACCTGGCCTAGCCATCAACTGGCTAATATTATCTCCTAAATATTTGATAAATCATTTTTATATATGAGGACAGCATTTTCATTTTTAATGTTTTAAAATTATTACTTATTTCCAAAAATTTATACTGTGATACTGTGATAATTCAATGTCTACGGTGTGTAGTAACCAGATTAGAGTAATTGTCGTTTCTATCTCCTTAAATCTTAAAAAAAGTTTATTTAATACATAACAATTATACACATTCATGGGGATAACAGGCTCTTTCATTATGTGGATATGATATGTACTGATCAAATCAGGGCAATTAACATTTCCATCTCCTTATCCCTGGTTTGTGTTTGGAGTCTTTAACCTTCTTTCTTCTAGTCATTCATAAAATATATAATGAGATACTGTGAACTACAGTCAACCATTACACTATAGAATGGTAGAATTTATTAATTCTATCTTATTGTTTGGGAACTCATTATTCAACTTCCCTTTGTCTCTTCCCCTTACCTCTCCATCTATTTCTAGCCTCTAGTAATCACTACTATACATTCTGATTGAGTTCTTTTACCATCTACAGAGGAAAAAGAACATGTAGTATTTGTGTTCCTGACTTATTTCTCTGAACATAATGTCTTCCAGTTCCATCCATTTTGATGCAAATGATATCATTATTTTTATGTCTAAATATTATTCCATTGTGTATATAGTACCTATTCACCACATTTTCTTCCATGAGTATGTAGGCTGATTGCACATCTTAGCTAACATGAATAGTGTACTAATAAATATGGCTGTGCAGTGTCTCTCATATGCTGATATCATTACTTGTGTATACAGACCCAGAAGTGAGAGAGCGAGATTATATGGCACATATACTTTTAATTTTTTGAGGAGCCTTTACATTGCTTTCTATAGTGCCTGTAGTATCTTAGAGTCCCAGTAACAGTGTATGAGTTCTTTTTTCTCCACATCTTCCCCAGCATTTATGTGTGTGTGTGTTTATGATAATATTCTAACTGGGGCAGGATGGTATCTCATTGTGATTTTGATTTGCATTTTCCTGATAACTAATGAAGTTGAGCATTTTTTTTCATAAGTTTGTTGACAATTTGGGGAGTTTTTTGTTTCATTTTTTGAGGTACTGGGGATTGAACTCAGAGGTGCTCTACCACTGAGCTATATCACCAGCCTTTTCTCGTTATTTTTATTTTGAAACAGAGTCTCACTTAGTTGCTTAGATAGAACGTGAACTTGGCTATCCTTAAGCCTCATCCTCCCTCTGTGCTGTAGTTATAGGTGTGCACCACCATGCCTAGCTTTTTGAATTTCTTTCTTTTTTTTTTTTTTTTTGGTACCAGGATTCAAACTCGGGTCCTTGTGCTTGGAAGGCAAGTGGTGGAACCACTGAGCTAAATCCCCAGCCCCTGAATTTCTGTTTTAGAGGAATGTCTATTCATATTCTTCACACAGTTTTGTTTGGGTTATTTAATTTTTTGTTATTTTAAGGGTCTCATATACTGTGAACATTAATACTTTAGTTATTTGCAATTTTTTTCTCATCCTGTAGGTTCTCTCTTCACTCTATTGATTATTTCTTTTATTCTGCTGAAGCTTCTTAGTATGTTACAATCCCATCTGTCTATTTTTAATTTAGTTTCCTGGGTTTTTGGGGTCTCATCTAAAAACTTATTGTCCATACCTAGGTCTTGAAATATTTCCCCTATTTTTTTCTAGTACTTTCATAGTTTCAGGTCTTATACTAGGAACTTTGATTGACATTGACTTGATTTTTGTACAGAATGAGAAATAAGGGGACAAGTTTCAATGTTCTACATGTGATTACCTATTTTGCCAGCAGTATTTATAAAAGAGGCTGCCTTTTCTCTAATGTATATTTTGGGCAGCTTTGTTGAGAATTAGTTGGCTGAAAATACATGGAGTTACTTCTCAGCACTCTATTCTGTTCTACTGGACTGTGTGTCAGTTTCTATATCAATACCATGCTGTTTTGTTTACTGTAGCTTTGTAGTATATTTTGAAGGCAGGTAGTATGATGCCTGAAGTTTTGTTCTTTTTGCTCATATTTCTTTGGCTATCTAGTCAGACAACATTTTTCAATGCAAAGTTCTTTTTGGAGAATGATAAAAGTGCTTTTGAACATATAAAATACAATCTGGTCCCTCAGAAATGTCTCTGGCTGTGGCCCAGACCAGTTAGGCTGCAGGCGGATGCCAGCTGGGGTCCATATCAACACCACAGGCTCTGGCACACCTCATCCCACCCCAGGCCAAGAGCCTGCCCAGAGAGGAGCTGCATGAGCACACAGGCTCCTGCCAGAGGCCCGCCATTCTATCCCTTAGTGGGGGCAGATCCTGGGGAGCAGCTGTGTGGCCCAGACCAGCATGACTGTGGGCAGATCCATAGCAAAAGAAACCCTAAGAATTTCATAAACACATGGAAACTGCACAACACACCTCTGAATAACCAGTGGGACACAGAGGAAATTAAAGAAGAAATCATACAGTTCGTAAAAAAAAATGACAATGCCAATACAACATATTGGGATCTATGGGACACAATGAAAGGAGTCTTACGAGGGAAATTCATAGCAGTGAATACTCACATTAGGAAAACACAGCGAGCTCAGATACACAACCTGATGCTGAACTGCAACCTTCCAGAAAAAGAAGAGCAGGACAAACCCAAAGACCATAGAAGGGATGAAATTATAAAGATCAGAGGAGAAATCAATGCAATGGAGACTAAGAGAACAATACAAAAAATCAATGAAGCCAAGA
>NW_004624844.1:2853422-2943324 GCF_000247695.1 Heterocephalus glaber | reverse complement strand
CCCATGAACTGGAGACTGGATAAAGAAAATACGGCATTTTTATAAAATGGAGTATTACTCAGCCATAAAGAATGAGAAAGTAGAGACATTTATAGCTAAATGGATGCACATTGAGGCAATACTCTTAAGTGAAATAAATAGGGCACACATGTAAATATTGAATAGTTTCTCTAGTGTGAGAAACTGAAAGTGTAACTAAGGACTAAAAGGTATTATAGATAATGTGAAATAGGAAGAGAAGGAGCAAAGGGGAAGGGGAAAAGAAAGAAGGGAATGGAATTAATATGGGGGAATAAAAGGAAACAAAGTCTTTGTAGATAGGGAGGGATGGAGGGCTTGAAGGGAGGGCAGGGGAATGGGGCAAAAATAAGAACCAAGATGGATTGTGTAAAGGTGCAAATGTCCAATGATGAATGGCATTACATTGTGTACCTTAAATGTACCAATATAATTAATTAAAAAAAAGAAATGTCTCTGGCCCTTCACAGTATTTCCTAAAGTTTCCTTGTGGATATTTGGAAAACACTGAAACATTTCTAGATTGTTTGGTAGTAGGGCTATCTACACCTTCATTCTACTTTCTGACTCTTCTGAATATCTTTCTCATACAAGCAGCATACATATACTCAGTTTATTCTGATTTCTATTCTCAGGAAAGTATCTCACAAATTGAAGTTTAAAAAGTCTGAGAGTAATATCTCCTAAACCAAAGAGAGCATTCTAATCATGGTATTTTGGCAATTAATAAGAAAATATCAGTTTTTCTAGTTTTAGGAAATCAGAACAAATGTAGTTTTAACTCAGGTGTTAGCTTTATTCAACCAACAACATTTTGGATTCATGCTTGTAACAGGCAGCATTAAGTGCTAGGTATATAAAAGTGGCTAAGAATATATGACTTAGATCTTCCAAAGTTTAAAATCAATAAAGAGACAGACATAAAATATATAAACAACCATGTGATTGCAGAAAATGATTGCAAAATGGACAGGTTCCATGAAGGTAATACAGCAGGTACTATGTTGGAAAAAATGTAGATCATAGTTAAATGGCATAGTCAGTGAAAGCCTGTCTGCAGAGGTGTTACTGGGGTCAGGACTTGAAAAGATAAGAGAAGGTCAGCTGTACCACAAATCTAGCAGAACAATATGTCATGTGGGGACAAGGCTGTAGTGCTGGGAAAAGGTTGGTGTTTCCTAGAAAGTAAAGATGTCAGTGTGACAGGAGCACAGTCGGGGAAGATGTTAATTGTTCGAGACAAGTTTAATTAAATCTTTTGTGCCTTGAAGGAAATTATAAGGAAGTTGAATTTTTATTTTATCTCCAATGGGAAGTATCTTGAGAATTTTAAAGAAATGTAATTTGATCCACATTAACACTTTTAAGAGCTCACTAATGCTTCTATGCCACAAATGACAGAAGGGGAACCAAAGGAAGAAACAGGGAAGCAAGTTAGGAGATTATTGCAAAAATCTCTGTGAAAGATGACTGTGCGCTCATCTAGGGTGATAGAAGTGCCCCTGAAAAGAAGTAAATGGATTGAATGTGTCTACTGGGGGTATAATCTATGACTTCCTGAAGGTTGGGCAATAGGTCTTGATGGAGAAGGAGAAATGCAGAATGACTTCTAGGTTTCAAGTTTAAGCAATGGTGTGGCTGATGATGCCATATATTGAAACAGTAAAGAAAAAGTTTTTAAAGTTGGAGTTCTGCTTTGAATATGCTAAGTTGGAGATGACTGTGGGTCATCCACGTGGAGATTTCAAGAAGCTAATTATGGAGGAATGATTCATCTCCCTGAGAGTTTCCACTGTATGCTGCAGGGAAAGGAATACTGGTAGATGCCCTGCATTGAGGAGATGGACCTAAAGGTCTAGAAAGATGGAGAAGGCTAATTCACAAGAGAGAGAAACAAAAAAACCCAGGCAGTAGAGAGCTGCATAAAGTGGGAACTGGAAATGTGAAAAGAATTCTTCTCAAGTTTTCAGTAGATCACCAATCATCACTTACATCTGCAACATGTAATTTTTCCCCATGTGATTTTTTTCCCCCTTCTGGCAGAGAAAAAAACATGAAAACATTATAGAGAATAGTTATTGGAGCTCATATAGAGCTGAGAATAGTCTAACTCATGCCAACTAGACAGGAAAACCTCTTGATTCAAGGGATCAAGGAAGCACTCTGAAGGACTTTCCTCATAACAGTAATTGCCCTAGACTAAACACTGCTCTGATCCCACTCAACGAATCCTTTAGGTAAGATCTGAAACATTATAAGGAAAAAAAAGAGAATAAAATGAATCAACTTAAGTCAGCCCAGAAATTACACAGATGCTAGAGTTAGTAGTCAAGAATATTATTCACATTTTTATAAACTCTACTAGAGACATGTAAAAATGACAAAATAAAACTCAGATATGAAAACTCTAATGTTTGAAATTTTTTCATGTACTAAATTAGATGAACAGCAGATTAGTCATTACAGAAGAAAATCTTTATTGCACCTGAAAACAAGGTAATAGGAAACATCAAAAAGGAAATGCTCGAAGAAAAGATTTTTAAAAAATAGAGATTCACTGAGATAATTTAAAAATTCACAGGGAAGTAGAAAGAACTCACAGAGCCAAAACAACATTTAAAAAGCTGAAGATCAACACTGCCTGATTTCAAGATAAATATAATCATGGCAGTGTGGTTTTGGCATGAAAATAAATAAATAGGTCAATGGAAGGGGACAGAGAGTCCAGAAATAGACCTACGCATTTATAGACAATTCGTTTTTACAAATGTAAAGAGGTAATTCAGTTGAGAAAAGATTATCTTTTAAAACATAATTCTGGAATAATTATACATGTATATACACAAAAATAAACTTTAATACCTACCTCACACCATAAACAAAAACTAATTCAAAATGAACCCTACACCTAAACATAGAATATAAAACTACAACATATTTGGAAGAAAGTATAGGAAAAAATCTTTGTGGCCCTGGTGAGGCAAATGATTTTTTAGATAGAACACCAAAAGCATGAAGCAGAAACCATAAAACTGGTCAGTTGTGCGTCATCAAAATTGAAGATGCCTGCTTGTTAAAAGAAAATGAAAAAAAGGAAAAAAAGTCAGCAAAAACACCAACCAAAGACTAGGAGAAAATATATGCAAAGCCTATATAGGTTAAAGAGCTTGTATCCAGAAAAAAATATATTACAGATTTTCAGAACTCATTATGAAGAAAACACAGAATTTAAAAGTGGATAGAAGATCAGAAAATACACTCAGCATCATTTTTTATAGTAATATACAAATTAAAGTCACACAGATAACACTATACACCTAGTAGAATTAAGCCTGAAATACTAACCATACCAAATGTTGACAAGGATGGGGAACCACAAGCTTTTATACAGTGCTGAGACGGGGGGATGAAATATGGTGCAGCCATCCTGGAAAAACAGTCAGACAGCTTCCTACCACATGACCCAGCTATTCTGTTCCTAGGTATTTTCCCAAGCTAAGTCAAAGCATACGTCTATACAAAGGCTCACATACAAATGACCATAACAGCTTTATTTATAATAGGCAAAACTAGAAACAACACACACGTTCACCAACTTGTGAATAAATAAAGAAATATGGCACATTTATAAAATGGAACACTGCTCATCAATAAAAAGGATGAATTGCACACACATGCAACAATGTGGGTGAATCTCAGAATAATTAGGTTTGATGGGGAAAACAAAGCCAGACCAGTGTCAAAAATACTTCAAATGATGGTTTTGATTGACCTTACTGATTTGCACTTTGTCATCTAAAGCTGTAATTCTGAGAGCTTCTAAATACTACATGAACATTATTTTTATTATATAAAAGTATCCGATTTATGTAAAATATTAGAATATATAAGTTAATGTACAATGACCTAAAGCAGTTTTTGGCTGCCTAGGGACTCCTGAAGGGGAGGAAAGAATGGGAGAGATGGCAGGAAGTACTAATAGACTTGAGTTGTCATTATGTGCATTATTTTGTTGGTGGTGATAGCTTCATGGGGGAGTACATGACAAAACTTACAAATTACGCATTTTAAATATATGCAGCATATTACATGTTAATTATTCCCCTATTAAGCTTTTAGAGGAAAAATGAAGTTGAGAAGCAAGAGAAAGAGGAGGAAGAAGATAAAACAGATTAGAGAAGTTGTGTTTGCTGGAAATATAAATTTAGTCATCATAAATGTATAGAAAGTACTTCATACTTGAAGAATGAATAAAACCAACTAGGGGAGAGATTAGTAAGAAAAGAAAAGAGGGCCTGGGATACAGCCTTAAAAAACATCAAAATGTAGAAGTTTAGGATGGAGTCATTTTCTTTGAATTGTTTAAAACCAGTATCAAATTTGAAGCATCTAATCACCATTTTGTTCACTACAGTTGTACAAGTAGGAGTACAAATCATTTACAATGGTTTGTAACTTGACAAGTTTTGTAACTTTTTATACTTACTGCTATTCATAAGTACAGAGCATTTAACATTTTATTGATTCTAATTTACAGAAGTTGTATTTTTTCTCAGTCTCAGTAATAATAGTTTCATTCAAGATTATCACAGTAAAAATATTTCTTGTATGTCAATAAAGTATGCTAGCATATTCTGAAGATATAATGCCTGTTAACCTAATTTTAAACTAACAGCTTTATACATGACATATTATCGATATATATCCACATAAATAAAACCATAAATAATTTTATTTATTTTAATTGCTATTTATAAGATAGTAAATTCTAAATTAAGTTTATTAGAATTCAAAAGTAGGCAATTTTTTGTGTTTAAACTTAAAGTAAATTATTTCAAGTAACTGTTTTCAAGTAACTATTTTTTCAACGTAAAGCTAGAGTCCTGAAACTTCCTACATACTCTAGAAACATTTCAGATTGAATCCACATCGTATTTATATCAGAACTTTAATTTAATTTCCAAAAATGGACAGATTCAATGTGCCTCTTCTCTGAACCCTTTCTCTTTCTCAATCTATTCACTCTGCCTCTCCTGGACCATCACCAACTGTTTCCATAAGTGTTTGCATTTCCGCAAAATAAAGACTGTTCTCCCTCTGGGAGCCTGCAAAACACACTTGCCTACCTCAGTTTCTTGGCTAACTCCTACTGGACCTAGATGACTCAGGTCAAGAAAATATATAATTCTTCCCAGCTTAAGCGGCATGTCTATTCAGCAATAAACAAATCTGTTACCAAATCATAAACTTTACCAAATAAAGTAATAACCAGACAATCCATTCCAATTTTTAACAAATTTACTCCAGGGATAGTTTACAGAAAAACATGCATAAATTTGTGGCTGTCAGTCACTGAGCAGTGCAGAAAAGCTGTGGGAACCGGCATTGGAGGGTAAAATATCAGAAAGGGTATGAACTCACTTGGTCTGGAGCCAGGGCTCATTTTATATTAACCTTGTATTGAATATCCTGTGGAGTTGAAACTCCACTGAAACTTAGAAAATTTCTACTCCTAGCATTTGTGTCATTTTCCTGTTGTAGATAAAACCAATTTAAAGAGCTGACCCTTTGAGTTGTAAAATTCTTTGGGCAACGTCCAAATACGGTGAGGTCCATTTTAATGATTAGAGAACCCAGAGGATTTGGAAATGTTTTATTCACGTGGATCTTGCAAATGGAAGAATAAGCCACAAAAGCAAATATCTCTTCATTTTTAAATAAAATCATTGACTAAAAAAATTCTTCATGTAAATCAGTTAGTCACAAATTTGTATCATATCTGTGTGCTATATAATCATTAACATTAGCCTGCTCAAAGTAATCAATTTTTACAAATTTATTAGGAATATTTTTGTTTTTTGTAAACAAAATTTTAATGTTTATACTCTGAAA
This sequence comes from Heterocephalus glaber, assembly GCF_000247695.1. Next base: position 2,937,414 of record NW_004624844.1, on the reverse strand, counting down.
TTTTACATGAACTTCAATTTTTTAAATTTCTACAAAAATATTCTATGTTTTTGCATTGGTAAAGAAAAAATGTGTGGATGTATACAGAGAGAGAAACTAAAAGAATAAGATAAAGAGATGGTACAAAAATTAATATTTATTCAACTCCATTTAATATATTACTTAATACATAATCATAAAATAAAATACTAAAAGTTTTGCTAATAATAGATTTCAAGTTATGAATTTTTAAAATGCTTAAGGATTTCTTTCTTCATATACAGAACACTTGAATGTTGCTAATTATATTACTAGTAATATAACTGATTTTCTTATTTTTTTGAGTTTTATGGTCATTTTTATAACTGAAAACATTTAGCAAGCTCTTCAAATGAAATTATTTTTACAACTGTTCCTCTCTCAAAACATTCCCATATTTAAAAAGTGGAAGATAACATCAATAGATACGTACAGTTAAAAAGAAAGCCATGCTGTTCAGTATTATTTGAAAGAACTTTACCAGAAATGAATTTTAACATGAGAATAGAATGTGACTACACTGAGAATAGTGGCGTGACCACAAGTATGAAGTTGATAGATCAATGACATTTATAAAAAGCATTATCTTAAACAGCTGTCCAACAATAAGCCTCAGCATAGAAGTCAGTGACAAATTTATAACATGGTACATGGTAGAACCCATTGAGACTTTCATTTCAATTATTGGAAGATTCTCCAAGGGTAATCTTAGGTCTCCAGGATGAAAGGCCATTGTAGTTAGTCCATGCCTTTCCTACTTCTAATTTTGTCTACTATGCTTTCTAATAGGATTGAAGTAAATTATTTGTATGTTAAGTTTCAAGATTTTAAAAAGGGTAAAGATGTAGACTTTACTATTAAACAAAACCCTAGGATGCTGAAGAGTCTTCTCTATAGAAACTTCTCTTGCAAAGAGTTACTGAGTTAGTGTCTAATATCCATATTGACTTTTATCAGAACACAACTGGAATTACTGTTGCATATTAAAAATGAAAGTAAACATTTCTCAGCTCATCAACAGGTGCAAACTTTCCCCATGACTCTAATATGTGGGCTTGCAGCACAAGCGCATGGTTCAGGAAGCCTAATTTTGAAACATATAATGCTACACACACACACACACACAAATCATTTTGCAAAGGAGTTAACACAAAGGAGTAGACAGTGAAAGGTCTCTCATGATTATGATTTTTCCCTTCTTTATATATCATTGATTCCTTTCTATCCTGGTTTAAAAAACAAAAGTAAAAGGACAGTTAAAAGGTTTTTAAAAAAAAGGTTATTTGAACTTCCTTATTATTTACACATTTGTTTTGCTCTATCAGTTCATAAAATCAAAAGATTGGCCCTAAACACGGGATTGTCAACACACAACATTTATCATGAAAGAAAACAATTACAAACCACTGGAATTTGTTGCTATTTGGTGATTATTAAGCATGTGTGTTAGAAATTCAGAATTATGTGGCATTTAATCTATGACTTCCTCCTACTTCCCTTTTTTCACTGTATGTATAGTTTTTTTCAGAAAAGGAAAGAATGGTTTTATAAATGCATTGATGGAGGAAGTCATTCAAAGAAAACTGAAAGCTCAGAAAAATAAACTTGTGGAATTTGTTTTGCCCAATTTGGGGCCTTCAATGTCTTTTTTTCTCTTATAAAAATAATTTTTAAATTTTATAATGTCCAAAATGAGTTATGATCTAACTTCTTATTGTAATGGGATAATTTTTAATTTTCTTCCAAAGTTATACCATTGATGCTTATCTTTAAAATAGCAACAAGCTAGAAATCCTATAAAGATATAAATAGTACATTCATATGATAGCAAAACCATTGTATCTTCTCAAATAAAAAATCACTTCAAAATATTTATCTTGCTCTCAGAGAGCTTAAATTTAGAACTAGTATTCCTAAGTTATTGTACTTAAAGTGGAGACAGATGAATGCCTGAAAATTGCCACCAAAAGCAATGAAAAGGGGTCACAATCCCACGCCTAGAACTGATGAAAAATATAACCATGCCTAATGAACATGAAATTTCAAGTGACTAAAAGTTATATAAAAAGGACAGTAATTCTTACTCTAAAATATGGGTTTTCTGGTCATTAACTGTATTCTTAATTATTCAAACTGTATATGGTGCCTTGGCCTTCTTATATTTCTAAAACAAGGTTGCCTTATTTTGAGAATGTTTATTGTTTCTAACACTGTTTCCCTCAATTTCTGTTGGAGGGTTCCACAGAGCTCACTTCATGTATGTGAACCACCTGACCACTGACTCAAAGTTGTCATCCTCCCAGGCATGCTTCCCTTGCTCAGGAATGTTATGGGCCCTAGTGAACTACGAAATGCTAAACTGTGCACAGTCAGTTCTGTAATCTTTCGTCAGAACTCCCAAAGGTGAAGGGCAAGAAAAGTATCAAGGCATCACTGCATGAAATACAAGAGTAAAGTACATCAGTAAACAATTATCTTCTTTCAGGAAATGCAGAGATTACAAGTGACAGGCAGGGACTATACTTGTATACAGTACCTGGAACCTATGCTTCAGCATGCCAGAGCATCAGAAAGGAATTTCAAAGAGGAAAAATGAATGGTGGCCAAATAAATCAGTAAACAGGGGTCAGAGTTTGACACTAAGTCACAGTGAGAGTGGGGAGTGGAGAATGATTTGACTGACATTGCTGTGAAGTTGAATGTATCTAGCAGAAGCAGGTAAAGATATCCATTGACAGTCATTTATACATCTATCTCAGCCAATCCTTAACTCTTTGGTTCCCTTATCCAAACCCTTCCCAACAATCACCCCTCACACTTTTCCCTGGATAGTCAATGCCTGCAACCATGTGAGTATCCTTCTGTACCCATTTTCATGTATTCAAAGGTAGATACATAGATGATATGTGGATAGATAGATGTATCATTGTTCAAGATACACACACACTCTTCTACATCTGTACTTCTTTCTTAATAAGTTTTGGAAATCTCAGTGATACAAATCTTATTCCATGATCCTCAGTGACTGTATAATACTTTATGTTATTGATAGACCACAATTCATCCAAACACTCTTTTAACAATGGGTATTCTTTTGCTTATATTTTTTGTTCATTCGCTACCCCAAACAACCCATTCCTGCAACAGGTCCTTATATAATGCCCTCTATGTGCCTATGGAAGTCTAGGAATGGAGCAACAAACAAAATAAGGCTCCTACTCTCATGGAACATCCATTCTTGGACAGGCAACAATTTAATATGTAAGAGAATATTATCTTTTTATGAAGCTGAATAAAGGGATAGAAAGTTAGAGGTAATTTACTTATTACTTTCAATGAGGTCATCAGAGAAGACCTCTCTGAGAAAATGACTGATCAGGTATATGAATGACTGGAGGGTGAAGTCATGAGGAGAGTTAAATAAAGGAAGAGCAGTCCAGTCAGAAAGAGTGGGAGGCACTGAGGTTCTGAGAGGAGAACATGCTTGGATTGAGAGAGAAAGATGGGAATGCCATTGTGGCTGAGGCAAGCAATGATGTCAGAAAGATATCTTGGCCAGGGTCCAGATAATGTGGGTTAGGAAATGCCACAATAAACATTCACAGATCTTGCTGGATTAGTTTTCCCAGAATGTTATCACAATTCACATGTCTACAAGCAGTCAGTGAACATAGGCCGTCTATGAACATAGACTCCCAGGTCTCCGCAGGCATTTGTCAGCTACTTAAATCTTTTTTAAAAAATATACTCACAACTTGAAATGCAATTAAGAATAAGAAAATATTTCTTTATAACAGGGCCAGGGATGTAGCTCAGTGGCACAGCTCCTGCCTGGCAAGTGCAAGGTCCTAAGTTCGATTTCCATACCAAAAAAAAAAAGTATACAAATATTCTTGTTAGTTTATCATATCTATCAAACTCAGAGAGATCTAGATATAATATCCAGCAGTAGGAAACAGGACAGTTTCACAGTGGGGGAAAAAAACCCCTCAGGATAAGCAAAAAAAGAAATTGTGGTGTAATCTCGGGTCCGGTGGCCTCTGGGATAATAGCTGCCAGGGCTAGAACTGGGGACATAACATTGGCTGTGCCAACACAGGGCTATTGGATAGGGTACATACTAAAAGGCCCAATGCGTATCGACATGAAGTAAATTATCTGGGTTAGAAGGAAATGGCCTTGTAAATACACATGTCCCTCGGTTTATAATGCGGTTACATCCTGATAACCCACAGTACATTGAATAGTATCTATTCAAAATGTAGTTAACACACCCAACCTGCCAAACATCATCACTCAGCGGCACAGCACCCTGTAGGAGTCAGGTGTTTCTTCTCCTGAGCACATGGCCACCTGGGAGCTACAGCTCACTGCCACTGCCCGGAATTCCAGAGAGCATCGGGCCACATACTTACTAGCTTTGGAAAAGACCAAACTTCATAATTTGTATGGTTTCTACTGAATGCATATCACTTTCACACAGTGGTTAACACTAAGTTGAATTACTGAAAGTTGGGGATCCTCTTAAGCGAAAATTTTGACTTTTCAACTGTAACTGTAACAAAGCAATTGAAATCAATAAATATGTATAAAATGAGTAAAAACGAAAGCAAAAGGAACTTGCTTTAGTGCTTTTTGTCTCAACTTTTTTTCAAAACTTCTGGTTTGATCATCTTAAATAGATGTCTTGCATTCGTGAGGGAGGAAGAGGAGAGGAATGGGAACAGCCAGGAAAAGCACAATAGACCTGAAGGCCAATAGGGAGGCAAATCCTTGAAGAATGAGAACCAGAAATATCTATTCAAGTCTTGTTGGCTTCTATTAAAAAGGCTCAAGGAGCTCTGAAATATCCAATATTTATGATATAGGAAAAAGCCACTTTACATTGAAACTTGTAGTTGTTTTAGATGATTACAAAACACTCATTTAATACAACCATGTACTCAGTATTTGTCAAAAAGGAGGTTATGAAAAATAGACATAATATTGATTCCACCTCAACTTTAAAACTCCTGATGGAAAAAAGAAAAGCCAGAGGGAGCCAGCTATGGAAGAAAGCCTCTATCTCACTGGGATCACTAAATTTTAATTTGCATCTTAGGCTTAAAAATAGACTTTTAAAATGATACAAAAAGAAATAAGAAAAAAGCCTTCTAAATACCAACACTCCATTAAATTTTAGTTGTACTCTCTTGCCATCATTTGGCTTTTAAAATTCTGATAACCTACCCTAAAAAAAATACAGCATTTCCTGTAGTCTAGACGACAAAACCTGCTTCCACGTCAGATAGGGCACTTGGGAAGCCAGGATCTGTCTCACTTCACTCACACCGTGTTGGGTTCCACGTGAGCGGGGGCTGGATGTCCCGTCCCCACCCCAACGGGGTCCCTGCGAGGCGGTGCTTCCTATCATGGGCCAATGCCTTCCACAAAGTGTGCTCGAAATTACATTGCTCCTTTGCACTTACCCTGTGAAGTCTCATCTCCCTGACACTGGCAGTGGCTTTGGGTGTTGGCTAAAGAGAAAGCAGCAAGCAGCAGCGAGGGAGGTGGTTTCCTGTGGTGCAGGCAGCTTAACACAGCTAAGTCCAGGTCAACCTCCAAATACTAAAACCGAGAAGTCAACAATAGGTTAATGTCAGGCAGCTGAACTTTTCTCTCTACCCACGCATAGAGTAGAGAAGCGTTTCACTGCTGAATTTTCTTTCACAGTTTTTCTTTGTTAAAAAAAAAAAAAAATCCAATTTAACAAAGCCTTTTGTAGCAGACACATTTTTTTTTTTTTTTCTATAAAAAAGGAAGCCCTTTTTCTTTAAAACACCTTCAGGAACCATTATAGATAGAAAGGGCTGTAACGTAAGATAAATACTTCTTGACATGGGGCCTTCAAATACCCTGTGGGTCTTGCCATGTAACTAGCTTGGACCAGACCAATCAAGAAAGCGAACCAGGAAACGTATGGACGTTGTTTAGCCCTAACCTGTGCTTGTGAATTAAATGAAGAAGGAGAAGAAGGAATTGTCACTCGGCTTACTCAATGTTACGGCTTGTGTCCAGATAGCCCCCCAAAGCCCCATGCAGGTCTAGGTGGGGCTTTTCAGAGGTGGCTGGATCTGCAGTGTGTGATGCTGGGCTCAAGGGTGTGTGATTACTAACTAGTCCACGGAGTGGTTTGGCATAGATCTGGGTGTGGATAATGGGAAAGCCCAGGCTGTGAGGGCTACCCGACCTAAGGGTGTGTAGCCTGGATAGAACATAAGGGACAGAAAGAGGGCTGCTCCTGTCCCTTGCTGCTTCACTACTTCATTGCTTTCAGCCTTCTGCCTGCCGTAAGCTGTTTGTCTTCTGCCTTGCCCCTCTGCCATGCCACCCTGCCTTGGAACCAGCCAACCATGAACTGAAACCTCTATACACTGTGAACTATAATAGACCTTTCCTCCTTTAACTTTGGGTGTCAGGTATTTTGTCTCAGCAAAGAGAAAAATAACCAAGACACTCAGATTAGGAAGATATATCGAATGTAATGATATCTAAAGTTCCATGCAACTATTAAATTCTCTGTGTTACAATCTATATTGATCGGCAGAATTTGAAGCACTTACATTTGTTTTTCAAAAAGCTTAATCACACTGCAAATCTACACAAAATCCTTTAGCCCTTTGCTTGATAAACTTCTGTTTTATTCCAGAGATTATATGGAGGAGGTGATCTAACCTGTGGGTTTTTGATTTATTTGTTTTATGTCAGGACTAGAGGTTTGAAAGCAAGTACATTCCAGGAAATTCATCTGGAACTTGGAATGTTTTTCCTTTAGTAACAATGTAATATATGGAGAATACATAGTATGTTCTATACTTTATTCTCTGCTATAGATAGATACATAGATAGATAGATAGAATCAATCTATATAACTTGCCATACATATATATATATATAATTACATGTGCATAAAAAGTTCTAGAATACTGAAATGCAAATGAACATTTGAAACAAAATTTGTTTATACACTAGAGACTGTAGCTACATTTTATTCAGGAAATCAATGTTCTTGAATTTATTTGTCTAAGTAGAATGTGGTTATACGTTTGATTGTATCTACAATATTACTATTGTTGGTCCAGTAAGAAGGAACAGAGCTTAATTAGTATCTGTTTGCAGTATATTTGCAAAATCTCTTTATTCCCTCAGGGAAAAAAATCAATCACCTAACAACACTAATGCATCTTACTGCTCAGCACAAATTTCACTTCTACACATGAAAATTTTAAACTCAAAGTGCTCTTCATAATTTAAGCTTTAGTTTTTATATTCATTTTGAATTGAAGCAAAATTTGCTCACTTATTTCTGTTTAATTTAAATTTTATTACCTCTACTGAAAATAATACTTTGGCTTTTCTTTTCAATAGTTCAGTATCTTTCTCTTACCTACAATTGCTGTTTACATAAAAAGATGGCTTGTATATATCCAACACATCGCTTTATACAGAGTATAACAATAAAGGTTTTATTTTACTGCAACAAATTTATTAACCACCAATTACATGTAAGAACATGTTCTGCTCCAACCTTAAAGAGTCAATTGAGTTTGAAATAAATATTTTTTGCTGCTCTCTGTCAACGTATATAACTTGTGAGAGTACATCTGATATCTTTATCCATATTATTCAGAAGTAATCTCAGAAAAAAAATGTACTCAACATGGAGCAAAATATCAAGAAATACTAAATGGACTCAACACAGGGCAAAATATCGAGAAATACACTCACATATTAGTGACATGGTGTAGAACAAAAGAGGTCACTCAGAGTGAGACAGGTACAGATTCAAACCCTGGCTTTGGCCTCCTATTAACTGTGTGATTTTTAAGAACATGGATAATTAGCCTCTCGGCCACAATGTCTTCATCTGTAAAACAATGCCCGCCTCTGGAACCAATGTGCAGCCAGTACAGTTACAGCCACACTGTTAGGAAACAGTAAAGCACTGCCATACCCTGGTAAAGGGCTGCTGTCCGAGGCTCACAGTTCTTATGTCCCATTCCACACCAGTAGCTCCAGACCTCGCTAAATCTGGGGAACAAAGTATCAACATCACACCAGCTAGAGGGAGAGTCCTAAAAGACTACTCCAGGATGGACCTACTGATTGGTCAGTGTCCTTGTCCAACTGGTCGTTAAATAATTTTAATATCCCCCATACCTGCATCATAGAAGGTTGTTTAGGGTTTAGTGAGACAGCAGCACCTTGCTTTTAGCAAGCATTTGTGTTCAGTAATGCAGGCCAGCTTTTCTGTGCTCGTTCTCTCCGTCCTGGCTGTGTCTGCTGCAGCTTATCAGTAAGGTGCTTCATTTGATAAGGTCACAGAAAGCTTTTCCTCCCCAATTATTTTCTCCTTTCTTGGATTGCTGGCAATGCTGAATATAAATCTTTAGTAAAAATGTGTTTCACACTCTTAAAATGCAAGAAAAACAAACCATTTCTAAATTAGATCAGAATGTGTTACTGGGCTGAACTTGAATTTCAAGATGACTTATTTCTTACTTTTATGCCAATCTATTTAACTAATGAAAGACTGTACATTTTTTCTATTTCTACGGTTTGTTGACAAATACAATCATATGCTAGACATAAGAAAATAGAAAGAAAAAAAGATTTGATTAAGCTTAACCATAAAGCATTAACCTAAATTATTATAATGTCTTTGTTTCAGGCAAAGAAGGTTAGGAAGAAGAGATAAAATAAATTCCCTTTCTCCAAGTTGATGACCCCCAAAATGGCTAATTTAGAAGTACAAAAATCTAGAACAATATAACTATTTGACTTTGAAAAAACCAAATACATAATTAAACAGACAGATGCACTGCATAGATGTCAGTTTCTTTCCCAGGTTTACTGCTCCTCCCTTTTAGAGTGGAATGATAATATAAGTGTACATCCCTGTATATTTCTGCTCATCCCTGGCCTCTGTGCCTGGAATTAGAAGCACTATCCCTGCTGACCTGATAGGGCATAATTAGTGTAGAATATTAGGTAAGGCAGAGAGTGGGTGATTCGCCAATCAGATTTGCTATAGAAACAGTGGGTGTTACCACTTCTAGCTATTTCTGACTGTACTGTTAAGAATTCAATCATGGCATTAGTGGGCACCATTTGGCCGGGGAAGCCCAGTAGGTCATCAGTTTATGCCCCCACCCTCCAGACAAGTGGGAGGTGGAGCAGCACTAGTCACTGCTAATGCCATGAGCTGGAGGCTCTGGCCAGTAGATGAGAATTTACAGGGCTTTGTTTTTTTTAATTCATCAGGCCATATGCTGCCAGGCTGTCACGCAAATAGACAAAATTACAAATAATAAAGAAGAACCAACTGTTTTAGCATTTGGCTGTTTTCTGTCATCATTGCCATCTATGTGAGAGACCAGTTAATGAAAGAGGGGTCTTGGACTCCCAGTGACATCAACCTAAAGGGATAGATACTTCAAAATCCAAGCTTCATTCAAGCCATGTTAAACCTCTGCCCTAGGGTGCCTCAGTGCCAAGTGTCAGTTTGGCTGCGAAGCAGGGGATGCTGGCTGTCCAGCTGGCCTGGAGCTTGGGCGAATGTCTCCAATGCTCCCTGCAGCTGAGGCCCATTGTCCAGTGATGTGAGAAGAGAGGAAAGGTTAAGTTCCACTTAGGTTGGGTTAAGTTGGGGCTTAGGAGTGTATCAGATTCGGACATACTTTGAATAAGCTGCTTTAGAAATAGAAGAGATTAGTAAATGCATTTTCAGTTTTTAAATTACAAGAAAATTAGCATTTGTAGGCTGTTTGAAAGTCTCCAATTCTTTAATACCAAAGACTGCAAGAAAATCTCTCCAAGTAGGTTCTAAACTCTTCTCAAAATAATTGCATTTAAAATTAAAATGTTGCCAAACTTTTGTATAATTTCTGCTATTGCTCTATTCATAATTACTATCAACTCTCCAGTCTGTAAAAATGGCGAACTTCACACCCTTGATAGAATTCACACATTTATTTCCCAGACAGTAAACCTCCAACCAAAAAGTGAAGCAGAAATCAATTCATATCTATATGGATATATTTAAAATAATTCTGTTTTAGAAATGTTGTGCTACTGTTTATTTGCACCTCTACCAGGTCACTTTGAAACCGTAACTTGAACAATTTTAGACAACTCCAAGTCAGTTGTTTTTGCTTAATATACAATGTATTGTAATTCAAGGAATGAACTACAAAATAAAGGTATCACAGAAATACGTATACTGTACGTGTGATACTGGGAGAAGTTCGTGATGAGTCTTCTCATTCCACCCTTACTGCAAGTGTGCCCTGAAGAGTGATTTGCCCACAGGAGCCAAGACTACAAATGTCTTGCTGACAAGCAAAAGCAAATGATTTTCCATCCCGTTTTCCCAGCCACGTTACCCATTCCTGTGTTCTTAGCATCTCACTGGGTTTGCTTTTACTGCTGGCTACTTGTAGTTTAAAGTGTAACTGTGAAGCACACATGGGCTTAACTATTGTCAACAATGGTTCTCAGCTCTGGTGGAAAGCAAAACATAATAGAAAGCTGTAAAGATTCAATTCTAAACAATCATAGATACATTCCACTAAAATAACAGCTTTACAATGAAGATGCACTATCAGTTCATAGAGGAAATTAATATTGTTAGACAAATTTGTTCATGGTAAATGAAAATAATGACAATGAAAAATGATGCCCTCTTCAATTTTTCAAGAAGCTGTTATTAGAGACTCCTATGACAGGAGATAATAAGATCTATTGTCAGTGATATTCATCATCCTGTATTTCAAATTAATTTGAATTCTTTCAATTTAAAAAATTACAAGAAAATTAGCATTTGTGGGCTGTTTGAAAATCTCCAACTCTTTAATATCAAAGTCTGCAAGGAATTGTCTCTAAGCAGATTCTAAACTCTTCTCAAAATGCTGCATTTAAAACTAAAATGTTGCTAAACTTTTGTATAATTTCTGTTATCGCTCTAATTCTATTCATAATTATTATCAATTTTTTAGTCTGTACAAATGGAAAGTGCTTACTTCACTGGGAGACCAGGCTCACTGGTGCTACCCACCATGTAATGTCCTACAAGGAATTCTAATAAATTTAAAAACTAAGAAAGTAACACCTGAATCGATCTTCACCAGAATGTATGTTGAAGCAAGAAGTAATCCAATCACTTTACAAAGAATAAATGACAAGAGCTTCAGACACTTTTCATGTTATGGGAAACCATGTAAGGGAGGTGTGGAAAGACAGGTAATATTCCACTGTCTCAGTAGGAAATTTCAAGATATATTACTTTTCACAATACTAAAATTTATATTGCAAACTTAAGATGGCGGCATGGTTGCGCACACCTGTAATGCCAGCGCTTGGGAGTCTGAGGCCAGAGGATGGCTGCGAATTTGAGGCCAGCCCACCCTACATAGTAAGTTTAAGACCAGTTTGAACTACACAGAGAGATCGTGTCTCAAAAATAAACAAAGAGGACCGGGGATTTAGCTCAGTGATTCCGCCGCCTGCCTCGCAAGCGCAAGGTCCCAAGTTCGATCCCCAGTACCAAAACAAACAAAGAAAAATACATTTAAGAGTGAGTGATAAACACTCTTCTGTCTTAGGAAAATGCATGCCCAAAACAGGCAAGTTTATTTACGCAAGGTACCTACCTGTGGGCCAGGGATTTAGCTCAGTGGTGCCTCCTCCTGCCTCGAAAGCGCAAGGTCCTGAGTTCAATCCCTGGTACCAAAAAACAACAAAAAAACCCCAAAATGTACCTACGTGTTACTATGTTTTCAAGTAGAACAACGGATCATAAATTTTTAGGAACAAAATCGTTCATCAAGTTTCGTGTTTCACACCTATAACTTACTGAAGAAAGCCCCACTCTTACTTAGATGAAGTACCAAAGTCATAAATTTAAAAAAATACATTGTTCTCACACACAGGATGCAAAATATTTAATTATTTCTTCTTTTTAGTATTAGGATTATTGTTTTAATTTAAATGTTTCCTTAACTGATATATAAAAATGTTACCTATTAATAGGGTGACAATATTTTGATACATGTACACATCATGTAATGTTTAAATCAGTTTAAACATTTATTTTCCCAAACATAATCATTTCTTTATGGTGCAAACTCTTAAAATGCTTTGTTTTATCTTTCTGAAATGTATAATATATAATTAAATATAGTCATTCTACCACACAACATCAGAATTTCTTGCTTCTATGTAACTGTAGCTTAGTAGCATTGATCAATCTTTCCCTGTCCTTCCCTCCTTCCTACTCTTCCTGACCTCTGATAATCACCACTCTACACTCTCACCTCCATGAAATCAGCTTTTTTGGATTGCACATGTCTATCTGTGCCTGGCTTACTTTATTAGCATGATGATCTCCAGTTCCAGCCATTCTGTGACAAATGACAGGATTTCATTGTTTTATGGCTGAATAATATTCCATATGTATACATACCACATGTTCTTTATCCATCGTCAGTTGATGAGCACTTGGGTTTCTATTTCTTAGCTACTATAAACACTGCTATGATGAACACCAGAGAGCTGTGTTTTCAAATACTGATTTCATTACCTTTGGATATATACCCAGTAGCAGGATTGCTGGATCATACAGTTCTATTTTTAAATTTTTGAGGAACCTTCAAATTGTTCCTTCATTAACTCTTTTACTTAAAAGATAAATTCAACCACTACTCCATTCTATTAAACTCCTATTAATAAACTCCTATTATTCAACTTATTTCAAAGGCTAAAGAGGCTTCATTTGAAGACAAATGAATTCATTCATTCATTCATTCATTTCTTCATTCAACAAATATTCACTGGACTCCCCATTATGTGCCAGACACTAACTGTTCTCAGCACTGGCCAGCTATCTGTGATCAAGAAACTGATTTTGTAGAGAAACAAACCCTAAACAGGAAAATAAATAAACAAGATACTTAGAGGTTGTGCTAAGAGCTATAAAGTATGAGTAACTGGCTGAGAAGAACCATTTTAGATATCAGAGGGTGATACTTTCCATGGTGTGAAAAGCATAGTATCATTTACTTATGAAATATTTATAGACACACAAAATCTTTTCAGAGCTAAATGAGGCCTTAGAAATCATTCAATGCTATTGCCTCACTTTATATGATAAAAGTGAAGTTTGGCTAGGTTAAGTGGCTTACCTAATGTCTCATAACTAGCTGAATAATTAGATTTCATTGTTAAAAAGTAAAAGAGAAAGCATTGTTACATACATTAATTTGCTAATTATTCCACAGTAGTGAGACATGCATCTAAATTCTATCACTAAATCTGGTTACCAATCTAGTTACAATGGGGAATATTTATACAAAGAATGGTCTCCATCTAATTAGATTATTTCATAACTCTTATGAGGCATATGAATCTGGATATTTAATATCAAGTTCCCACTTTCATAATAATATTTTTTCCAGAATGTTCTAAGGGTTTTTCTTTGGAGACTACATCCATATGTGGATGCATAGAAATCAATAGCAACAAAATGTTGTCCTAAACTTTGTTCGAAGAATCATCATACTATTAAAAATCTGAAGGACTAGATCATATCTTAAAGTCTATTAAATTAATAATACTATAGAGATAAACCACCGAATACCTATAAACCACTATTTTCATAATGTAATTTGATCTTCAAATAAATTAGAATGGCAAATGTAAAAAATTTAGTATTATAATTCTTTTAGAAGACACTGAGATTTACAGTGGATAAGTGACCCACGGTCACACAGCTAGCGAGCATCACAAAGGGCTGAAATCTGCTCTCTTCATCCCAACCTCCACATCTTTCCTAGAACATCTACTCCTTCATAAGCAAGTATTGCGGAGTTGCTATGTACTTACTCAAGTGCTAAAGGAAATTATTAAGAAAGTGACATGTTAATTGGCTCTTTAAAAGTTCACAGTCTAAATGTAAATATCACTGTCCACACCCACACACCCCTAAGATGGATCAGTTACCTGAAGAAAGAAATGGTATCCCTTAGCAGCCAGACCTTTCTGCACAGTATCTCCTTCCCAAACATCTCTAAAAATGTCCATGAGTACATTCTAAGGTATCAATAATCCCCAGTGTTAGACCAGTATACAGCTCACTTGGCTTCTTCCCTTCTAAGACACAAAGAATCATATTGAGCAGTTACAACAGGTAAACCTGCTTCCACCAGTAACTGAAATCCAGTAGATTCAAACTATACTAGGAAAATAAGAGGCACTGTGAGACAGAGTAGTCCCCAAGCATCAAAATGGTTTCATTAACTAGGAAATGTTTCCTAACAGGCCAAAGAAATCCATTACTGAAAGATCCATTGACCCCATCCTTTGGCAGCCAGTGTTGCTGTTATGAGTCCAGCTCAGCACAGTGCCCTACACAGGTGAGTTTGACTTGGGACTGCCTACTGCTCACTCTGAGATGCCCATGAAGAGCTCAGAAATAGCCCATTAAATCAGGTGGTTCAGGGGCATTTCATGAGCCTGACTTTAGAACAAGCATAGAGAATTAATAAGGCTGACAGAGCCCATTATTTTTACACTCAAGTACATCACATTAAATTAGCAGACAGAGGCCACATGATGTGCGACATTTTTTCCACTGATAATCATTTATGTGGTGCCACTTTGACTATCACATTCTCCTCTTCCTTGGGCTAGCCTCCAACAGCCAGTCACTGCAAGTCTTTTCATCAGCTCCCAGTTTTTTGTTTTTCCTTAAGTGGGAAATCTATTTTGAGTTATTCTCACTGATGGTACTCTGATATGATGGGAAAGAAGCTTGAATGAAAATAAAATATTAGCAGAAAAATATAGATCTGACACTACTGAAGGGAGTAAAAAGATGTCCACTGCATTTAGGAAAAAATGTAACTTGACTTTAAGGTTAGAAAAATAATTTTGACTTTGCCTTCCTATTTTTGTAAATGGTATTTGTTGATTCTAAAGAACTAGCTATCCTTAAGGAATAAAGGAAAGATATTCTTACTTGATCTCTACTTTCTAATATTTGATGTGATGTGATGTTTTATAACTTCTCATTTTTTGTACATGGAAAAAAAAATCAAACCTAGAACATCTATTAGCAATAATGACAGAGTCTACTCACATATGTACGGTGACTTTCATCATTAAATGATGCAAAAATGATTCTTTAAATTAAGTAACTCATAAGCATGAAATTTTACTGCAGAACAATGAAAACTATTGGGGACAAACATACTACAACATCTATATTTAAATGTTTGCTGCCATTGCAGAACCTTTAGAAGGGATCAAAAAAAAGGGGGTCCAGGGATTTAGCTCAGTGGTTCCGGCACCTGCCTTGCAAGCACAAGGTTCCGAGTTCAAACCCTGGTACCAAAAAAAAGAAAGAAAAAAATAGAAAGAATCAAAGTCAATGTTGCTGTCATTTTTGAACTTAGAATTTTCAATCTACAGATGAATAAAAATATTCTTACTTTGTAGTCACATGGTCTTTCTTTCCTTCTTTCTGCCTTCTTCCTTTCATTTTTCTTTTGATCTATAACATTATTATCAGAAATTGGCCACTTGAGTTATTTACTATATATAGTTCCAGATGAAATGCCTAAGTAAAATATCAAATCTACCCTTAAATGAAGGTTTGCTATCAATGAAATATTAACCCACTATATGATTCATATTTGCAATGCAATGCCTTTGCCTATAGGCTGCAAAGTAAAGTATTACTCTTTAAATCATGTACACCTACTAATGTCCAACACAACCAGTAATCATTTCATGAGGATAGTTCCTTGGCTATGCAGAAGGCTCACTCCAAAACATGGCCTATTTAAATTACACAAAAATAATTTAGTTTTGAAAATACCATCCCAAGTGCCTCTTTGGGGGGGGGGTACCAGGAATCAAACTCACGACCTTGCGCTTGCCAGGCAGGCAGAGCACCCCTGAGTTACATCCCTGGCCCTCATCCCAAACTGATTAGATCAGTTAACTTTCTAAGTTTGCTATAAAACTTTCACCTATGGACCCTAACTCCAAGTAGCAAATGCTTCTCTCAGACCCCCACATAGGATCACTTACTTCTCTAGTTTCCTATACTTATTGATGAAGAAAATAAAATCTGGGAGTTATCAAGTTATCTCAAGGCATTTTATTCAGATAAAAGAATAACTTCTCACCATTGCGCTGATGTATTTGAAACATCAACACAGAAATTTTTTCAGCAGTGCTCTCTGATCTTCACAAGGTAGTTTGTCCAAGACACTGCTCTGGGCTCTGTGTCTTCCTGATTAACTCTGTCATTTACTGGAGAGCTGCAAGCTTCTCCCTGTCAGCTCAGGTTTATGTGCGAATAAGTCATGTGTTTAAAGCACGCCGAATGCCACCCTAACAGATGTCCATAAGACAGAAGCTTTGATGTCATCTTAGAAGCATCTCAGAAATGCAGTAATTTGCTGAGGTGATCTTAAGGGCCTATTAAGGCAATGTAAATTCTTTATGATAGTTACAAGCTGATGGGGCTACACAGAATAGGTCTTCCATTCTTTCAGATCTGTAAGTAGACAAATCCCTGACTAGACGACTGATCTCGTAAGAGGAGAGAAGCCACTCGACATGGTGATTTTAAAAGATATAACTGAAAAGGCCAGTAGTCCCTCAATATTTAACTTATTGACTTATGACATAATGGTATTTTCAGCAAAAATTTTTGAGGAGGTTAACAGAAAAGATGATTGAAGTAGGTAAAGCCACCACAAATAAGCTTCATTTTTTTCATGGCCCTATGAATGACTCCCTTTGATTATAAAAATATAACTATGTAGATAAAAATATAAATAGCCCTTTCTCACAAAATAACATTCTTCACTTATTCTGAAGCAACACAATTACTAATTCAGGTTACCTAGATGTGTTTGGGAAAAAATAGTATACATAAAACCATTATGCTTTAATTTATGTCTACTCATTGGCTTTCACTATACTTTTAGAATTCAAAAAAATTAAGTCTTCAAAAGAAATTTAAAGGTCACCGGGGAGAATATTAGTGTCTACCTTCACAACGTCATGATAAATAATTCTGTTCTCCAGCTGCTACTGTACCATTGATACCTATCACCACTTCCGGTCTAGCTATGGACTGTTCTTTCTCCTCCCAGAATTAAATTTCATATTATCATACTTTATCAAGCAATATTATTCCCTGTGGAGTATCAGTCAACTTCCAGGCCATTCTTTATCATTTTTTTAAACAATCATTCTCAACTTGTTTCCAAAACTTTGCATCCTGAGTTAAATTTATATCCAGTCCTCTTTTTAACTTGCCTAAATTTGCCTTCCTTCCTCTTTTAATAAAACTCGATGATTCCTGTCTATTTTAGCTCCACCATAAAGCCTTAGAAGATCCTCCTAGCCCGGTGTTTTTCAAATGTTACTTTCAATTATTTGAGTGCCTTGTTAAAATCGGCTTTTGATTCAGTAGGTCTGGATGGGGCCTGCAATTTTGTTCCTAGATGAGAACCTGCCACTGGTCCTCAAGCACAATTTGAAAAAACAAGGCTCCAGCCTGCCATAATATCTACCTCCTCTAAACTCATCTAGGGCAGGCATCATGCATGATTTGGTCATGTTCATCTCTCTAGTGCCACTGAGGAGGTCTATACATTTTTTGCTGAATAATTAATTTACTGAATGAATAAATATGCAACAACCCTGTATTCAGAAAATTCTACTTAAAATGGAATATTTATTTTTATATGCACTTTTTTTCGTTGACTGGAATTTAGTTGAGGGCAGGCATCATATTCTATACCTTTTTCTCTTCAAAAACCTGTATATGCCCAATGTGTCCACAGAAAAAGGCACTCAGTATAAATACTGTCGAAAACAACTGATTGAACAAGTGCCAGAGAAGGAAGGGCATCAGGTGTAGCCCTCACCTGAGGTGCTCAGAAGACGAGCCTTAAACTGGCTACACCTGTAGACAGAGCCTCATGTCCAGCAAAGGCAGGGACATTTAAATGTGCAACCAGGAATAAAGGCTTTCTGTAGACACAAGACAAACTCTAATGAGAAAAATCCTGCAGTTTGTTGAAACGCCAAGCCAGTGGTTGATATGCTTGGGAATAAAACCAAGCATTATCACCAGGGTAGGCAGATGGCACATTTTTTTCTTAATTCAAAGCTTCACTTTTGTAAATAACAATGGAAATTGAACAACTGGCACATACCAAGTTTTACAGACTATGTTAGGAATTTTTAGAAATGAATTTCCTCAAAAATTTCTGCCCTTGAAGCATTCAAATGTACACTGACTTGCAGTATTGTTTGTTAAATACTTCACATCTGTGTGCTTTCTTCTCAACCAGGCAGTAGCTAGGAATAGGGACCTTATCTATAGCTATACTGTATCTATGTCTATGTCTCTGTCTGTATCTGTGTGTGTGTGTGTGTTTCTTGTTAAATAAATTATTTAGGAGAACTTGGGTGAGACACAACTCTAGTTCTAGATATGAATCTGATATTAAGCATAAAAGTGTAGGAGTAGGCCAGGAAATGGAATTTGAGGCATATAGCTTGAGTGGATTCTCAGACCAGAGAAGGAAACCCCACAAACAATACTAATTTCTTTCATTCGTTTTCTTTCCCTTATCCCCTTTCTTTCTCTTTCTTTCATGTCCCCAGAAGACAAACTAAGCCTCAAATTCTGCCAGTGTCTGGCTCTTTTAAAATATCATGTTGTGCAAATAGGTGAAAATTATGGTGCCCCTAAAGCCTTCCCAATCACTCCACCAAACATTGACTCTGCCACTAGATTACACATAAGCCATGTGCAAATAATTTGTGAGTCAAAGCAGTGAGCTATTGTCTTTTTATTACATTCAACTAGTCAGAAAAATAATTAAGGTGTTCATTCTTAGAAAGACAGGCATATACACACAAATATACATACAAATATACGGGTTCAGATAACTATACACTTCCAAATATACCTATGATGCTTCTGGCTTATGTTTTAATCTATCAACCACCTATTGTATAATTACTTAGAAAATTATGCTTTGATTCTATTCAGAAAACTGTTCTTCCAAGAACAGAGAAGCTTCTTGTGCATAAGTATTTAAAATAGAATGAAATTAGCAATCTGTAACTTAAAATTATACATAACATTTAGCTTCATTTAAAATTAAGAGCACTAGAAGAAGCAGACTTCCATGGCATTTTCATTATGCAGAGAGGTAAACAACAAATAAATAAGCCATACATGAATATGAAATTAACAGTATGGTAATTGCTTTACTCCTACAGTGTGTGCAATAGTAAATCCTCAAATAAACACTTAGTTGACCTCATTCTCACATATGTCTACTGCTTTTATCAAAGGCAGCATACCTGGAACACTCACACTAAGTCAAATTCCACAATGAGAGGTGCGAAGTCTGCTGTAATCACTACTGTCCCCTGGAAATTTTGGAGTGATTTCTTTACAAATTCTGTTACTCGCAGTATATCTGAGAGCCAAGGAACACAGGAGGAAATTTGGAAACGAATAAACCATGCATTTTGAGTATTATTATTTTACATATTACATCATAATTCTTCCGCTAGTTCTAAAAAAGCCTTGTTCGTTAATCAGCACAGCCATTCCAAGGCACCATGATACCTTTCTGCTAGGAACATGTCCATGCTCTCTCTCTAACACTGACCCTGTTTACTTGTTTTACCACATTTATGCACGAAACTGATAAACCTTATTTCTGCTGAATTTTTCCTTCTCCAGAGAAAGCAGGCATTCATTTCATTTTTTTCCTGGCTCTTAACAATAGCTAACTTTTGTCTTAGATTCTGGGCCCAAGCTTGCCCAAAATTTAACCCCAAGTAATGGTTTCTCTTTCTTACTCACAACCTCAAACTGACTCATTTATGAAGAGGCTGTTGGTACTACTGGAGTTTTCCAGTAGGCAAGGGTTAAAAGTTCAATAGTAATGTCACCTCTACCTTTATGAGTATATAACTGCTGAATTCAAAGCTATTTGGAGGTTATCTGACAAAAATATCTCACTGCTTCCTACAACATTCTCAACAGTGAGGTTCAGAAGGGATGCATGGCTCAAGAACATGTGAGACTATCTTTCCTAGCCAAGGATGTCAGCCACTGCATCAAAGCCAGTGACTACAAAACAAAATATTTAAAATATAGAAATAAAATAAATATGAAGTTCAAAGGAAAGAAAAAATGTCATTTCAAGTAATCACCTTAAAAATTATCAAGTTGGGGCAAGGAAAGAAGGGAAAAGAAAAAATATGAGAAAAGGAAAAAATGGAAACAAAGTCTTTGTAAATATGGAAGGGTGGAGGGGGTGAAGGGAGGGCAGGGAAATGGGGAAAGAATAAGAACTAAGATATCATGTAAAGGTACAAGTTCCCAATGATAAATGTAAATGTATTTCATACCTAAAATATACCAATAAACTTAATGAAAAAAAATTATCAAGTTTGCTCATCCTAGTGATGAAATTAGTATATCTCTGCTGATCTAAACTTGAATTTGACTCAGTGGGTAAATTTAAGCCTGAGGCTTGTATGCCATTATCAGAAGCTCTGTCAGTGAGTGCTTTAACCTAATTACATTTGATGCAGCAAATCAACAAAACCACTGCTGGTTATGACCTCTGCCAAGAGCACTAGCGAGCTAGACAAATGGAGCTTAAGATGTTATTAGTTGTTCTGTTGCAAAGTTCCAGATACAGCCCAACAGGAGGCTGTGCCTGACTTGGGTATGCACCCTCCAGATGGCATTCTGCATTGGCTTGTGGCAAGGCTCACAGGGATACTGGCACATTTTCTCTGTCAAAATGAAAGTTTTCCAATTACAAGGAGATAATGTGAGGAGATGCAAACTTAATCTCTCGAACAAAAGGTTGCAAGCTGTGTAATAGCCATTTCAGGGGAGAGATTTCACTCTAGTTCAATTGATTTAAACGTTGTAGATCACAAAATGGGCTATCTTTCCTAATAAAACCAAGGAATCAACCAAAGCTGATTCTATTTACTGGGACAGTGTTGTAATGGTTTCATCATCTAAGGGATGCTTCTTTTAACTGGGTGTTCTTCCATTGAATTGAAGCCTGTGATTATTTTTTGTTCTTCTCTAATGTGCAAATAGATATAAAGAAGCCATTTTCCTTTTAAATAGCAAACCGCTTAAATGAAGGCTTCAGGTGTAATGTTTTAACAGACCACTGTTGGATATCAGAGCTTAGAGTTTCACTGGGGTATATTAAATGGTGAAAGTAAAAACTACCCTATTATCATCAAAACCTCTAAGACAATTTAGCTAAAATGTTAGTACTCATTTTCTAACCCAGGCAACCCTAGTACAAATGGTATGTAGAACTATCAATAGCTATGGAAATGAGGTATTGTCCCTGAACACTTGTCCAAAAATAACGGACCCACCAAAGCAAGTCAGCAGGTGCTATGTTGTAAAGGTTACTTTTGAGAAAGATATGGATTTGTCAACTGACATGAGCATGCTGTGGCAAAACAGGGAAGCCACTGTATATTTATTTCTACAAATCCAACAGGGACAATTGCATAAGATGAGCATGTTTATGTGCCAGCTCTAAGCAAAATGTTTTGCACAGTAACTGCAACCATAGTCCTATTCTGAATGCATTAAATAGAATTTCAACAGAGTTTAAATACTGGAATGATCATATAGGTCTAATATGAGCAAAGCTCCTGCAATATTAATGCTAGATTCATCCTTTGTGCTTTAAGGAGAATTAATTGATCCAAAACTTTTAAGCACAGATTCATAATATTACAAGAGACAAGGCATACAGTACTTCTAAAAGTTAATTAATGTAATTTGCATTCAGAAAAATACTTTTAGATCAAGTTCCAAAACATTTTTAAAATATAATTTACCCATTGAGAGGAAGATCAATGTAGCAAGTGTGGGCAAAACACTGAAATTGTAGTCAATAGGGTAAAACCATAGGAAACAGATGTCTTTTGTATTTCCATAGGAAGTAGCTAGGAAACTGTCACTTCTTTACTGAAAATTCAGTCAGCTAAATCAAGAAGGACTATAAATTCTAAGTAGTCTCAACTGCAACATTGTAAGATCTGTAAATCAGTCAGAAATACAAGCATACTCTTCAAGTCACTCAGAAAATTTAACAGATTTCCACTGAAGAGTTAACATTTTCAAGCAATGAGCATTTTTAAAAAGTCTCAGCATTGACATAAAGTGGTCTGTAACAGCTGCTGTAAAGCTCAACATCAATTTTATGTTGGCTCAACTACTAAACAGCAATCACAATGACATCCCTCAGGAGATATCTGAGGGCCTGAGTGTATAGCAATTTAAAACCGAGCAGGAAATCAAAACTAATTTCTACGCTGTTTATGAACATAACTTCTCCCTATGTTCTCGTACCACCACCTAGTGGTTACATAGCTCTCAATCTGACCATTATTAAAAACCAAATAGTAATAGGGAGGAAGAGGGAAGGGAGAAAGGGAGGAAGAAAGGACAAAAGGAAAAGGAAAACAGAAGAGAGAGAAAATAAAGACAAAAAATAGCAGAAAATAAAAACTAAAACAAATATTCAAATAATTTTCAGATCTACATCGTAAAATTTGTAGATTTTACCACCTAAAATTAAAATGTTACTTAAAACCATTGTTTTCCGCATTTTTCAAATACATGAAAATTCTGTAGTTGACATAAAAAAATGACAGTTTTTTAAAAATGTGGTTGAATTTGGAGGTGTTTATCCTACAGTGTAGAATACACAGATATATTTGCCTGTGTGTAAACAGGTATGAACACAGGATGATACAATTATTTGTAATAGCCTCACTGTTGACTAGTAGACTAGTAGAGTTGTTTATATAAATCACTGCCCATGTGGAAAGAATAAAGTCAAATTTTGTGTCTTACTATGGAAAAATCTCTAACATATCTAGGTTGGTAGAGGAAAAGCAAGATGTAGCACAATGTGCTTTACATTTTACCACTTGTATAAAAATATATATTTTTTCTCTTATATGTGTAAAGTATTTCTGGAAGGATAGACAGAATGCTAGAAACATTACCTCTTCAGAGAAGAACTGGGTGAGCTGGAAGCCAAAGTGGAGAGGAACTATTTTGTTTACATCATGTCAAATCAATGTGTTAGCTATTCAAAGCTAAATAAATTTTAAACCTAAAAACCAGCACATGATTAAAAGGAACTGTTACCTGTGGCTTTTTAAAATCAACAAAAGTGCCCCCTGAAATATGTCATTTAAGGAAATATTTGCCACATCTAAGGTGAACTTATTGGAAAAACAACAGATATTGAAGCTTCATGTTTTTTCTCTATAAAAAGAAATTCAGTAGTCTAAAGGGGAGACATTATTTGTAAAAGGCATAAAATTGAAGTGATGAAATACTAAAATCATTTCACTCTCATACTTCGTGATGCTCTGCAAACCTCCATTTAGGAATATTCTTGTCAGGAGAGTCAGGATGCTCCAGGCCTTCCATGCACTGGGCTGAACTGCTTAGACAGTGAGAAAAGGATGTGGAGATAGCACTAGTGAACCATCAAGTGTCTAAAAGTAGAAAAAGTTGAGAACTCTTAGGAGATGGAAAGTGGAGAAGAAGTTATGGTATAGATCTGAAACGTCCCCTCAAAATTCATGTGTTCAGAGAATGGGCCTTTAAAAGGTGAACATTTCATTAGGGCTCTAACTTCATCAATGGATTAATCCATTGATCAGATCATAATTTGATGGCATTATTGGAAGGTGATGAAAATAGGAGGTGAGGGCTAGTTGAAGGGAGTGGGACATGGAGGCATACCCTTAGGGATTATGTCTGCTCTGTAGCTCTTCCTGTCTGGCCAATTCCCTCCTTCTCTGCTTTGGCTGCCAAGAGATAATGGCTTACTGCCATGCCCTCCCGCCATGATGTTTCTGCCTCACCACAGATCTACAAGCAATGAAGCCAGGGAACCATGGACTGAAACCTCTGAAACCATGAGCCAAAATAAATCTTTGCTCCTTCTACAGTTTACTGATGAAAAGTATGTGGTCACAGTGATGCAAAGCTGGCTAACCCAGAAGGTAAAAAATAAGTGTTCTTCAATGGAGAAGGAATGAGATCAAGACTGGATCCAGCCTCATTTTCACAAGGGACTTCAGCCATTGTCTTTTAAAGGTGACTCCACCATAGCCACAGAGAATGTCAGGTCAGACTGGCCAAAGAATAAGATCCAGGTAAATTTTTGTGTTAAATTGTTTAATTATTAAATAGCAATGCTAAGCATATACCATTTTTTTTTGGTACTCCTGATTCAGTCATTCTTTATTATTATTCTGGCAACATCTCTGAAAAGTCTTAGAGAAGACTATGAGTACACAGAGGAAGGTGGAGGGTAAGTTTGGAGAGGTGAAAAATCTGAATAGTTCTGGCTTAAGAAACCTGGAAAACTGACCTAATGGGACTGGAGAAGTGCTGTGGAAACCCAAAGGAAGGAAGCCCCAGCCATTTTTCTGAGATAAACTCCTAGGATTTAAATTGCTAGGTTACATAGTAATTACATATGAAAAAAGTTTTGCTTTTTCCAGAATGTCATATAGTTGAGATTATATAATATGTAGCCTTTTCAGATTGGCTTCTCTCACTTAGTACCATGTGTTCAAGGCTTCTCAGTGTCTTCTGGTTAATAATTCGTTTTCAGGTTTGAATAATATTCCATTGTGTGAATGCAAGTTTATTTTTTCTTTCACCTACTCAATGACATACTGGTTGTTTCCAAGAGATAGTGATTATGAATAAAGTTGCTATAAACATCCATGTGTAGGTTTTTGTGTGGATGTTTAAGTTTTCAATTCCTTTGGGTAAATAAATACCAAGGAGTGTGATTGCTAGAACATATGGTAAAAGTATGTTTAGTATTTTAAGAATCTGCCACAGTGTTTTCTAGAATGGTTGTACCATTTTACATTTCTACCACCAATGTGTGAGTGATTCAGTTTCTCTGAATCCGTGCCATCATTGATAGCTACTATTTTTAAAACATTTATTTTAGCTGTTCTAATAGGTGTGTAGCAATGTATCTGGTCTTAATTTGCATTTCATAACTGAACATCTTTTCATGTACTGATTTGTGATCAAAATATCCTCTTCTGTGAAACGCTTTTTCATGTTTTTTTGTCCATTTTCATATAGGATTTTCTTCAATATTGACTTTTAAGGATTCTTCATATATTTTACATGTTCTTTAGAAGTTCTTTGTCAAATATGTTTGCAAATATTTTCAGTGAGACTGTAGTTTGTCTACAGCTCGTGATTTTTTTCTTCTAGTTTATTAATATAGTGGACAATATTTATTGATTTTTCAAATCTTGGTGTAGCCTTGTACATTTATAATAAGGCCCATTAAGTGACTTCTATTTGTTAATATTTTATTCACTATTTTGGGGTTTATATTCATGAGGAATATTTGTCTGAACTGTTCTTTTCTCTACTCTGTCTTTGGTTTGGGTATCAGGTTATTACTAGCTTTATATAAATGAACTGAAAGTATTCCCTTATCTTCTCTTTTCTAGAAGAGATTGTGAAGAATTGAAGTTAACTTTTCTTTAAATTTTTGGTAGAATTGTGAAAATACCTAGACCTGAAGATTTCTTTTTGGGGAATGTTTTAATTATAAATGAATTTTCTTAACAGTGATGGGGCTAGTCAACTTAGCTATTTTGCATTAGATGAATTATGATAGTTTGTGTCTTTAAGGAGCTTGTCCATTTCATCTAGGTTGTCAAATTTATATACATAATACTACAAGTAGTATTTATTCTCTTTCTGTCCTTTGGAAATCTGCAGTCTGCAATGCTAATTTGTTGTTCCATTCCTGATATGGATAATTTGTATTTTCCTTTTTTCCCCTTTGTCAGCCTTTCTAGATGTCTGTAAATGTTACAGGACATCTTAAGAAAACAGTTGTTTTTTCTTTGATTTTCCCCAATTGTTATCTATTTTCAATATTATTATTTTCTGCTCTTTATTATTTCCTTCCTTCTACTTGCTTTGGGTTAATTTTGCTCTTCTTTTTCTAGTTTATTTAGGTGAGAGTTTGGATTATTAATTTGAGGTTTTCCTCCTTTTAATATATTCTAATATAAGTTTAGTATTATACATTTTCCTTTTAGCATTACTTTAGCATGTCCTCAAAATTTCATTGCTTTGTTTACATCCATCTGGTTCTATGTATTTTTTAAAATGCCTGCTAAGAATTTCTCTTTGACCAATGGCTTACTTAGAAATATGGCACATTATATATTTTCCTTTTTTTTTCTTTCCTCTTGCCTTTATCACTGCATTTTAAGTGAGTTTCTTACAGGCAGTAAATAGTTGAGTCATGTATTTAATCCACTCTGCAAAACTTTGTATTTCAAATGATGTGTTTAGAATCCTTAAATTTAGCATAATTATTAATATATTAAGACATGAGTATACGATTTTATTTTGTTTCATTTTTCATGTTTCCCTTTTCCTACCTTCATGTGAGCTACTTGACATATTTAAGAATTGTATTTTTGATTCATCATAGTGAACTTGAGTATATCGCTTTGTCATTTTATTGGTTCCTTTAGGAATTACATTTTATATATATAAAGAAATTATCAAAGTCTACTGGTGGTGAACTTTTTCCAGTTCAATTGAAGTATAGAAATCTTACCTCTCTTTACCTTCCTCTATTTATAATATAATTTCCACAAATATTTCCTCTACATACAATTAAATCACATCAGGCAATGTTATTTTTTGCATCAAATGTCAAACATAATTTAGAAAACTTAAGAGTAGAAGTAAATTCTATTTACCTATATTTTTGCCTGTGGAAAAGCTCCCAAACTGGTCCCATCTCGTCCCTTTGAGGGCAGGAGCATGTCATAGGCATGGGCTCCTGAAAATGGGAGCAGTAACTGAAAGTTAAGTTTTTCTAATTGACAAGTAGACACCTGGTCTCCTACTTCCACCCTGTACAACTTGATACAATTCTCATTTTATGGGTGTCTCAGGGATAACAGAAATAGATGAAGAAATGGTAAAACACACAGAAAATAGGGGTATTAAATAAGAATCTGCAAAGTTAATAGAACATTCAACTTTTAAGTTTCTCCCTTTTCCTACAATTCTGCTCTGGATTTTGTTAAATGAGTTTTTATTCTCAGGCTGAAAACTGGAGGACCTTTCTTGTTTCCAAACTAAGCCCAAAAGAAAACCCTACATACACTGGCCTTTAGGTGTTTTTACCATTGAAAGTTTTTATTATCCTATGGTGAAACCCACACAGGTCAACAAACTCAACTATGTACAAACAGAACTTTCAATCATGTTTTAAAAACTGATTGAGAAACAGCCAAAATTCATCTGGCATTTAAGGAAAGTTTCCGATTTGAAAAAGGGAAACAAAAGCAAACAAGCAAAAAACCAAAATTTTTGAAGAATCGGGGGCAATGCAGTAAGGTAAAGAAAAAGGAGTAACTGCACTTATAAAACAAGATTAAGGAAGCAGAAAAAGAAATGTTCGGTGACTATGAAAGGATTCTTGAAAACATTAAAAATAGAAATAAAAGATTCAAAAACAAATTGGGAGGTGATGCTGAGGATCTCTTAGAAAGTAAAACAGAAGCAGCATAAAAATAGGAGGAAAAAAAGAAAAAGAAAAGCCAAGTGTAGTAGTGCATGCCTATAATCCCAGCAATCTGAGAGACTGAGGCAGGAAGAGAATCATCAGTTCAAGCCCAGCCTGGGCAACTTAACCACTTAGGGAAACCCTGTTTTAAAATAAAATTTAAAAGTAAATAAACAAAAATGAAGGGCTAGGGGTGTAGCTCAGTGAGAAATTTCTGGGTTCAATGCCCAGCACCACGAAACAAACAAAAAACAAGAATCAAATCAGGAGTTCCCATAGCTATTAATAAGAGTCCCATAAAGCTCAAACGGATAACATGAAAAGAAGAAACTGTTAAATAATGGGGTATGATTCAGCCTAGCACTGGAGGACAGAGGGCCCAGAGGTGCTGATGGGTTGGAGGCAGGGGGTGAAACTGACAGATTAGCCACGTGTTCAACTCTTTCAAGAAGAGTTTTAGAGATCCAGCTGATAGTCTGGAAATGAGTTAACAATAACATAGAAAACCAAGAAAGCAAAATAAAATTAGGTAACTTTTAGAAAGGAACATTTTAAAAAGAAATGTAATTATAATACACCATTTTGCTTTGTTGGGAAAGACTTTTGCTGTCATAGTAATGTAACATTGACAACAATGTTAAACCACATGTGACATGATCTGAGGTGAATGGAGTGAGGGAGGAAAAGTGGGAGATTATAGGGAGGCGGGTTAAAACTCCATCATCTGGTGAACAATGTTATATCAATAAATAATGTCTCAAACTAGAAAACAAGAAAGAAAAGCATAAAAGTGCTCCTAGAAATATAGAATTTAAACCAGAAAATAATACAGTTGAAAGTAAATGACTTCAAAGGAGAGTTGAGGGATACAGGGTTATGAAACCGCACAAGGTTAGCAGTCCTATTTAACTATATGCTTTGTTATTTTGCTTAAATCTAATTTGAAAATCTAAGTAACAATGATAACAAGACACTTTGAAGATATTTGAGCAATACAGAGTAGCATTACCAAAACTTTAAGATGTTCCCTCTTTCTCATAGCCCATGGTGACAACTCCTCTCCAGTACAGGTTCCATAGTGTATGCTTCTAGATTTTCCTCTGCACACAGAAATGGACATCTAAATAGAAGCAGCTCAGCAGTAAGCAGTCAACTTAGCTAGGCCACAGTACCCAGAAAATGGTCAAATACCATGCAAGATGTTTCTATGAAGGTATTTTCCTGGACAGGATCAATATTTAAATTACTAATCTTTGAGTAACACAGACTACCGTAATGTAGTTGAATCCCATGCAATCAGTTAAAAGCCTTAAGAGACAACAAACTGAGCTTCCCCTGAGGAGGGAATTCTGGCTTCAGACTGTCTTTGAAGTTGAGCAGTAACTCCTCTCAGGTCTGTAGCTTGCCAGTACTTGCTGCAGATTTTAGAGTTGCCAGTCCACATAATCATTAACTCTTCCAAATCTCTCCATCCTTCCTTCCTCCCTTCCTTCCTCCCTTCCTTCCTTCCCTCTTTCCTTCCTTCTTTTTTCTTTTTCTTTCTCTTTCTTTTTCTCTCTTCTTCCTTCCTCCTTTCTTTCCTCTCTCCTTTTTCTTTGTCTTTTCCTCTCTTCCTTCCTTCCTGCCCCAGCCCCTACCCTACATACTACCACAGTGTTTAAGAAAAAAACAGAGAATGTACTTGAAATGAGAGGAATGAGTGTGAACTAAGTAATATAGGATGTCCTCAGACCCAAAATGGACAGATCAGCTAGTAGGTGGTTTCCATGATGCTCACTAGGCTCACCGATATGAGGGGTGTTTGTCAAAAGATTTAAATTTTAATAATTTGAAGGATGACATACTGGTGGTAATTTTCCCATTAGTGAAGCTATAATTCTTTCAGTCAAACCAGTGAGGAAGAAAACTTTTGGAGAGAAATTTAAATAGTAGAAAGTAATAAGAAATCAGACAAATTTGCTTTCAAATCCTTGAAGACAGGGCTGGTTTCAAATCCCTATCTTGAATTTGCTCTATTGTCTTGGACAGGTTCTTTCATTCCTCTCTCTTGTGTTCCCATATTTATCAAAATAGAATAATTATACTTCTCTCATATGGCTATGGTGATAATTACATAAGAGGTAAGTGACTATAAAGCTGCTATATGTTGGACAGAACTCACTAAAGAATAATGAATATTAGTTGCTTCTAGGGATGAGGTTAAAGAACATCAGGTCTTCAAGTGACTCTTCCAAACAAAAAGTTTATTATGTCTTTCATCATCATAGGAGAGGAAGAGGGAAGAAGAGAGGAGAGGGGAAAGGCACTGATCACCCAGAAAGAAGGCACTAACCACTCTGATATAAAACGAGACTGCAGGTGACTGTTCAAATTAGTGAGGAAGAGATTTCCACCTACAGGAGGAAGAAAGAAACTATTTTTGTTTGTCACTGTATGACTCAAGTTAAATTTTTATTAGGATATTAATAACTGCCACCAGAATTATTCTTAGGAAAGGGACTTTGTTCGGGTAAACACCTCATTGGTTACTTTGTCCCAACATGGTGCACAGCACAGATATTAGCAGTAAATGGGACATTATAGAAAGGGAAAGCTGCCGAGAGGGAGAGATTGCTTGTTTGTCTGCTTGCCCCTCAAAAGACAAAAATGAGTAAAGATCAGAGAAAAAAAGAAAAGGAGAGAAAGAAACTAGCAAGATAGAGAAACACTGAAGAGAAGCTAAGATAATGAATAAGCAAAACTTCAGGTAGCAGAGTAGCCAAAGAACATGACGCATGATGCACTGAACTTTTGTTAGGGCTAAGCTCATGTGTTTTGACACGGAATCTTATTTGTACACTGGTACTTTTATTATCAGGAACGTATTTTGAAGTCCCTGGGATGGAGATGTTGCTTGAATTCTCAGTCCCAAGGAACCTACCAGTTTTCCATAAACTTACTTTTCCAACCTTATTTTATCTTCTCAATACACATATTCTCCTAAACTATACTTTCTTTAAAAAAAATTCTTTTATTTTTATTAGTATGTTTGCTATACATAAAAATTGCATTCATCATGAGTAGGTACATGCGCACATCTTCATTCTTGCTTTATCCCTTCCCCTCTTCTCCCTCCCTTCCCCCTCCATTTCTTTGTTATTCAAACTCAGGACCTTGTGCTTGCCAGGCAGGCAAGGCGCCACTGAGCCCCCCTCCATTTCTTGATCCCTTTCCCTTTTGCAGAAGATCTGTTTCCTATTATCTTTTATTTTGGTCTATAACTTATTTATACTTTGGGTTTAAGCATATCAGCTACTAAATGTACTTTTTCATTATCATCAGAGGTATTACCACTGTCTCCACTCATCTTGTGCTCCTTAAACAAATCCTATACAAGGTTCATCTCAATGGCCTATTCCAAAAGTCTTGATTATTCCAGCCTAGAAATACTCCTAACTTTTAATGTCTTTAGAATATGTCATTAATTTGATGACTTATCTTTTCATATGCTTGTTTTATCTCCCAAAAGACTTTCTAAACTACTTCATGGAAGAGGTAGATAAATTCAAAGTAGCTGAAAACATCAGCGTCACTGCTCACTGTTCTACACACAAATCCTAAAGAAGCTGCCCAAATTTCCCAACTTTTCAGCTATATAAAATCCGGCCATCGGTTTTTGGGGACTTCATACTAACTCTGTAGTACATTAGCTAAAATTTGCAAATTAATTTTCATCATAAGCTATGAAACATTCAGTGTTGGAAGGACAGGACTCAGCCTCCATCAGCAAGTAGCGCGTATCTATGGTGCTTATTTATCAAGTGCTCATGAAGTGTCTCTTTGAAAGGATTCTCTGTAAGTTTGTTGGGCACATGTTTTTGACTGAAGGTTTCCGATCAATCTCTCACTCCTTTAACCACATGAGATGAATCCAATTATTCTATTGATCTCCACAAATGAAAAAATAACAGAATGTTGAAGCTATCAAACCATTCCCAGAAACTCTTTTCTCTGCTTGTTGATCTTTTTTTGTTGTTTGTTCCATATGATACAGTTTAAGAAATCAGAGTGCTTGTGGCATGCCAGGCTGACTACAGGACCTATTTTTGCTTCCAGTTTCATTGACTGAACATTGTATTGGGGTAACACTGCCCCACTATAATAGTACATTACTTGGGAGGAATATATTCTTGACTAAGGTCATTAAAGATTACCACTACAGAAAATAAAAAATAAAGGCATACAAATTGAACACCAATGAGCACATGAAACAGCCCTGTCACCTTCTGACTAGCAGGAGGCAATCTCTATAGCATAGGTACGTTAACTACAGGAGTGATCATTAATAGAAATGATTTCTTTTTATGGCCCTCTCAAAAGAAGAAAAATGAACAGCTGGTTATAAACTATTTCTAAGGGCCTGTTCTTGCCTATCACCCTGGGAGGAATATCTCTGCTGCTGAATAGCAATGAACTGTCAACAGTAGTCTGTTTACATCTTGACCAGTTGTTTCAACCATTATTGTGTATAAAAAGTACACTAGGTGTTTTATTAAAATACAGATTTCTTATTCACTTTGCAATAATTTGTAAGAGTAGATTTGAGTGGGGCCCTGGCACTTACATATTAATTATCAACCCGAATGATGAGTTGCTGAACTCTTCAGGAACCACTGCTTTGGATCTTGTGTAACATAGGCTCTATGTTCTCTATGATGGGAAAGAGAAATAATGCTATTGTTTTGGGCCTGAGTCAATGTGGGCTCTAAGGCAATTAACCATGTTTAAAGCTGCATATTGAACTATGTTAAAAAGGATTTGCCAGTAAGGAAGGTTCCATGTAAGAAGGGCTTATGGGTTCTGGGAGAGATTCTTTCTGAAAGTGTAAGAGGGACTAATAGGGAAGGAGAAAGGGATGGTGGGAGGGGAAGAAAAGGGGGGGGGGCGAGAGAATATTAGAGAGGGAGAATACAAACTATATATATATATATGAGAAAATGTCACAGAGGATCCCACTGGTCTGTACAAATGAGCTTAATAATCAACTTTTAGGGAGGGTAGAGGGGGTCAAGGGCTCACAGGTATTGGGGGAAAAAATAAGAACCAAGATACATCATGTACAGGTACAAGCACCCAATGATAAATGTAAATGTACTGTATACCTAAAAAAAAGTACCAATAAAAGAATTTTTTTAAAAATCAATTTTTAAAAGTATGAACACACCCACGAGTTTATCATTGGCAGTCAGTTCAGTACAGATTTGATACTCAGTTTCAAGGCCTGCCTGTGGTCAAGTTGATAATTACTGAAACACCTCAACATTTTAATGCGGTATTTTTCATGTTTATTTGATGGAAATGCGAAAATGTGACTGGGAAGGTGCAGACAGCGAGTCTTTCTAAGAATTACGATGACTTTTAGTATAGTTGCATTCAGCAGATAGGCTCGCAGCTTTTTTACAATTGGGGCACAGTACTAGCAGCATAACCAGCACCTTTAGTAAGGAGTGTGATGTGGGAGACTGTTGATCAGGATGTTGAAACAAAAAGCTTGGCTTTGCAGTTAGAGGGCCCTGAGCTCAAATTCAAGTTCTCACTTTAGCTTTGTAATTCTGGCCAAATTAATCTCAATAAAATTTCCTATATTGGGATTTTTTAAGGAATCAAAAAACACTGGAGATGACCAAGTGCAGTCCAGTTCCCCCTGCCTTTCCTACTTTTACTCCGCTCCCAGTAATCTCCTAGTAATACTTCCTTTCTTGACTGATGTAGTGAGTCATCCCACCTAGAAAACTCAGGGTTATTTAAAAAAAAAAAAACCCACACTCATCCTTACATTTCTTATGTAATCTCCCACTAAGTCCATCTATTCTGCGGCTAAAAACCTCCCCTACTGCCGCCTGTTTTATCAGGCCTTTCCTTGATGCATCCTTTAGGAGAGTGCCCTAACTCTATTCCTCTGCAGAAAAGAAAGCAATGTCTTACGCTTTAGAATGATGCAAAGCTTTGGATTATTCAGTGCTGCACAGGCTTCCCCAGAGCAGCTGAGTTAACACACAGTGCTGAAGTCGATTCTGCCCCTGGGCTACTCCCTACTGGAGTGCTCCTGCCTTCTCTGGACACTGCTGCAGCATTTTTTTTAAACCAAGGGAATCAAGGCAACCAAGACACAGTATCTGTTAATTAGAAAATGTGGGTGTTAAGAAACAAAGAAATCAAAAGACATTTCCAGAGGAAAAAAATTTTCTTTAAAAGCAAAAAAAAATTCAACAATGTATTTAAGAATAACATTTCAATTTACTACCCTACCTTACTCTGTAAATCCAAATAATGTCTTAAAGCTAAACAAAGACTACCTAATAGGAAATCAGTAACATTCTTAAATAATGTTCAAAAATCAATGTATCTGTTACAAATGAAGGACCTAGATATTTAAAAGTTCAGTTATGCAAAATACAAAGTGATGAT
This sequence comes from Heterocephalus glaber, assembly GCF_000247695.1. The sequence goes on along the minus strand of NW_004624844.1, from coordinate 2,903,200 downwards.
CAAGAAACAAGAACTCTGTTGCGAATTCAAAGAATTCAGGTTTGAAGGTTTGAGGTCGATTATTGAGAGCACCATTATGCAGCTAGCAGGGTACTTAGAATTAGTGGCAAAGGAAAGGCAGCAACTTGAGGCCCGGAACAGGTCCGGAAGCTTGCCAAGAGGATTCAGGACCCCACAGTGACTAGCAGGGTCATTCAGAGGTGTGCCAAGCACAAGGTGGTGCCACAAGGTTATTAGGAGAATATGTCCTGGGATGTAGGCAAGGTGTGATCCTGCTGCCTAAGAGTGACACGATTTTTCACGACATGTTACCTGACTGCTTCAATCTTCCATATCTCATAGCATTTTTAAAAAAAAATTTACCTGTGATTACAAATGCTCATGCCAAATAAATAAGCAGTGATGTGCCGGAACAGTTTGAGTTAATCATTAGATAAAGTAAGGAAAAGAACCAAACTAGTCAGTTTGTCTAGGAAATAGGATTCTTTTCTAAAAATAAACTTTTAAGGAGCTATTTAACATTATGTATGTTTTTTACAACCGTTATCTCAATCAATCCTTGCAACAACCCTATGACATAAGTAATACTGCTATTTGCAGTTTTCAAAAGAGAAATTTAAATCACAGAGATGTTAAGCAGTTTACTCAAGGTTAAACAGCCAGTGTAGGGTAGAGAGCTCAGGCTGTTAACCACTCTAAGCCTCGTCTTACTGTCAGCAGTTTCACCTAATCAAATGTTTGTTTGCCTCTCATGTTATGGAAAAGAAAAAATTTTCTGAGGTTGAAGGTAAATATTAAATCATCCTCTCTCTTTACTGAGCATAAAACTAAAGAATGGATTCAGTTAAGTGAATTACATTTTAAAAAATATAAGAATAAAGGAACTAGATAAAAAGCAATAATGGAGAAAAATAGTGTTCTTTAGGTCTAAAACAAAACCGTCCCACTAAAAACAAAAAGAAATTGAATCTGTACAGATGTCCAAGACAGCAGTCATATGACACGGTTAACATCTTTTTGTCTGAAACTCACAAAACTATTAATGTTTTACATCTACAACCCTACAGAAATAGCAACAATACTAAATAGAGAATCTGATGTAAAATCTGATGTAAAATACTCACTTCTATATAGTCCAATTATCACACCACAGTTTCGTGGCATTGAGACTTTATTGATGCCTTTGTAGTAAAGGCCCCCTTCCCTCTCCCACGGGAAACTGTGTCAGGTACTGGCAGTCACCTGGTTAGTTATGCAGAGGCTCTAAAGCATACTGAGGCAGGACACTGAGAGAACTCCGAGGCTCTGAAGAGCTCAAGTTTACCAGAAGAAACAAAATGGAAAACCCTAAGTTCTTCAGACAATAGAAAAATTCCCATTAGATATGCTTTGTCAAAAAGAATTTATTATGGGCACAAAAATATGTCAGTCACCAGGTTAGATAGTGAATATAGAACAATGATAACCCTGTTTCCAATGAGTTTACTTGTAGTCTAGGGTAAGACAAATCCAAGACTTTCAGTAGTTCTTCGCAACAGATAGTTTACTGGGTTCACGTGGAAGGGACATGAATGACATGGTTTCAGGGTACGGAGGTTGATTGTACAAGTGTGTGACAGCTCCCCTGCCCTTGGTCGGACAGGCAGTCTCCATGAGAAGTGCTGGTGGTCTAGGCACAAGGATGGAGGTCCCAGGCAGCAGCAGCCTCAGCCTGCAGGTTCTCAGGACTACACTAGGAAGTCTGAGACATAGCAGTCCCATTGTAATGGAAGAAAGATGGCAGGCAGGAGATTCCAATCAGCCCTCCTTTAAATAAGAGGAAGAAATTTTAAGGGATTGAGGTTCTAAACAGCTATTAGTGCTCTTTCTGATTGGCCCCCCCCAGAATGATGGCCTAGTCACGTATAAAATTTAGATAGCAAGTAAGTCACAAGCAGTTACTGAGTTACTATCTAGACCTATGTGGGGCCTTAGGAATGTAATGAAATGTAGGAAGCCTTGGATCTTGTGGTCCTGTGCTTCACAAGTCCAGGCAGAGAAGATGAACAAATAGTCACATAGATGAAGAAATATCCTAATCACAGACATAAGTGATTTCTATTAAGTGTCTAGTTATAACAAGAAGAGTGGGAGGGGGTGGAGGAGGCTGCCCATTTAAACATCTTTTATAGTGACAGAAGAACAGTGTCCTTGTAACTGAACTGTCAACACAGAAAATTATCTAAGAAATTCATCCACCAGAGTAACTTAGCGGTAGGTTAAAAATGAAAGGAAAAGAAATGAGCTTTAGATAGATCTCCTCAGAATAGTACTGCTAAGTAGACCAGCCTCTAACAAGCAGTATTTGATAAATCTTTCTGTTGCAGCTTTCATATAGCACATGTTCGTATGTTGTTATGAACTAATGGTTGCTTAGCTATTTCTAACACTCAGCTATGGCATGGGGATTTTTATTAGTTCACTCACAAATCTCCAATGAGGGAAACTAATTTTCTTAAATGCATGCCCACTGAGAAAAATTTTACAAATCCCAGAATACTAGAACTTAAAAGGGATGGCTACATATTAAAGAAAGGAATAAAACTGATTTCAAAATAGAAAATCATGTGTTTAAATGAGGCAAATTTAGGGCTGGGGATTTAGCTCAGTGGTTTCGCTGCCTGCTGCGCAAGCGCAAGGACCAGAGTTCGATCCCCGGTACCAAAAAAGATAAATAAATGAGGCAAATTTAATCTTGTTAAACCATACAGAGAAGTGATTACTGTACAGATATTGCTATGTGAAGGTCAAGAAACTATAACCCTATTTTCTCATGGTAAGAACAATATATTTAGACATTAAAGAAGAGAGAACAGACTGAAATAGGGAACTGCCAGTTGAAGATAAAAATCTGAGTTAACAGTTTTGTATTCTAAGCTGTTGCAAAATGTCTTAAAATTTCTTTCACATTTTAAAAATACTTTATTTGGCCCCCATCTTTATCTTTTAACAAAAGTATTATAAGCTTTGCTATTAGAAGATAACAACTTTTAAGAAATGTCTCCTAGTTGCCTATGGGCATTAAAAAATACATCCCCAAGTTCTCAAAATATTTCAAGGTTTAAAAAGATTTTGTCAGAAAAAACCTGCAAACATTTAAAATAGTATCATCTCCATCTTTTGCTGAATGTCCTTAAGCAAGCTGTGGATTTCAAACAATTCAACCCACCACAACCAAAAAACTGTAATAATCCTGAGGGTCGGTGCCTACTGCACTATGTTCCTGATAGTATTCAGGCCACCAAAAGAAAATTCCGATCTTCCTGTGTGTGGCTAAGATTACAAAGAGAGACATTTTGAAAGTGTGAATGGGGAGTTCTCTTGGGTAGTATTTGTGGCAAAAATGAAAATGCTGGCTCAACTTTGCAGATTATTAGGAAGCACTAACAACTTAGAATATAAGCATAGGTTGCAATTATCAGGTATTCCACCCAGGTTGCTGATACCGTTTGGGGATGATGTTGTCCAAAGCACTGCTATTCAAAGTTTGGGCTCAGCATTAGCAGTTAGAAATGCAAGTTCATGATCTTCACCTATTGAACTGGAATGTTTTAGCAAGTTCTCCAGGTGATTCTTAGTCTTACTCGAGAGCCAAAACTTCAGGTCTATAGATGCCTGGGTGCTGGGTATGGGATGTGCCATAGGCAACAGAAGGTGAAAGAGAGCTGGGAATTTAGCTCAGTGGTTCCATCACCTGCCTCACAAGCGCACGGTCCTGAGTTCGATCCCTAACACTAAAAACAAAAAAGGTGAAGGAAATGAAGTCTGCCAGCAGCATGGACAGTACCCAGGAGCCTGTGAGGCTGCACATTTTACTGTCCAGCCCTACAATCAGTCTCAGAAAGGTCCCAGGGGATTCCTTTACAAGTTCAAGTTGGAAGCTAGAACGGGATGACCTCTGTTCTTCCCACGGGCAGTGAGCTCCCTATGGCCTGTGCTCTCCAGCAGTAGCAGGAGTGGCTTAAGTTTCTCTTTATTCTTTCCTTCAACGCCTCCACTTACCCAGCAACTTACTTGAAGCAAGTGTGAGTAGGGGGAGTGATATTTTGAGCTAATGAGTTTTATATTCACGGATATAATAGTATGTTACTGATTCTTGTAATACCAACATTAAAAAGATCTCTGGAGATGACAATATTTGAAGACCAATAATGAGTATCTAATGTGAAATTCTAGGCACAGTGAGAAACTAGTAAACAGATTTTGAGGAGGCCAGGTCTGAATACTTCACAAGTCAGTTATGAGGTAGGCTAGTCTGTTCCTGGTCTTCTACCTGGATTCCTTTCCTTCAGATTTAATACGAACTGACCGACCAAAGATTTCACCACTAACCTATCATTTAGATTTGCTTCAGTGATACAACTCCAGGCTGGAGTGAGCTCAGTACAATATTCTGTAGGTTCTAGTCAGTAATATTTGGTGCTTCAGGAGTTTAAGAATTAACATAAATCAAGTATACACCTAGTGGCAGTGCACCTGATAGCACCCTGAAAAGTGCTAGCATTGCGTTTTTCTAACCTTCCATTCTACCCCTCACAAGTCTGCAAGTCCAGGTTTCCAAATATTACTACAGGTGGAGATGATAACACAGGGAATGTGCATGGTTTTTGAAGTTTTCTAGCCAATTCGGACACACATGCCCATCAACCCCAACTGATAATCACTGGTCAGTTGTACATTTTATTTGCCATAAAGTTTTCACACATAATTCAACAGTAGCTACACTGTCATAACTTGAATGAGACATATCACAAAACCGTAAGTTTTCTTTTATACACACAAAATGTGATTGTTTTATACCTCAACTGACTCCACACAAGACTTGTTATATACAAGTTCTGAATCAAACACTGAACTAAGCATTCAAAAATCAATAGCTATTTTAATTTTGAAAACCTCTTACACTTTGCTGGTTACTTTTAAACTTAACCCATTTAAAATTGCACAAAACAAAGAGATCTGCATTTTAAGCACTTTATCAATATATTTACTAAACACCAACAATGTATCTAAATATTTGAGCAAACAGCTCCCCTGGACTTAGATAATCATTTATCTTCACTTAAAATTTACATTAAAATTTGAAAATCTAATGCTGTACTTCTGCGTTTAATCTTGATGTTTATGATTTAACTAAAACATTAGTAAATAAACCAAACATTAAGCCCATTTCACGAATTAGAATTATTTTCAGTGTATCTTACTGCTATGTATAATCCTTTCTAAAGTTGAGATTGTGACAAATTTGGACATGAAGAAAACATTTTATTATAAAAATATTACCAAAGGGGAAACTAAATTTACTCATAATTCCACTACATTTTTGTATATTCTTTTTAATCTTTATCCAAAACAAACTTTTATGTAATTGGTAATGTGTATACAATACAGGAGAAATCACTATTTAAATTCTACTCTAAAAATTACATGTAGACTTCACTTCAAGGAAACTGTTTAGTTTAAAACTTACAATATGTAGTATGCATCATAATCTTCAAATGTCTAAGTTTCAACCTTGCATGCCAAATTACAATTTCCCTTCCTTTTCCTCTTGAGTAAATGAACTGAGATGCTTTCATGTTAGCCTAAGATCACCATCTATAAAATAGCATATATATTTTATATATTCAGTATATGGTTATCTTCTTGGCTATTTAGCATTTTCTTTGTATAATCATTGTAAAATTTAAAATTTTTGGCATAAACTTCCACATACTAATTTAGCCAATCTTCTCAAGATTTCTCAATCTCTTACATTTGTGCTATAGAGAAGGTAGTGAATCCAAATGACAGACTTCTCCAAAGGGAAACTGCATCTACCTATGATAGACATCAAAGCAGAAGCAGCAGGATTTAGGTGATCACAGCAGCACCAGTATGGTTCGTGTCACCTTAGCCACTGTGTGCCCGGCCAATTCCAGTTACTCCACTGCAAAATGAACACACCTGCATTCTATCTCTTTAGGGATATTATGGCAAAAAAAGAGAATATGTGTATTACGAAATTTGCAGGTGAAAGACACTGTATTTTTAAAATAGATTTGTTATTAAATTCTCTTTAGGGCAAGTACTACTTATTACTAACCAGATAATGAATTCACCTTTCCAGTAGGTTTCCAGAATAGTTCTGTAGAGTGCTGATCTGGTTTCATTTAGTAACACACTGACATCTAGTGGAGATTTATGATGTGCTACGGGATGGAAACCTTACTCCCAAAATAACCAACACAAAAAGAAGCACCTTTTGGTCTTTAGGCAAAGAACAAAATATAAAGATTAAACAAATGAAGGAACATTCTCTGCATACTTAAGTTTTGTTTAATTAGAAAAAAGTCTGGCTAATTCTCAAGACATGTAAACACAAGTTACAGGACGGTGGACACAGGAGTGGTGAAAAACTAGTGTGATTAAACATGCCACAAAACTTCCCTCCAATTCACTGTTTTTCCTAGTACTGGGGATTGAACCTAGTATCTCTGCATGGTACTACATGCCCAACCTATTATATTTTTTTTTTGAAATTCTGAATTAGAGATTTATTTTTTAAGTACAAGTCCAGTTAGAGTGCAAAGACAAAAATTGTTGTCAAACATAAAAATATGAATTGAATCGCTTTTTAGATGGCTCTTTAACATTGACTTGATCAGATGGACACTGTCTGCAGGCAGAGCCACAGCAGGCGCCTCTCTGCAAGTGGGCCAGCCTCGAGAGCACCACATAACCAGTAGCCGGGTCCACGTAGTTTTAACTGGCCAGCCGGGACGGACATCCCGTCAGCGCTTTGTCCGATGCGCAGCCTCGGCCTGGCCTTCAGTGAGCTGAGCCCCAGCGGGAACGCCCTCGCGCCGCTTCCAGCCCTCTGCGGGGCGTGGCCAGGCAACCCTTCATATTTTTGAAAAAGTGTCTTGCTAAGTCGCCTTGGCTGGCGTTGAACTCGCTATCCTGCCTCAACTTCCTGAGCAGCTGGGATTATAGCCCATGTGCCACTGCACCCAGCTTCTAATTCAGAATTTTAAGGGACACGTATATAACTATTTGCTCACCTCCTTATTTTCTTTCAATAGTGAATGCAAGAAAAGTTGGAGGAAAGAAAGAAGGAGGGGGAGAGAAAAGAAAGATGAAGGGGGGGCGAGAGTGGGGTGGGGATTGAGGGGTAAGCAAGTCATTCCTCCCGAGTAACTTTTGTAACTCACTGTGGCTAGTATTTTATTAATCCCAGAAGAAAAAGCCCCTTTTAGCAAATGACGTGTAAACTTTTGGCACGTCACTAAGCATTTTTCTAAATTTGCTTATTTAATACACTGCATGTATTCTAGGATAAAAATACAAAATGTTTCCTACTACTCTGAATTTTCTGAAATGCCTAGCACCATCAATAAAAGCATAACTTTTCTGTTTCTTCCGAAGGTTCCAAGAAAGAAACGCTGTGGCCCTAAGAGGAAGTCAATACCTACACAGTTAACATGTGATTATTTAAATCAGGCAAGATTAACAAATATGTATGAGATTATCACAATCATATCTGCTATAGCACAAATGAAATTACAAAACATACTCTTCCTACCCTTTAGTGAAGCTGGTAAGGGCCCAGCATGCAGATGGTCTACTGGGTCTACACCAGCCTACTTCCTTGTTTTCTACTGAGCTTCAACAACTGGATGGGGCTTCTTTACAGCACTGTGTAATAGCTTCATTTTCCAATGAAAATAAGAGGCTGAAGAGGAGGAATCCTGGAAGCTGGAGTAAGAATTTTTAAAGATAAGGCTATGTGCTTATTATTAGCCTCTGGTTTCGGCAGACCATTCCAACATAATCTCTTCCGGAAAAGAAAAAAAAGGAAAGGAACAGGAAAAGAAAAAAAGTGAAAAAACTGCTGGTCTGAAATATGGAACTAAATGAAATTCTCAAAAGCTAGAAAATGTGTGATTTTCTCTTGAAAAAAAAAATGTACACGGACTTATTCCCACCACATCCAGAATGGTTTACATTTCTTAACTCCTGCACTCTGGTTGATGTGTGGGAATCAGAAAAAATCATCTAGAAAATATAAGACCAGACCAACTCTTAAGTGTAAAATCCTGGAAGAATCTTAAGGAAGTCACATTGCTTAATTACAAGTAAAGCATCCTGAAATAAATGTGTATTTGGTATTCATGTTATTAAATAAGAAATATTTAAGAAATATACTCACTTACATCCTTCTTGGCAATTAATAGTAAACTTCAATCTTCAGAGCCCAGAGACAAAACAAACAAAAAACAAAAAAAGATGCAACACAACCTATTAGGACAAGCAAACACAATATTCTAATAGTGAAGCTTCATGCTGCACTCGAATGTATAATTATCCATATAAATTTAATTGTATATTCTACTGCTTCAAGTCTTTCCAAACATTTTACACTACCCATTGTTCGAATAAAATTTTCATTTACATTTCTGTAGTGTGCTTCATTCTTTAGTTCAATTATATAATTGAGAAAAATCAGGCCCAGAGAAGCAGAGAAAAAAAATTCCTCTTAATAACAAAATAGCAAATACAAGAGATTTGAAAGCTTCGATACTCTATTACAGGCTGGTGGTTAAATTAATTAAATTATTTTGGCACTACATTTCAATGTACTAAAGATTCAGCAGTGCGAATTGAAACATCAATTACTACTGGAGTACTTTACTCACAAAGAAACTATTTCAATAAATCAATGACCTTTAAATAAAAATACAACTGAAATTTTAAAAGTGTGATCTCCACATTCATTTCTTTCAAGAGAAAATGTCAAAGTATGTCAGGGTACAACCCCTATAATTAACTTATGCATGTATTTTTCATTGGATGATAGGTTTTATTTTAGACAAGGTGATTTAAAGATTCCTGTGCAGGATCCTTATTTTAGAACTAAGGTTACTCTCCCTAGCCTTAGCTGTGCAGAATAAACAGATTCTAGTGATGTGCAGAGGTCACCAGTTATTTTGGTATGTGTTTTTGTGTGTATCCTACTCAATTAGTCTTCCAGTTCCATTTTCTCAGAAGATGCTGCTACGTTGTAGACAGGAACTGAATTTTCCAGACATGCTCAAAGCTGCCAATGCTAAAGAAGAGGTGACTATTAAATAAATGATCAATCCCTGGTATGTTGTATGAAATGAATCTAGAGATGTGGTCAGAATGTTTGGTGCACAATATATTTAATCTCGAAATGAAATTACAGTAACATCACAGAATCAATACTAACATTTCTACCACCAGCACCCACCATCTTTTGTGATCTTGGCTTCCCTAGAATGTTAAGAAAATAGAGACAGCTTCACTAATAGAATCTGAGGAAACTTTATTGATCACTACATCCCACAGCATTATGACAGCCAGCAAGACATTATGTTTAACCCAAGTTCAGAGGAGTAAAGCTTAAATGGGTTTGATGTTTTCTCCACAGCATAGTACACCTCCTATGACCATAACAACCCACAACTCAAGAGTGCATACTGGGAATGCTTTCTGATTCTCATTAGGAGTCCCCACTGAAATGTCTCCTGTTTGGGGGAGATTTTGGTGTCCAATGATATTTTATACCCAGTGTTAGATATATGATAATCAGAATTACATTAATCCTAGTTTGAAAATACCTGTAGAGAAAAACATACATTTCTAGCTAATCAACGAGAAGGATCTAATAAGGCTGTAAGTCAAAAGAAACATGAAACAATTCCTAATTTTAGTCAATAAAATACACAACTTCAAAGATGCTTAAAGGTTTTAGAGATGCCATTCTCTAAATACAGATCTGTGATATTATTCATTGCAATCTTCCAGGCAAGACTTAAATAAGGAAATGCTGTTTAAACAAGGTAACTTAAGAAGAGGTTCTAACCAGAATGAAATGAAACAAGAGTGACCAATAGGTGATTTGAAATCTTCTGCTCCTTTATATTTACTTCAATACCACTTGAAGACGCCCTGTTAAGTTTAATGAGCTAAACTGTTAACTTTAAACGTAAAATTTTCTGCTCATGTTTAAGTGCCATCAACTACCTGTTACTCTTAACAGAAACATCACTATAATGAAAATAAAAACATGTGGTGCCATAACATCAAAATTATCTATTGATTATGCACTAGCCTGTACCTGTAGTGTCATTATATGAAGGTGCTTACACATAGTTAATATGTAAGCTAAAACACTTCCAAATACTCAAATTCAGAAAAATAAATCAAAGTACTAAGTTGCTCCCTCATCACTGAATTATTCTGAACTGAACAGAAGGCTCAATTTCAGCACTCCCAAATGCTCTTAGGCACACAAGCAATGCACCATCTGTCTTGAAGCACCAAGTGCACCACTTCACATTTAAAATACTAGCATGCCTAGCAAAGTTTCTTCAGTGATCCATTTCTGATGTGTGACTGAAACTTAACATGGCCAGCAACAAGGTTACATGCATCAATATTTTGAACTGCTAGTAAGAAAATAAATTATAAAAATGCCAGAGCATCAGAGCTGTAGTCCTATGAGCAAAAAGCCTTGAAGAAGAGTCAGTACATTAAACAAGTGTTCTCAATGAGTCACTACTGCTATTTCCCTGAGGAAATGCTTTTAAGTGATGGATGGAACTGTTGCCTTTGGCGAGTGACTCTAGTATTTCAATATAAAACAAGAACATCCAAAGCTGCCACTGACATAGATGCAGCCTCATCAGGAAGCACACTACAGTAAGGCAGTAACAGAAAACTAGGCTTCGAAGGAGTTGCACTTGAATTCAGTAAACAATGGGCAACCACAGAAGTCTTATGAGCAGGGACTGCCCTGATAGAGCTTACTCTAGGAAGATTAATGTGATATAGCAGCGTGAAGAATGGGTTGGAGTCTTTGTAAGAAAGCAAGATCATTTTTAAAAGGTTCCAACAGATAAAGAGATAAACACATGTCTGGATACAGAAGGTTACAGTATTAACAAAAAACCACCACTACCAGAAGAGCCACTGATATGTCCATAACCTTATTTCCTCATTCCCTTTGTATTTCTCATGAACTGTCACTCTTCTTCATTTTGTAGATGAAAGCACTGAACTTGCCATTAAGTCTGATGTCAATCACTGGAGACTCCTCAACTTTCCTTCACACTTGGGCTCCTAATCATCAGGGATCCTGATGCCTAGTGTGCTCAGTAGTTGACTTCTGCACAGGTTTCCCTTTTGTTTCCAGGTGAAATGGGCCTGCAAGTGCCCAACAGATCTCAGTCTGCTCAGCTGACTTACGTACTCACTCTATGAGTGAGAGAAATGAGCTGTTGGAATTTTCCTTCTGGAATTAGAGAGCTGGTACTCAGTCACCTTCCAATTACACCTACTGGCAAAAGAATAACACAAAGCAATAAAGAAAAAAAAAGCTGTCAAGTGACCCTGTGATGGCAGGGGTGGGGCGTCTATTTCATCTCCCTATCTCACAGAAGCTAGACGCGGGCAGTGAGCACAGGAAACTTGGATAATATTTCAATAAACAACTTTCAAAACTTATAGATGGTCCTGTCCACACTGGTATGTAGTATATTTATTCTCTTTTCCTGCAGTATTTCTCTTGAATTTCCTCAATGGCTATCTCTTTTCATTCTTCCTATTTCTCCTAAAACTATGCTGTAAGATGAGGCAGTCATGAGTTGCCTAACAGAAACATGCTCTCAGGTACGTGTTGTTAGCTGTTATTGTTGTAGAAACATCAGGGTATACTTAAACTAAGAAGGCCACATGAGGCAATATAAACTATAGGACCACTGTTGTCTATGTGGCCCACTGACCAAAACAACTATGCAACACATGATTGTACATGGATTTCTTTGTACTATTTTTCCTTTTATCAAGAAAAGGAAACTGGAGAAATATATCAACTAAGAAGATACTAACGGTAGTGGAAAATTAAATAATCTTGTAGGACAGAGAACCTAATGGAATAAAGACTTAAAAAGTTATGGGATTAATCTATTCTCCATTTTAAACAAGTAGAGAGTGTGCTATTGCCAACTTCCTATATTTCAATTTAATATGAATATAAGCACCACCTACCACACACAGCACACTGAATCAGTGCAATGGGAAATTAAAAGCATGTGCCTGATAAATTTCACATGGTCTCTGGATAGCTTTATGGGGTGGACTTACTCCCGTGGTATAGCAATCATTCATTCAGCAAACATAGATATTAGGGGGTCGGGGATTTAGCTCAGTGGTTTCACCACCTGCTGGGCAAGCGCAAGGACCCGAGTTCAACCCCTGGTGCCAAAAAAAACCCCACATAGATATTAGATGCTGGAGTAGGTATTTAGACATAGAGAAAAGGAACAGAGATAGGATCTTTCCAAAACTCACTCATCACCCAGAAATAGGAATAAGATGATAAACTGTAGTAAAATGCCAAAATGTAAGCTAGAGAAACCGGGTACCAAGAGTAACTTGAAAGACAGAGTAAAATCATCAACTAGAATTAATCCTATTTAATATTATATAGGTTGGATAAACTTTCAAAACCATACTAATATTTTCATTGCTAAGTCAGCAGGGATAACTGCTCAATTTCACATTCAACAGAAAATGGATACACATTAGCCAAGATGTATTCTCTTGTGCTAGGAAAAGGAAATAGGAAAAAAAATCTGTCAGGACAGGAAAGTGATAAATTCTGATGTGAAAATATACTCATCTCTGTATTATGCTGCCTGAGAGAACTTTTTAATTTGAAAGCATTTAAAATGTATAGAACAAATCAATTCACAATGGAACTCAGTTAAAGGGTTACATAGTATAGCTGCCTTCTTCTCGCCCCTTTTTCCTTCCGAAGAAAAAAAGAAACGAAAGAGAAAGGATTCCTGGTTTTAGGACAAACACTGCCAAATCCCCAGGCCTGTTACTGGTATTTGGAGATATGCATATGCTGGGTTTCTCCCTATTATTATTTCTGATGTTTGTGTACATGGCATCTCAGAAAAATAGACAAACTATAAATGGCAGCAGTACAAAACAAAGGAGGTGGGCTTGAGATAAACCTGGAGGGAGAAACTGCTTTTAGAGACCTGTTAGATAGATATGCACAACTAACTTTAGCCTCATCAGATTCAACAGTTAACTGTAGTATGGAAGATTTAAAGTGAATTCAAATTTGTCTAAATACACACTATTGATAGTACTTACATGTGTCATAAATAAATATATATTAACATATTGGTTACTGTCATTTAAAGTTCATCTTAAGACTTCCAGTTTCATAAACTACTGGAACCACAAGTGAGGGCACAACAGGTGGCAACTGAAACGAGAGAGAATGGAGAGTTCCAGGTACTCCCTTCAAAGAAGTGCTTATGGGTTTAACGAGGTCAAGAAGAAAAGGAAGAGCGAAAGCGAGGCTAGGTGTGCATGTACCTCAGAAAGATGTGCACAGGCCTAGAGGGTTTCTTCTCATGTCTAGTTTGACAAGGCTGATGCTGGCTGACAAGGATCAAGGCTTTAACACTATTCACTACAGCTGGGAATAAGTTACATAAGCACCCTCAGCAATTCATTTCATAACCATTTTGAAAGTCCACTGTGTAGAAACATTCCACCACACAGTGGAGATGTACTCTTAAACCACTGAAGAACTTTTAATATGAAAAAGCACAGATATTAGTTATTTTTTTAAAAATCTAAGTTTCATTTCAAATAGTGTATACACACTAAAATGCAACTGTGAATTTAGGGCATGGATATTGCTTGAAAAACCTTACTAATTTTACTGCCTTGATAGGAAACAAAGGGATTTGTGTTTTTTATTTACCTAAAATAAGATACACTACTAACTGAAATAAGTAATTATTGTAGAATCATTTTCTCAGTCTCTTAAAACAATCTGCAATGGGTAAAGAAAATAACTGATGTTTCAAGTAATGCTATGAATCTATTCAAAGACCACAATGTAAGTAACATTTTAAAATGTGTCAATGACTTGGACTAACATGACTATGACTTAGTTTTGTATCCAGTCACAGCACTTAAACTGACTTATATCCTACTGTATTGTTATACCAGTACTCTGAGATAAGGTAGTGGGCTGATTCCAAGTTCTTTAAGTACACATCAGAACACCATACCACACAGTTCTTATTAGAAAAAGCAGCACAGACATCGGTCAGACTGCAAATATCAACTGAATTTCATCTCTGTGATTAGTTAAGACTGTGGTTTTTTTAAAAGAAATGTCTATAGAGAGCCAAAAAATTTTATTTTGAAAAATGCTTGACATATTTAATTTCCTGATGTGGTTATATTGAAAAGGGATGATTTCAAATATCATGTGTTTCATTTTCAAATTAAAAAAGGGAAATTGTGCTGTTAAAAGTATTTCTGGAAAATATTAATAAATATCTCATTTTTACTGCAAACTATTATTCAATTTTGTGTACAGTTCTAGCTGAGACTAAAACAGAGTATTAAAATAATGACAGACTAAAATGGAAAGTATACTTCACCTAACAGTAATTTTCAGGAGCTATAATTAATCTATAAATGTATATTTTTACAGGAAATAGTATCAACTTGTTTCAGTGTATTCAACACTGACTTGTGATGTCATAAAGAAAAACTTTCAGCTGAGCCTGCAGTACAGCATGGGCGCTGTGCCTCTGAACTGTACTGGCTGTGTGTTGTGTACTATCTTTGTTTGTCCCAACTCTGTCACTGAGGATGATCACTGTTTGAGTCCTAAAGCTCCTCAGGGCTGTTAAATAAGACAGGGTACATCAGCAACTAAACGATGCCTGGCATGTAGCGGTGCACAGCTCAGGCCCTCTGAGGGCACGTGATCCTAATAACACTCCAGGCTCAATGAGATGCCTGGTGTCCCTGCCATTCTCATACACTTAGGACATTACATTTGCATTTACAACTCATAAACCTTGTTCTAATGGTGAAAAAAACCCCAAAACAATCCATTCAAATGGGTTTTATTTCAATGCCACAATTTACATCTAGAGCAAAGTTTCATGGAGAAAAGACTCCCTAATAATAGTATACAGGGGTTAATACCTATGTAACTGTGAAGACCAGTATTTCAGAAATAATGAGACCAAATTTTTAAAATGACACATGATTTTTAAGAATATATCCTTTTTAATTATCTTCTCTCAAACTGAGAATGTGGCTTTTGTGTGACAGGTAGAATTATTAGAATACCTAAACGCTATTAAGCTCATGTTAAAGTGTACCCAGTCTACTGAAACAAAAAGCAGAATACACAAAACAAAAATTTATAAGCTTACAATTACTGGGTCTGAGGGATTATAGAGAACAGTGAAATAATCAAATTCAATTCCAGTGTTTCATATATGAATAAACTGAAATACACAGAAGTGTCTTTTTCAAGGTAGTTTGTAGAAGAGACACAAATATTTTAACTAGTTCAATCCACTCTGTCCCAGGCCAAGAAAGCAAAGTAGGTTACTGGTATTAACTAGGCTCAGAATAACTGAAGAAAGTTCAATCACAACATCCCCAAACACCCTAATATTTAGCATGATGAAAGCTTATTACTTGGGGATGTAGAATGGACAATCTTGGCAGTGAGGAAAAACTACTTTCTGCAGCTCACCCACAATTCATAAAAATATTTTTGGTTTATATAAAAGCTCTCCAGCCGGGGATTTACCCCAGTGGTGCTGCCACCTGCCTGCCTCGCAAGCACAAGGTCCTGAGTTCGATCCAAAAGGAAAAAAAGAAACAACTCTCCACTCTTATCACATTTATTTGAATTTCACTGCAGATTATTAGTTTCTGCTTAAAACCATCAAAATTCAGAGGTTTCTGTAAACAAATCTAATTTTTCAAAATAGTACCATTTTGTTTGTAACGGGATACTTTTGAGGTCTGGGGTGTTTAAGTGAAAACAGATATAAAAGTTTAATTTTATTTTTACTCTGATTTTAAACTTCTATTGACAAATACTAAAATAACCCATTGTTTTTAGTGTATGTGCAACTATATATGTTTTGTTTTATTATCTTGAAGAAATGTATTTTTATGCTAATCAACTCTTAAATTTTAAGATGGTATTCTATTACCATTTTAGGATCAGAGAAGACACTTGCCCCAGAGACTACAGGTTTGATTATATAACCAGACAATTATCCCAAAGGGGGAAAAAAGCACAATTATACTGTTTATAAACTCTTATAAGAAAGCTTAATAACTGTAAGCTTAATATATTTAATAATTTCAACTAGAAAGTAACTTATGAAAACCTAAATGCCACATCTGCACATTAACATACAGTTCTTTTCTAGCCTTCAGGCAGACAAGGGTTTTGGGTTCAACTCTGCCTGTGGCCATGTAAAAATGGTAATCCACCATAAAAATTAAGACCAAGATTTAAAACAAGGTACCATATAATAGCTAACATACCAAAGTTATTACTGACAATACTGTGCAATGCTGAACAGAAATCACTAATTTGGAAGTCAAATTTCTAAAAGATATTACAACTCCTGAGTGAGTCAGGATTTTCGTTTTTAGCTCAACGTAAAACTTTCAGGTTTTTTGAGATCAATGGTTTTAATAGTTTTGTATATGTCAACTCATCGTATTTTCTCATTAAGACTTCAAGAAAAACTCTACACATTTAATAATTCATTCATTTGTGCTGGTCCTTAATAGTTAATCTTCATATCCACATCTTTATTTCATCAACAATCATCTCAGACACACCTTCTGACAAGACTGACTTGAAACATTACGACAGGAAACTATGCCTTCAGGAGCATGTTTATTGTGTTTGAGATGATACATCAGTGCTCTCTGAGCTACAAAGGGTAAAAGGAAATCCTCTCATTACAAACTGACAAAGGTAAAACATTTTCACAACAGCATGAACCACATACTCAGAAATAGATCTGGGTTTAATACAAATGACATAATTCCTAGTCATCTACAGCTACTTTTATAACTTCATACAGATAATGAATTAGGCTAAAATGCACTATAATATTTGGTAGACTTCAGGACCAGTATCCTTAGTACATCACAAAATACATTTTGATATCCCAAAGAAGCAAGACTTGCAAGTAGGCGTTTTAAACATAACTAATCTACAGCTACAAAGTTCTACTCTTGATAGCATTTACCTTTTTTGGGAGTCTCCCAGTCTCCAAAGGATAAAAGCAGAGAGTAGAATCAGTAATAACATATACACAGAAGTCCGTATTGTAAAGGCTATAAAGATTTGCAGCACAGTGGGAAGACGCCTCCTGCCCCTTCACACTGCATACACATTGTGTGAATTATGTTGCGTATCTCTTGGTCCACTGTCTGGCTATCCTGTCATGTTCTGCTCTGTTGGTCAAATACTGAGTGGCTATGCTTCCAACCAGAGGATCCGCTGGAAAAGTGGAAACATTACAAGATATTATGTGGTGTCTTAAATGTACAGTTCTAATATTCTATTAAATTAAACAATTATATTTCAGCAGTACTCTGATATACCATGGTTTGATATTCAAAAAAAATGTTTAAGGTAATGTGATTATCTATATATTTTAATGTGCAAATAAGTCTCCCACTAGAAAAAGAATGAGTTAATGGATCTAACTTTTATAAAAGATGTATACCTTTGATAGATAAAAATTATTTGTAGTCTTGGCATTTCATTCAATAGTCAAAGTATAGTAGATGGTTGTATCTCTGGTTTGTTATGGCTATTAAAAACTAATTCTTACATACAACTCTGATCTTACAGTCAATGCTATTCAGAATGAAATGTTTCCTTCATTCTATATATAGTAATGACCTCTAATCACCATTCATAGCACCATTAAAAATCTTACTTGCCATTTCACTTTAAGTAGAATTTTAAAATAAAAGTTGACACTGAGATGTGAATTCTTATTCTAAATTTATTTTAAAAACATATACACAAGATAGTATTTGAGGTGTTCCAAATGATAACCAGTAAAAAAGTAAAAGCTCTCATCCTTCTGACACCAACTACTCAGGATTTTCTCTCTAGCAAATAATTGTTACTTTTTAAACAGTTGTTTCAAAAACAGCTTATATGCATTTAGAACATCATCATGTGCATGTATTTTTTTTAATACCTTGCTTTTGCACTTAATATATTTTAAGAATCTTTTCCTGTCATTTCATACTGAGCTGAGCCATTTTGTTTAACAATTAGCTGTTTGAGCAATGGATTATATGTATCTAAGCCAGGTATATCAACTATATATGCCATGACCAAGGTTAACAGTGACAGTTTTTAGGGCTAAAAGCTAAGTATCAAATATTTAGAAAAAGCCAACTCCTTTAAAAATGGCCACATAGTGAAATAACACATGGACCTCTGGGTCTAAACATCACTTTATCAAGTCAGCTATTCACGTTAAACTTTCTATGTGGCAGTTAGGCATTTCTGGAAAAGTTATGAATTATATACTAAAGACTGTTTCTGAGTTTATATAATCATAACTGAGTTCAAATCTCTCATCAGCTATCACTTTAATATCCGTAAGTGCTGCATCTAATATAATTAACTTTAATCCAAAAAGGAAAAGGAAGGTTTGAGAAGCCCTTGCATACTGACTGGCTACCCTAAGGCATGCGTGGAGGAAGAGGGAGCACCAGTGTCTAAGATGCCGCTGAAGTTCCTGATAGAAACAGCTATACAGCTATGTAATCTAGAAAAAACAGACAGCATGAACGGAAGTGAGGGAACAACTACAGAGGGTGCATCATTAAGTAAATGAAGTAACTCAGAAACTTCTGGCCTAGTTTAACTGAAATGGCACTGATGATTTCCTTACAAAATGTTTTATGGTAATTTTTCTACCAACAGTATTTATTTCTCAATCAACATTTAAGGTAATCAAGTAAATGCACAGTAGCCTTACAGTGTATGCTTATTTGCTTACCAGGGTTGCAGTCTGTCAAAAGGGAACAAATAGACAGCAAAACCTTTGAAATAGTCAAAGCAGGACTCCAGTTGTCTTTCAGGATGTCCAGACAGATGACTCCCTGACTGTTGATGTTGCAGTGATAGATTCTGGTACGGAAAGTAACCTAAGTCACAATGCAAACAGGAAAAAACATGAATGCTTTACTACCGACTAAAGTTCACCTTTTAAAACATCACAGGTGATACTTAACCTTTCAGTGTCCAGTATCACATTTTTGGAAAGC
Source organism: Heterocephalus glaber (assembly GCF_000247695.1). The sequence goes on along the minus strand of NW_004624844.1, from coordinate 2,883,976 downwards.
CTGTAACAATGGAACATAAAACAAGTTTTTCTTTGCAAATTCTTGTTCCTTGAATTTTTCTAGGTAACATCTATGAATTTCATGCAAAAATTCAAAAAGTTGCAATCATTGTCATAAATGGGTTAACAGCAACTTATTTAATCAGCACTAACCTGAGATTAAATTTAATTGCAAATTTAAATGGTTTTACTTGCCAGTTAAAGAAATACTTATTTTCTCATGGCATAAAAAGAACTACATTGGTTTTTAAACAAAATGAGTTGATCAATTGAATCTAAATGAACAATATAGAAATTTTACACGTGTGTATGCATGCATCTACCATATTATTTCTACACACATATACAGTAAGAGAAAAAGAGCAGAGAGGAAGAGCAGAAATGTTTTTATGCCAAAGTAAGAACTGAGGAAGACTTCGTTAACATACAAGTTATATTAGTTTCTTAGTAGAAGCATCAGTATCAACTCAGCTAACTCGTTGCCATGCGTCAGAAAGTCATGGAGAACTGAGAGGAAGGTTGGTGCAATCACTTGTACTACCTGCCTTTCTATTTCTCAGTCTTTCTTTTCAAGTTGGTTCACTGCCTTGTTACATTAACATATTAAAGCAAAATTTTAAGTGACTAGATAAAAGAAAGATATATTCCTGACGTGTGAACAAAGATAAATCACAGTAACAAATACTGGCAAGTTTCAAAATAATAACTGGTGATTAATTCATAAAGTAGAATCTTGCAAGAAAACATTTAACCCTCTCAAAAAGTGTCCTTCTGAAAGGAATGGGGGCATAAAAGAAAGGAAGGAAAGACAATCACACACTCCAACAAATCGCTGGTTAGCTGGGGTGAGGGTTTCATATACCTCTAGAACTACTCTAATACAATTCATGGTATGATCAATATGAGGAATTTTATTTGACTGATTCAGCAAGGCAGACTCCAGAGACCTGGGAGCAATTTAAAACATATTAATATACTAATTTCAACATCTCAGATTCTGATAGGACTATACAGTAAAGCAATCAAAAAACTGATAGCCTTTAATGGGAGTATCTTCAAGTAACAAAACCCTTGGCATCTGAAATTTGAGGTAAATACCACTAGGTGGAACTATTGTTCCCTTGTTCGATAATGTTTTCCTGAGAAATGTTTTCTTTTAAAACAAAAACAAACAAAAAAAACCTTTTTACACACATACAGATGCATTAAATCACTACATGAATGACAATTACTACAGGGAACATAAAATGAAAAAAAACCATTTCATTATAGTTAAGGGCTACAGATTTGATAACACACTTTTCCCTGGCACGCTGAATGTCTCTGTAACAAGGGCACAATTATGTTCAGGTTTACCTGCTGACATGACCATTTTAGAGTAACAAAGCAGAAGAGGAAGCCATTCAAGTAACTTATGTTTAAGCTTTGCAAAATAAATGACAGTCATTACAAGGCACAACTCAGCCCTTCTTGAAATGAACTAAAAATCAACTGGCTACCATCCCCCCCCCCATTTCCGTTACTAACAACACTATACCCACATAGGACACAAAATGAATTTACTGAATATTATTGATCTTCCTCCTTTTCTATGTTTTCTAGTTTTCGCTTCACTGTAAAAGCAAAATTCACATTATTAAACCATTACTCCTGAAAGCTGCCAAACAAGTTTACCTTTTACCCATCCTCCTTAAGGAAGGTTCATAGGAAATATCCCTTTATATCTGTAAGTTGAAAATTTGTTTCATTCATGTACAAAATACAGCTTTATTTAAAATTAACAAACCCTGTGATGAATGTGAAGTTATCTGTTAAAGGTGGGGGTCAATTACTTTCAGTTTTGAAAGCCCTGATTCTATAAGACTTTTCCTCTTAATTTATGAATAACCATGAATAAAAATAATTACATTAATACACATTTAAACTCTAAAATCAATGCTCTTTGGAGAAGGAGAAATATTAAAGAACATACTTCTCGGTTCTTACCTTTGGTGGCTTAAATGGATAATCCGATGAAAATGTGATATCCAGAAAAAACACACCACCTTCATATACAGAACCTGGTGGCCCAAGGATAGTTGATCTCCATTCATAAATGTTATCTCCTTTAGGCCCAGCACTATTCAAAAGAAATTAAAAATCAATATGTACACCTGTAAGTAATGCACATTAACATCTTAGAAACTAATGGCGTATTACAATTAAATTAGCAACCTAGAGCAAAGATGGTAAGTACAGAAGACCTAAGTACCAATACATACATGTAAAGTTTGTTTGTAAATAGTTTTAATTTACAGAAAAATTGCAAGAAAAGAACAAGGAACAAATGCATAACTAACTACCCAGAATCATCTCCATCATATTTTGTCCTATTTGCCTCTTCTCTCTCCAAAGAAAAACACACATTCGCACACTTGTTTCTAAGCCATCTGAGAATAAGCTGCATATATCATGGCCCTTTCCACATAAATATTTCAGTGTGCATTTCCTATAAATCTCCTACAAACCTCAAATGTTACAACTGCAGTAACTACATCAACACAACAATTTACATTTTGTATTATAAAGTTGTCAACTGACTTAGTAGTACCCTTTAAGAAACACATTTTTCTCCAGACATAAGATCCAGTCTTGGAATCGAGTATGTCCTAGGTCATTTGCCTCCTTTAACTTAAGTCCTTTTAGCCTCTGACTTTCATAACATGAACATTTTACAGTCCATCATCCTCTAAAAATCAAACAAACTCATCACTTTGAGCTTGTCTGGTGTTTCCTCATGATTAGACTCAAGCAATGTACTCTTGCAGAGGAGTACCTAAGTGATATATCACATTCAGAGGTGCATGGAGTCTACCTGTCCCTTGCTGGTGATTTTAAGCACCAGACAAGGTGCTCCATAATTTTCCTACTTCTTAGTTACTAACTTTTCCCTATAAACAATAAGCAATCTTAGGACAAATACTTTTAAGACCATGTAAATAACCCATTCCTCCTCAAAATTTCTCTCCATTTGGCATGTGATTCTTTGAACTTTACTATTATGGTAGTATAATCATGATTTTTATGAACTTCAATATTACCTCAACCTTATTTAACAGATAGATACCCTTTCAGCCTTTTCTCCTACTTGTTTGTATGTATGTGTGTATGTGGATACAGATACATAACTTGTTTCGTATTGATTTCTAGTTTTTCCCTATGGTTTGTAAATTCACAACTGCTTCTAATTATTTTGATGTTCAAATTATTTCAGATTTGGTCAGTGGGAATTTGTGTGAAATGGCTTCTGCCTTCTTGTAACATGCCACCATCAATCAGCTTCTGAGCACTCGCTTCCTTTCTGTTATAACAAGATACTCCAGGCTTCTAGCCTTGGCCATTAGCCATTTCTTCTAACAGCTCTGGTACCTTTTAGAATATCATTAGAAACCAAAATCTGAGTGGTAGGTGCTACTAAGTCACACTTCTATGGTAGTTTAATGCAGTGTGCTTAATGCCATAAGTTCATTTATAAAATACAAATAAGAGTTCAAATAAAATCTAAACTGACAATTCTTGTGAAGGCAACTCTAACAGACTTTAAACCTTCTTCAAATATAACTTACAGACTTCCACTTTTCTCTAATCTTTACATTATAAATTATCTTAGTTCTCGGAACAAGGATCTACATAAGGCTTTTCTTCTTTTAAAGTGTCCATCAGTTTATAAGTGATTTGCAAGTTCTATTTGTATTTTTTTAGCAAAACATCTATTGACATATTTTAGATATACATAATATTCATCATAAGGAATCTGTACCAGTATATGATATATCTTGTTTCTTTTTTTCTCCATTCCCCCTCCCTTATGTACAAAAGCTGTTTCCACTTTTTTTCCTTCAATTTTCTTTTTTCTTGTCCCTTCTTTCCTTTTCCCCAGCCCCCTCCCTTGTTCGCCTTCTCATTTGAACATTTTCTTCCCATTTCCCAATGTCTATTGTACATTTTAGTCCTTATTTCCACTTTCAGTTTCTCACACCAAGGAAATAATGCAGTATTTAAACATGTGTGTCTGATTTATTTCACTTAAGAGTACTCAGGGTGCATCCATTTAGCTAGAAATGTCTCCAGCTTACTCTTCCTTATGGCAGAGTAAGTCGTACTCCATTGTGTAAAAACAACATACATCTTTATACAGCTGGCAGTTGATGGGCATTTGGGCTCTTTCCAAGATTTAGCTATAACAAATTGTACTGCTACAAACACGGTGTGCATATACTGCAGTGGTATGCTGCTTTTAATTCTTTTGGGAAGATACCAAGAAGGGGAATAGCTGGGTCAAATGGAACCTTTAATTTTAGTTCTTTGAGAATCTCCAGACTGATTTCAACAGTGGTTGCATCAGTATATACTTCCACCAACAGTGGAGAAGGGTTCCTTTCTCCCCACAGCCCCACCAGCATTTGTTGTTGGTTGATTTCTTTATAATAGCCATTCTTTCTGGAGTGAGATGGAATCTCAGCATCGTTTTAATTTGCATCTCTTGAATGACCAGTGATGTTGAACATTTTTTCATATATCTACTTGCTGTTTGTACTTCTTCATTTGAGAAATGTCTATTCATTTCAGATGCCTATTTTTGGATTGGGTCTTTAAATTTGGAGGTGTCTGATTTTTTTTGAATTCTCTATATATTCTAGATGTTAGTCTTTTGTTTGAGGAACAGCTGGCAAAAATTTTTTCCCACACTGTGGGTTGTCTTTGCACTCTGTTCGTGATTTCTCTTGCTGTGCAAAAGCTTTTTAATGAGATCCTAGTTGTTGATTCTTTGTGGTAGTTCCTGTGTGACCAAGATTTTATTCATGAAGTCTTTGCCTACATCAATATCTTCAAAAGTTCTACCTATTCTATCTTCCAGCAGATTAAGTGTTTGTTTTAATATTTAGATCTTTGATCCAATTCAAGTTTAGTTTAGTGATAAGGGTCTAATTTTAGCGATATGGGTCTAGTTTTAATCTTCAGCAAGTGGAAAGCCAGTTTTTCCAGCACCATTTATTAGAGACTACCTTTCTTTCAGTGAAGGTGTTTGGCTCCTTTGTTAAAGATAGGTTGCTGAGTATGTCTGGAGTTGTTTCTCATCTTCTACTCTGTTCCACTGATCCTCAGGTCTGTTTTTTTCACAACTACCATGCTGTTTTTATTATTATTATTATTATTATTATTATTATTATTTGGTACAGGGGATTGAACTCGGGTCTTTGCACTTGCACAGCAGATGACGAAACCACGGAGCTAAATCCCCAGCCCACCACGTTTTTAATCACAGTAGCTTTGTACTATAATTTCAAGTCACAGAATGTGATGCCCCCTGCCTTGACTCTGTTGATCAGAATTGCCTTTTCTATTCTAGGTCTCTTCTAGTTCCAAATGAATTTTAGGATTGTTTTTTTCTAATTCTGTGCGATGTGCTATTGGAACACTGATCAGGACTGCATTAAAGCTGTGTAACAATTTTGGAAGTATGGCCACTTTCACTATATTAGTTCTTCCTATCCAAGAACAAGGGAAATCTTTCCATATTCTGGGATCTTCTTTGATCTCCTTTTTCAGAATACTGTAGTTTTCAATGTAGAGGTTTTTTTACTTCCTTTGTTCGATTGATTCCTAGGTATTTCAATTTTTTTGGATGCTATCGTGAAAGGTATTGTTTCCCTAATTTCTCTCTCAGTGAGTTTGTTATTCATGGATAGGAAAGCTGTCGATTTTTGAGTGTTGACTCTGTATCCTGCTCTGCTACTGAATTTGGTTATTAAATTTAGAAGTCTTTTTGTGGAGCTTTTGGGGTCTTCTATGTAGAGTATCATCTCATCCACAAATAAGGATAATTTAACTTCTTTTCCTATCCTTATTCCTTTATTTCTTTCTCTTGTCTAACTGCTCAGGCTAATGTTTCCAGAACTATATGGAACAAGAGTGGTGACAGTGGAGATCTTTGTCTTGTTCTCGATTTTAGAGAGAAAGCTTTCAGTTTTTGTCCATTTAGGATGATACTGGCTGTTGGTTTGTCACAGATGGCTTCTATCAGATTGAGATAAAGACTATGCTAATTTTCTGTAGGGTTTTTAACCATGAGTGGGTGTTGACCTTGTCAAATACTTTCTCTGCATCTATTGAGGGGATCATATGGTTTTTGTCCTTGGCTCTGTTAATATAGTATATTTATTGGTTTGCATATGTCGAACCATCTCTGCATCCCTGGAATAAATCCTATTTAGTCATGTGTATTACATTTATTGATCTGTGCGTGTTGAACCATCCTTGCATCCCTGGAATAAATCCTACTTGGTCATGGTGTATAACCTTCATGATGACTTGCTGTGTTGTGTTTGCCAGTATCTTCCAGAAGATTTTTGCACGTATGCTCATTAGGGAGATTGGCCTGTGGCTCTCTTTTTTGGTTGGGGCCTTCTCTGGCTTTCATATCAGGGTAATGCTTGCTTCCAGGAATGAATTTGGAAGTACTGCTTCCCTTTTTCATTAAGGAGTTTAAGAAATAGTGGCATTAGGTCTTCTCTAAATTTCTTGTAGATTCAGCAGTGAATTCATGAGGGCCGGAGCTTTTTCTTGTTGGTAAGTTTTTAACTGCATCTTCAATTTCATTGACTGATACTGATTTATTTAGAATTTTTATTATCTTCTTGATTCAATTTTGGTAATTCACATGTATGTAGGAATCTGTCTATTTCTTCGACCCATATCATGAAAACAGAACAGGCTCAAATAAACAACCTAATGTTGAACCTCAGGCTTCTAGAAAAAGAACAAGTCAAGCCCAAAGCTTGTAAGAAGGAGGAAATTATAAAGATCAGAGCAGAAGTTAATGCAATCAAGGCTAAGAAAACAATACAAAGAATTAATGACTTGAAGAGTTGGTTCTTTGAAAGATTAAATAAAATGGACAAACCCTTAACCAACCTTATCAAAAAAAAGGAAAGACTCAAATCCATGCAATTAGGGATGAAATCAAAACAGATCCTGCAGAAATCCAGAAGATCATCAATACCTACTTCAAGAATCTGTATTCTAATAAGATGGCAGCTCTATTTAAAATAAGTGCAAATCAACAAAATCAACTCATATAATTAACAATAGGATATAAGTTATTCATTCAAGTACGTATTAATTCTGTAAAACATACACTGTAAATTATAAAACTTCAGATAAGTGACTAGCAATAATCAAATGTATACTCTGAGAAATGATTCATTTAAAAAAGGTAGATGGCACAATAACGTAGTTACAGGTTGCTTCAATAATCTATCACTGAAGCAGATGTGTAGGCACAATAAAATATCACTCTTTTGATCTACTTAGGGGAAAATGTCTTTGAAAATAAGTAATCCTCTGTAAGTGTTACACACAGCAACTGAACTAACTTTGTAATGGCTCATTTTTTGGTCATCATTTGAGTATCAGGTATATTGTGTAAGTGCATAGTTGCCAAAAGATAAAAACCACAAAACTGAGTACCAAATGTATAAAAACCAACCAAAAATTCAATCTGATTCAATGGCACTCCTTTCCAAGTTAATTTTTCACTTAGTGACTCAAAATAATTATTATAAAATTGCATACATTGTAATTACATTACAATGTCAGTTACAGCACTTGTTGTAAAATCTTTCAAAACTATACATCTTACATACTAGTAATGATGATAATCTGTTAGCCACTGTCTACTTCATCCTTTGTATAAGCCAGGCACTGTTTGAAGCACCGTAGTGCTTTAATTCTCCTAACAGCAGGCCTTTCTTTGCCATTCTATCTAAAACATTCCATGTGATCACCACACATTTTTTAGCCTCCTCTCCATTTTTCTCTGTATTTATCATTCTCTAACATATTACATATCTATGTTACCGTCTGTCTCCCCACTAGAATGCAGGCTAAATGAGGATAAAAGATGTGAATAGTGACAGTATTATCACACAGTGGCCTGGCCTTTCTATGATCCGAAAACTGAGAGGTACTATCCCCCTAGCCATGCGTGTGTGTGTGTGTGTGTGTGTGCGCGCGCCTTTCTCTATTACTTTTTTTCCAGGAGAATAGTGTTGGGCATTAAACCTAGGGCCTTTTCACTGAGCTATATTGTCAGCCCTTTTTACTTTTTGAGACAGGGTCTCACTGAGTTGCTAAACTACCCAAACTGGGCTCAAATTTGTGAACTTCCTGCTTCAATCAACCAAAAAGCTGGGATTGCAGGCAATGCACCACCATGGACCTGGATGAGAAACACTAACTTAATAACTCAAGTGACTAAGGTGGTGGGATCTGCCCAAGGGGACAGGAAAAGGAGATTTTAAACAATAAGTTTATTAGCAGTGGTGACAAAAATAAATGCATAATAAAGCCCTTCTTATATTATTTTCATAAAGAAGGGTTAATTTACTTAATTGTTTTCACCGATGCTGCAAAAGTAAAATTCATACCAGTTCTGGGTCAAATTATGAAAACACATAGACAAAATTAACAGGTGTTTAGTTTACTGCAATCTGAGTACAACCTCCCAGGGGGGAAAAAAAATCAATCATTAAAGTGTATAACTAGGGACTCAATTATTTTGTTTAAACCTATATAACAAATAAATACTTTTCTTTTACTATTTTCCTTTTGCAAACCTTCATTTTCCTTTTTAAAAGCCATGTTTTGTGTAAGCTATTTGTACCAAAACAACTAAATTTAAAAGTACATAGAAAAATGTCATTACAGTGGCATATTGGCATCTGGAAATATTCTATTACCAGCTTCTTGGTTGAAAAATGACATCGTTTCAAAAATCAGCAACATCAAGACTGGTATCTTAACAAAATCCAGTTTCTCATTGCTGGAATACTAATTCAGCAACTACTTTTATGGCAAGGGTCATGAGCACTATCTTTTTGCAGCACAGGAGCAATTTCCTGCACGAACTTTCAAACGTTTAATGGGTTCATTTTATAAACACACTTCCCACCCACCCCCAAATTTAATACTTTTATAAATCAAAACTTTTAATATTGTAACTAAGCCATATACAGAGGTCTATACTAAATACCACATGTGTACTTTTGTATCCCTAAGGCAAAAAACTCTTAAAATGAGCTGAACTAAATGAGAAAAGAATATATAACAATAAGTTAAGTCAACACAACTATGAAGAACACTGTGTAATGGTGAACATCTCAGTTTGTTATGTTGTTAAAATAAATACTGCTGTTAGTAATATGCATCCGAAATGAAAATTCTAGTTATACAACATTATTAAAAGAATGCTTATATGACTCATTATATGACTACAAAAATTAACATCAATCTCAACCTACTTTTAAAGTACTCAGTCTACAGAAAAAAATAAATCTAAATAGATATTTTCTCCATATTTGTGCACAGGAAGACTAAATATATCAAAATGCCAAGGCTTTCAATAAAATCCTAGCAAATTATTTTGTGGCTATCAACAAAATAATTCTAAAGTTTATGTAGAGAAAAACAAAGCCCCCCAGAATAACTAACTCAGAAAGGCAAGAAAAAGATAGAGGATTATCCAACTTCAAGACTTACTATAAAGCTACTGAAATCAAGACACTGTGGTACTGGTGAAAACAAGGACACAGTAAGGGAAAAGAGTAATACATAAATATAGTCAACTAACCTTTGACAAAGTGGCAAGAGCAAAGACAGCTTTTTCCATGAACAGTGAGGGAACAACTGAGCATCTATCTATCTGCAAAGAAATGAATCTAAACACCAACTTTACACTCTTCCCCAAAATTAACTCAGATTAACTAAAACATTAACTCAATGCGGATCATGGACATGAGATTGAAAAACTATAAAACTCCTAGAAAATAACATAAGAGAAAACCTAGCACATGACCTTTTATAAATAGCACTAAAAGCACACAATACATGAAAAACAATTTTAAGTTGTATTTCATTAGAATTTAAAACTACTGCTCTGAAAAATACAGTGCCAAGAGGATGTGAAGACAAATGACTAGAATATGCAAAGAAAAGAAAGTATTTGCAAAAGATATCTGATAATGAAATGTTACCTAAAACATACAAAGAACTCTCAGAAGGCCACAATAAATGAAACCCCAATTTAAAAAGCAAAAGATCTGCACACTTCACCAAAAAGAAATACAGATAGCAAATAAGCATGACAAGATGTTCAACCTTATGTCATTAGGAAACTGCAAATTAAAACAATGACATAACACTATACATCTACTGCATTGGGGTGGCTAACGTCCAAAACACTGACCATACATACTAAATACTAGTAGGATGTAAGACAACAGGAACAATTTACCTGTTGGTGATGGGAATGCAAAAATACAAAATGTCTAGATTCTTTTTTAATTTTTTTGTTTTGCATGTGATATCCTTTGGAAGACAGTTTGGCAATTTCTTATAAAACTTAGCATATCTTACCATATGAGCCAGCAATAGTATTTGTTGGTATTTACCAAGGAACTGGAAACATGTCCATACAAAAAATCTGCACATGGATATTTACAGAAGTTTTATTCATAAGTGCTAAAATTGTAAAGTAATTAATCAAGATATCCTTCACTACATGAATAGATGTAAAAACTGTGGTAAATCTGGATGAGAAAATACCATTCATTGCTAAAAAGAAAAGTAGCTGTCAAGCCATGAAAAGACATGAACCTTTATTACTAAATGGAAGACACCTATCTGAAAAGGCTACATACTGTACAATTCCAACTACATGACATCCAGGAAGAGACAAAACTATGGAGACAGTGAAAAGATAAGTGGTTGTCAGACACTGTGGGTCTGACAGTAGGAAGGGATAAACACAGCATAGAGCATTTTTACGACTGGTGGATATTCATGTGACATTATACATTTGCCAAATCACATAAAATGTACAGCACCAAGAGTAAAGCCTAATGTAAATAAGACCCATTGGATGATAATGATAAAGAATAGTAGCTTCATAGATTATAACAAATGTATCACAGTGGTGTGGAGTACTAACAGGGAAGGGTGTATGTGTGCAGGCCTAGAGGTACACAGGAACTCAGTACTTTCCATTCAACTGTGAACCTAAAAGGGCTTTAAAAGAGGACTTGTTAATTTAAAAAATAAATACGAAGTTTAGAACAAGTTAATGTTCATATATTAAAACCAGAATAAGTAGGCATTTCTTTCAAGTATTGGCTTATAAAAAGAGTTTCTAACTTATCAAAGGATGTATTCCAAAATCTACCTTTAAATCAGATATTCTGAATGTGGACATATTCTGACCACAACAGTAAATCATGGTAAATGCTGGCCCACAAAAGTTATCTAAAACCATTTACGGTATCCCATAGCATCAAATGAGTAAATGCATGAGTTACCAATTTTTTTCAGTAAAATGTGGTGCAAAGCAACATTATATTTTATTTATCATTGTATCAGGATAAGCATTTTAAAAAATACATAATCTCAAGTACATCTGGCTTGATCAGTCTGGCCCAAGTTTGTGAAGTAGGGAGGCATTCATTCTAGCCTCTGATCTTTTCCTATTCTTTCAATCACAGCTTTCTAACCAAACAAAAAAGGGGCAAAAGTAAGATTCTGGTCACAAGAATGAGAGGCAAAAAGATTATTTTTGGAGAATTTGCGTGTTGAAATGATTGAAAAATGAAGGACAGGGGGAACAGGATTGCAAAAATGATGGATGGATGTGCTATGTTCAGGGAGGCACCATGAGAGCGAAGCAAGGAGACAAGGGGAAGTAAGGTAAGAGAGTGGCTAGGAAGCATGTCACAGCAAGTATGAAAATGGAAAATGAGATTCTCCTGGGATAGCAGAGCACAAGATGCAGAGCAAAGAAAGTAAGGTAAGTAGTCCACCCAGGCCCACCAGTGGGCACTCCCTTCAGCAACAATGATGACAATCAGGTCTTGTTAAGGGTGGAAACAGAACTGGAGGTAATCAGACGCGGGTTTCTGTAGCTGTGAGAGACAAAAAGCACTGGTCAATGCCACGCTGGTGTTAAAAGGATGTGTGCAATTAAAGTGTTCTTACTTGTGACTCCTTTTGGCATTCAGGCCATTTCCAGGTATTTTTAAACTTCAAAGGTTTCTGAAAAGCGGTTAGTGTATTTCCTAAGCATTTAAATCAGTGGAAATATTTTAAAAGCTACATAGACTCTAGAGTGTTTTAATTATTGACATCATCAAAGCCCTGATTAGCGCTATGTTAAAAAACAATTTTTGGTAAGGTATTTCAATTTGAGAATTAGTTACCTTAACGATTATTTTGTAGGCAGAGAGAGCACCCACCACGCTGCCCAGCCACGATCATCAACTCCAAGCTGGCTCTATGTTTTGCTTCCCCTTGACATGCAGCAGAAGTGCGAATTAACCGACTGACTTGACTGTGGACAAGTACACTGCTTGGGGAGAGAAGGTAAGCCAGAAAGGTCAGAAGACCCAGGGAGAAAGAATGGACGTAGCCAGCAGCTTCAGGGATTCCAGTGCTATGCTCCCAAAGTGACTGGGTGAAACACTGCCTCTAGCCACTACCACAGAGGAGGTGCAGGCTGGACACAGGACATGACCCCCACCCCACCCCCTGAAGCTTAAACTCAGGCTGAGGACACATACCCTGCCCTTCACAGTGAGAAACCAGGTCCAGCTAGTGCAGGCATTCAGTCCAACAGTCCCCTGCCAAACGGAGGCCAGACAGCTGACTGCTTTTCCAAAAAACCAATGTGAACAAGGACACACCTTGGCTTAGATGGTTACAGGCGTGGGGTGAATGGACAGAGGGGCCTCTGGTGGAGGGAGTACATCTCACAAACCCACAGGCCCTGAAGAGAGGCAGAGAAAATCATGATTTGATGGATTTCAAGACTATAGATCTAAAGAAAGAAACCACTCATTCAAAAATATAAAGGAATTTGTCTCAATTTTTTAAAAAATTTCTCTTTCCTTCATCAGATTTCGGGGGGCTTGGGACTTTTTCTCTCCTTTGTATTTTAAATTTTAATTTTTCTTTCTCTTTTTTCTTTTCTCCCTTGTTTTTTTCTTATTTTTTCCTTCATTTTGCTGTTCTTTTTCTCTTGTTCATTGTTTTCTGTGACAGCTTTCTTCTAATATTATCAATTTCTTTTTACTCATCAAAGGCTCCCCTATCTCACTTTTCACTACTCCTTCTCAACTTCCATTAATATTTTAAATTGTACTTTTCTCATTCTCCAGTTCCACTCCCGCTCTACTTGTCCTACTACAAACCATTAAGCTTTCTGAATCTTTAGACATTTAGTAAATTCTAGGCTATTACTATTGAATACCGTTCTGTTGTTAGTGGAGGTAAATTTGACCCATCTAGTAGATATTTACTGTAGGTCAGTATTTGGTTTGTCTTAGTAGTTGTACTATAATTACAAATTTCTTTTCTACAATTAAGAGTGGTACATTATTGGTGCTTAGGGTATGCCAATATCTGGTTTATTTTTGATGCTACTGATTACTGATTTTATTACTACAGATAAGGTGGCACAGTTGCTGCTATTAATTAGTTTTCTCTGTATGTAAATATCTGGATTGCTTTTGTGTCACTAACAACCCAGGGGCCAATTCTTGAAGAACTGGGTACTGGAGTCTCCACTCGCAAATGAAATCAGTTGGATTCTGGGACAGAGGCAAAAAGTCTACAGGTAGCCACACACACTCAAGAGGTTACTGCTGAAAAACAGACATTAACTAAAGAGGTCTACACACTAGAAACAAAGTCATCCACTATAATCAAGGCCCCAGCCTCAGCACAAACAAACAAACAAACAAACAAACCACCAAACAGAAAATTAAAACATGAGAAAACAAGGCAATAAAATGTCTCCAAAAACTTCCAACTCCCCCAAAAACTGATCCATGGGGCACTGAAGGGGAGGAAGTCAAAGCCTCACAAACTATTTGAAAAGGATACAGAATTTGGTGAGCTCAAAGACACGACTAAATAAATAGGCTTAATAAACAAAACAATCAGAATACACTAATACAAAAGCTACCAGAGCTAAACAAAATGATACAAAACATTAATGACTAGCATTTAAAAAACAGAATTAAGAGTCCATAAAAAGGTTCCAAACAAATTCAGGAGATGAAAAATTCTGTCAAAACTATGGACAGAGTGTCAGAACTGAACAACAGGACTGTCAGTGACCAATTAATGAAAGATACCTAAGAACAAAGCCCCGCCCCAGAAAAACCTCATAAAAAATGGATCCAGCAGCTGCTAAAAGACACACAGAACTCAATTCGTTCACAGGGGCTGGTTATATAACTCAGGTTGGTCAACAAAGGCTCAGGCTGTTCCACACAGCCTTCAAAGTCTCTCATCTATAAACAGGCAGATCTCAGCGTCCTTGGAGAGACAGTGGCCCAGGATTTCTCAGTTAACCCCACACAGGAAAGGATGTTGTAAAGTTTCTTCCAGAACTCTTTGTTAAATCTGTGTATCAGAATATCTGGAAGAATAAGTGGCCAGCATCTGAATTGTAACTCAAGACTTTGATCATAAATTAAAACTAAAATTCCAGTCATAACCCAAGGTGTTTGTATGCCAGGCTGGTCATAACTCAAGGGTCCACTGTAATTGGAATCAGTGAAAAAGCAGAAAACACAAATGACATTGAAAAAAAACCTCTTTACTGGAAATAATAGCAGGAAACTTTCCAAACATGGGAAAAGAATTTAACATAGAGACAAGTGAGCCATATAGAACCCCAAATAGCCATGTCCAGAAAAGAATCTCTCCACAGTACCATCGTCAAAATTCCCCCAAAGTCCAACACAAGAACAGAATCTTAAAATCTGTGAGAGAAAAGCAAATCACTTACAACAGTAAACCCATTAGAATTGTAGCAGATTCTCAACACACTTAATGGCCTGGACAGCTCAGAGTGAAAAGTAATTCATGCCCTAAAAGAAAACAACTTTCAACCCAGACTGATACAGTGGTACCTCAGACCGTGAACATGCTTCATTCCATGATTTTGGAAAAGATGGCCATGTTCATTTTTGTGAGGTAAAGATGGCCATGGTCGTGTTCATCACCTGATGCAGGGTTTCCAAACAAAAACATAATTTTGCCAAATGCTTCTGTTTGCGAACCAAACTGCTCATGAACCAAGGTACTGCTATATATGCTGCAAAATGTTTCTTTAAAATTGATGAAGAAATAAGATATTTCTACGATAAAGAAGTATTTTTTATGACTTTAAAAAAGTCATGACAACCAAACCAGCTCCTGCACAAAGTTTTAAAGATATCTTAGAAATAGACAATGAAAAAAAGCCTAAAAAAATGAATACACCAGGCAAGGTAAGCAGTTAAGTAGAAGGGAAATCAGAAAGGAAATCAGCAACAGGAAAATAATGCAAGGACAAGAATAAGTCAAAACCTTTCAGTAATCACTCTCAATGTGAATGGCCTCAATTCCCCAATCAAAAGATAGATTGGCTGATAGATCAGGAAACAAAATCCAACCATATGCTGTATGCAAGAAGACATTTAACCCAAAAAGAAACTCATAGGCTAAAAATCAAAGGATGGAAAACAACATTTCATGAAAAGGGAACCAGAAAATAAGCAAGAACAGCTACTTCATATTGAGACAAAATGAACTTCAAGGCAGAACTGATTAGAAGAGGCAAAGAAAGTCAACTACATATTGGTTAAGGGGACAACTCAACAGGAAGCGAGAATGATTATGAACATATATGCATTGAACAACAGTGTATCCAACTTTATAAAACAAGTACTACTGGATATAAAAGATCAGATAAACAAAAACACAATTATACTGGAGGACTTCAATATGCTACTGTTATGAACAGAGAAATCAGCAAGACAAAAAAATCAAAAAAGAAATATCAGAGTTGAACAAAACCTTTGAAAAAATGGACTTAATAGATATCTAGTTTTTCAGCAAACAAGAAAATACATTCTTCTCAGTAGCATATGAAATACTCTCTAAATAGATCATGTACTAGCAAATTAAGCAGGCTTAAGTTATACAAGAGAATAAAAATTATACCATGCATATCATCAGATCACAGCACAATGAAACTAGCAATCAATGGCAAAGAAATCACAGAAATTATGCAAACCCATGGAAATTAAACAATATCCTCTTGAATAATCAATAGGTTACAGAACAAATCAAGGAAGAACTAAGATAATTCCTAGAATTAAACCCTAATGCTATCCCCCTGGCCCTTCTCTTCCTATCTCACATTATCTATTATACCTTTTAGTCCCCATTTACACTTTCAGCCTCTCACACCAGAGAAACCATTCGGTATTTACATATGTGCGTCTCATTTATTTCACTTAAGAGCATCGCCTCAATGTGCATCCATCCAGCTATAAATGTCTCTAATTTCTCATTTTTCATAGCTGAGCAGCACTCTATTCTATAAAAAAACCCCACATTCTCTTTATCCAGTCTCCAGCTGATGGGCAATCAGGGTGCCTCCAAGTCCCAGACACTACAACTGTGCTGCTATGAACATGGGTGCACACACATCACTGTGGCATGATTCCTCCAATCATGGAAGTAGGAGGGGTGGGGGAGGGGAAAGAAGGGAATGGACTTGATATGGGAGGGTGGAAAGATGGAAGCAAAGTCTTTGTTAATGGGGAGGGATGGAGGGGTTGAAGAGAGGGCAGGAGAGTGCGGAGAAGATGGGAACTAGGAGAGCCTGTGTAGGGGTGCGGGTTTCCAATGATGAATGTCATTGTGTTGTGTACCTAGAATGTATCAGTAAGATTCATTTAGGAAAACAAACCCCACAATGCTAGTACAATACCAGAACCTATGGGACAATATAAGCAGTCATAGTAAGGAAGTTCACAGCTGTGAATGCCCACATTAAAAAAAAAAAAAAAAAAAAAAATGCAAGCTCAAATAAATTACCTAATGATGTGCATCAAAGTCCTAGAAAAACAAGAACAATCCAAATCTAAAGCCAGTACAAGTTACGAAAGTATGACGATCAGAGCATGAATTAAAGCACTCAAGACTCAGAGAACAATACAAAAAAATCAATGAAGCCAAGAGCTGGTTCTTCGAAAGAATGGACAAACCCTTAGCCAATCTTACCAAAATAAATAAATAAATAAAAGGAAAAAGATTCAAATCAATCCAATAGAAATGAAAACAGTGAAATCACCATGGACACTGCCAAAATCTAGGAGATTATTAGTAACTACTTTGCAAAACTGCATGCCAATAAAATGAAGAACTCAGAAGAAATGGATGGACACCAAGATATAAATTACCAATACTGAATGAAGATGAATATAAAAACCCTGAATAATCCAGTAACAGGCAATGAAATTGAAGCAGTAATTTTAAAAACCTACTAAGAAAGCCCAGGAGGTCTGGACAGATTCACTTGCTAAATTCTACAAGGACTTCAGGGAAGATCGAACACCAATATTCTTCAAACTCTCAAATGAAATTAAAAGGGAAGGAGTACAGTACTTCCAAAGTCATTCCTGGAAGCTAGCATTACCATGATTCTAAAACCAGACACGGAACCAACCAAAAAAAAAAGAGAACTATAAGCCAATCTCTTTATGGAACACAGAGGCAAAAATCCTCCTCAACAAGATACTAGCAAACAGAATGGAAGAAATCATCAAAACATAGGCTTCATCCCAGGGATGCAAGGGTGATTCAACATACACATAAATATTACCTATCACATAAACAAAAACAAGGACAAAAATCACATCATCATCTCAAAAGATATAGAAAAAGTCTTGACAAACTCCAACATCCATTCATGATAAAAACATGGTAAAATACATATAGAAGGAATTTGGCTTAATTGATCAAAGTCATTTATGACAAAACCACTGCCAACATCATATTAAATGGAGAAAACTGAAAGCTTTGCCTCTAAAATCAGAAATAAAATAAGGATGTCCACTATCACCACTCCTGTTCCACACATTACCCAAATGTTGAAGAGCTATTATGCAAGAAAAAGAAATAAACAGGGATATGTATAGAAAAGGAAGAAGCCAAATTATTATTTGCAAATAGCATGCCTCCTACATCAAAGACTCAAAATATTCCATCAAAAGACTCCTTGAATTAATAAATTCAGCAATGTAGCAGGATACAAAATCAATACACAAAAATCAGTAGTGCTCCTGTACACTAATAATGAGCTAAATGAAATTAGGGAAAAAATGTCTTTCACAACAGCATCAAGAAAAATTGAATATTTAGGAATTAATCTAACCAAGGAAGTGAAAGACCTCTACAATGAAAACCACAGAACTGTGGAAAAGGAAATCAAAATGGATATCAGGAAATAGAAAGATATCCCGTTTCTTCACCAGCAGAAACAATACAGTCAAAATGGCCATACTCCCAAAAGTGATACACAGATTTAACATAATCCCAATCAAACTACCAACAGTATTCCTCACAGAAATAGAGAAAGAAATCCTAAAATTCACACATAAGCAGAAGACACCCAGAATAGCAAAATCAATGTAGAGTAATAAGAGCAAAGCAGGAAGCATCACAATCTGAAATTTCAAATTACAAAGCTACAGTGACAAAACCAGCATGGTACTGGCACAAAAACAGACACACAGATCAACTGAACAAAATAAAGGATGTAGAAACAACCCCAGGCACATTTACATATTTGATTTTTGAAAAGAGGGTCAAAAACATACCCTGGTAGAGAGACAGCCTCTGGGAAATGTGGCTATTCACATGCAGAAGAGTATGTCTAGACCAGTGTTTAGAGCTTCCAGTGTTACAAACCACTCATGACAGCACATGCGCCACAGGTTCACCACCAGTGGTAGACACTGCACACCAATTTACTAAAGTTTTGCCATGTACTCATCTAAATGAAAATGGATCAAAGATCTAAATGTTAAAACAGAAAAAATATGCTGGAAAATAAAATACATAAAACTCTTAAAAGACACAGGCATAGACAAGAACTTACCAAATTAAAAAATTTCTGCATTGAAAAAAAAAAAAATCAACATAGTGAAAAGACAACGTATAGGGTGGGAAAAAATTTTGTCAGCAGTTCTTCAGGCAAAGGACTAATATCTAAAATATATAAAGAATTCAAAAAAATTAGACACTTCCAAATAAATGATCCAATCAAAAAATTAGGCAAGTGCAATGAATAGACACTTCTCAGAAGTACAAATAGCCAATAAACACAGGAAAAAAATGTTTAATATCACTGGCCATTAAAGAAATGCAAATTAAAACAATACTGAAATTCCATCTTACTCTAGAAAGGATGGCTATCATCAAGAAATAAATTACGACAAATGCTGGCAAACCTTGCAAGGAAAAAGGAGTCCTACATTGTTGGTAGGAATTATACATTGTTGGTGGGAATTATTTTCATAGTAGTTGTACTACTATGAAAATCAGGGTGGAGATTTCTCAAAAAATTAAAATTACAGGGGCAACCCACTTTCCAGTCCCCCTTCTGTCTCTCTTGGAAGCTTTCTTTCTCTCAATAAATTTTTCCTACTCTTAACCTCCATTGTTCCTAAAATTCATTCTTCAACTTTAGAGAACAAGAACTCGCATTTTTGATATCTAATAGGTTTGGGAGTTACATCTCTTTTTTTGGAATGCAAAACTTCTGAGTAACAAAACAGAATATCTGGCTGAAGAAATTTCTAAGTAATGTGTTGAAGATATGACTTGGCTTACCTCAACTGCTTACAGGAAACTGACAGATGAAAGAAATTATTCAAGGACAGAATTTTTCATTGAAAGAGAAGAACTTAAATTTTGGAAAATTCTCACCTCATCAGTACTGAGAGGAATGAGAATGTGTGCTCAAAAGAAAAGAGGGTATAACCAAGTGACCATTTGATAAGGAGATAGTATGGACTGGATCTCAACAGAAGCTTCCCCTATTCACCATTAACGTGGACAATGATCTGAAGGAATTGTAGAAATTACCAGGCCTGTTTCTTCCACCACAGGCTCAAGAATCACAGGCTTTTGGAGAGCAATGTCATGGAGGTACCCAAGGCACCTGAGGGACATCAAGTTTCTCTGCCTAAACTACATTCAGGATCTCTTACCAAGCTCCTCAACCATCCCATCCTCCAGCAGCCACCAGTATTGTGTACAATGCACCCAGAAAACCTGTGGTGAGATAACTGCTTCTCCTTAGATCTAAAAGGATCTAAGGATCAAACCACTGCAGAAACCAGGCAGAAAACTACTGTAGGGAGAAGGCCATGCAAGATCATGGAGATGGATCGCAGTCACAGTGTGCTCAGAGGGTAGGATCTCCTCCCTTCACTACAGTGGTACTGGAAGGGAGACCCCTGAATCAAAGATTATCCTCAAGAGCTAAGTTTAGGTCTCGCTTGGGCCCTGTTACTTCTTTTTTCTTCCCTAGCTCTCCCTTCTGGAATAAGAACAGCCGTCTTATTGCTGGTGCCACCAATCGTATCTGGAAAGTGCCTAACTTGTTTGATTTCACAGGTTCACAGCAATTTGTCTCTGATTAAATCTCACCTTGCATCTCACTCATATCTGATTTACAAGATACTTACAGTAGACTCTTGTACTTTTTGGTTGATGTTGCAATAAAGTAAGATTTTTAAGAGTACTGGCATGGATATATGTGCACCCATGTTCATAGCGGCACAGTTTATAACAGCTAAAACTTGGAAACAGCCCAACTGCTCATCAACTGAAGACTAGATAAAGATGATGTGGTTTTTTTATAAAATGGAGTACTACTCACCCATAAAGAATGAGAAACTAGAGACATTTATAGCTAAATGGATGCACATTGAGGCCATACTCTTAAGTGAAATAAATAGGACAGATGTGCAAATACCAAATAGTTTCTCTGGTGTGAGAAACTGAAAGTGTAAATAAGGATCAAAATGCATAATTGATATTGTGAAATAGGAAGAAAAGGTCTAAAGGAGTAGGGGAAGTGGGAGGGGTAGGGGAAAGGAAAGAAGGGAATGGAATTAATATGAGAAAAGGAAAAAATGGAAACAAAGTCTTTGTAAATAGGGAAGGATGGAGGGGTTGAAGGGAGGGCAGGGGAAGGGGGAAAAATAAGAACCACGATATACTATGTAAAGGTACAAATTTCCAATGATGAATGTCATTATATTGGATACTTAAAATGTACCAATAAAAATTATTTTTTTAAAAAACAGAAAAAAAATTAAAATTAGGAATTTCATTTGACCTCGGGGAATAAAGACCTCATATTACAGTAATACATATATACCCTATGTTTTTAGTGGCACAATTTATAAGAGCTAAATCTTAGAAGTGATCTACATGTCTATTAACAGATGAATAAAGAAAATGTGATATTTACATACAATGGAGTAATAGTCTGCTATAAAGGATAAACTTGAGTTACTTCCAGAAAAATGGATGCACCTTCAGACTATAGTGTTAAGTGAAATAAATCAGACACGAAAGCTTAAATACTTCATGGTTTCTCCTCAATGAGAAACCCAAAATAGAAAAAAAGAGCAAAATAAAGGCAGATAATAAGAAGTAGGGAGACAAATCTTTCTCATATGGGAAGGGGGATTAGAAAATAAGTGGAAGGGGATGAAAAAAGAATTAAGATGTGTCACATATGTACCAACTCCCACAAAGAATGTAATCATTATGTCCTGCAAACATGTATACTGATAAAAATTTGTATAAAATTTTTTAAGTAAAAATGAATATTGTACAGCTTATACATTACATTTATCTTCTTATAAGATGTGTCTGTGCCAGCTACCATTGTTTTTATCATCGTAATAAATACATAAGAGACAGTAAGACTAGTAGAAGAGCGGAAGAACAGGACATTTCAGTAATAATGAACGAGCCACAATTAGGCAAAATCAAATAATTTTACACTGCACCAAACTGTATGGAAATACTTTAGTACTTCAGAAATATATCTAGTGTCTGCAGATTCTATACAAAATGATTACATTTGGAAAATG
The DNA here is from genome assembly GCF_000247695.1 of Heterocephalus glaber. The sequence goes on along the minus strand of NW_004624844.1, from coordinate 2,861,931 downwards.
TATTTTTAATTTGACAAGACAATTACACATCTTAAGATATCATATCCCTAAAAAAGTAGCAGTCTAAAACATAGAGCAGCATTTATAAAGGTAGCTCATCTATTCATTATAAATGTATATTTAAAAATACATATAATATGTTGCTTTTTTAGCTTGAAGTAATTTAAAATAGTTATCAGAATTTGTAAACATCTTCTGTGGCAAACCCTTCAGAACTGGTTCATTTAAAAATGCATAATATTAGAAATTAAAATCAATCACTATTAAAATCACTAAAATAAGCATTAATTGCTCCTAATATTGATACAGCTGTTCTTAATAATGCTATCATCTTAGCATTTTAGTACGAGCACTATTGAAATAAGGGAAGAGAAAGTTCACTATAACTTTTTTTAGGCCAATAGTGTACAACTCAGGGTAGGGCTCCATAAAATATTCTCCTGAGTTCTAAAATGGGTATTAAAACTAAAGATATTCACTCTAGCATTAAGATAGTGGAAAATTGCAAAAACCCAAAGTGTCCATCAATAAACAGTAAACATATTTTATGGCAATTAAAATAAATGTCCAAACTGTACACGGTGGCACATGTTTGTAACCCTAGCACTCTGGGACGATAGGGCATGAGGACTGATTACAAGTTTGAGCTCACCTGGGTAAATGAACCACTTAGCAAGACTCTATCTCAAAAAGAAGGGGAGTGGGGATGGAGAATGTAGCTCAGGGTAAAGTCTTTTGGTTCAATTCCCAATATTGGGAGAAAGAAAAGGTGTTCGAGTTCGATTAGATATGAGAAATATCACATTACTAGCCACATTATATTTATTTTTTATACTTATGTTAAAACAAAAAAGAAGAGAGTTTCAAAGTGCGTTGAACTTTAGTTTACTATTGGTGTAAGTCAATGAAGAGGAAACAATTTATGGAATAGGAGCTCTATGCCAGACACATAAAATGTTATCTATCTTGATCTTTAGTAATCTGTGGAGAATTTTTAATGACACTTTCATAGATATGAAAATGAAGGGCCAGTAAGGTTAAATGGCTGGCTTATGTTCATATATAGATAAGATTCTCTTTTAAAACACCTTCTTCACAAATTTTAAAGCAGTAAATCCGAAAAATAACATCTTCAATAATTTTCTATAAATTGTGATCAGAGTACTGTCCTGTAGAGAGCAGTTGGTTCTTTTTGTAAAATTTGTGTTAATCAGACTCTAATTCCTTTATTAAAAAGTAGATCTAACCACTGGACATGGTGGTGCATGCCTATGTAATCCTAGCACTCAAGAAGCTGAGTCAGAAGGGTCTCCAAGAGTCGAAGGCCAATCTGGGCTACAAAAGTGAGTAAAGGCGAGTGTGAAATACACAACATGACCCTGACTCAAAAAAAAAAAAAAAATTGCCACTTTAACATCTTTTACATAAATTACAGCAAAATGCTTGTATAACTTCCTAGTCCTTTGTAATTTACTATGATATGTGAGAGCAGAATTTTTGAGACCTAGTCGTTTTCACATATTGAGAATGTGACATACAAATCAATTTTCTTTTTCTGCCCAGCTCTGACAACATTACCACCTGGTTTACAGAGAAAGCAGCAGTATTTATTTTCATGGTCTTTCGTCTAAAGGTACTAGATTGAACATAATCCTAAAAAGGCAGTGTGTCTATATGATATATAGCACTCACAAACAAATTTGCAGTTTGGAAAACCATGTTTATGAAAGAGTTAATATTTCTACCAGTTAAATGTATATACAAAAAAGAATGATTAACTAAAAAAGTATTGAAAGCACCTGCCTAAAGATTTCCATCTGTACCAGATAATAGGCTTTCTTGATCCAGTAATTACCATAGAGTCCTTCTTCAAAACTACTACTGTACTGTACTATAAACCTGGTGCTCTGTCTCTCTTAAGGCCTATTATGACATCCATCATCCAAATGCAGCCAGGCCTATTGTGTATAATCATGAGAAACACTTTATAACAGAATAAGGATGCCAGCCACATTTATTCATTGCAAAGTACACTTGTATAAATGCAAGTGAAAGCATTTATAAAAGTGCAATCATACACAAGATGAAGTATTTTTTAAAACATCCAAGCTCAGTCAGTTCAACAATATTTTGATCATCTAGTACTCAGTAGGCCCTAGTGCTGGAAGGATAAATTGTGAGGACAGTGAAATTCTACATCAACATAAGCACACTGTATTTCCCTGATACTGTGGTCACAATCTTACAACTTAAGTCTCTCACTTTTTATATTCACATTCACTGTGAAGTATAATGCTAGACTGAACTAAAATACTTATAATCAAGGCTGCTCTGTTCAGGAGATCTCTGACTTCTGTTAATGGAGACATCATGAATATCCTTCTCAGGCCATCCACATGGGACCCTCTGCAAAATCCAGGAGCTACTCTTCTTATTTCCAGTTAAACTCCCTTAACCTCCTCTTTGGGTTTGTGATTTCATTCCTCTACTTTGCAGAACCATGAGCTCAGTACATATGGTAACATCTGGGAGCTTTAAAAACAAAAACAACAAAAAAGCATACCACAGCGATACATGTGCACCCATGTTCATAGCAGCACAGTTTGTAACAGCTAAAACTTGGAAACAGCCCAACTGCCCATCAACTGAAGACTAGATAAAGAAATGTGTTTTTTTTACAAAATGGAATACTACTCAGCCATAAAGAATGAGAAACTAGAGACATTTATAGCTAAATGGATGCACATTGAGGCCATACTTGTAAGTGAAATAAATAGGACATACATATGTAAATACTGAATAGTTTCTCTGGTGTGAGAAACTGAAAGTGTAAACAAGGATCAAAATGTATAATAGATAATGTGAAATAGGAAGAAAAGGTCCAAAGGGGAAGGGAGGAGTAGGGGAAAGGAAAGAAGGGAAAGGAATAAATATGAGAAAAGGAAAAAATGGAAACAAAGTCTTTATAAATAGGGAGGGATGGAGAGGTTGAAGGGAGGGCAAGGGAATGGGGAAAAATATAAGAACCAAGAGACATTATGTAAAGGCACAAATTCCCTATAATGAATGTCAGCATATTGTATACCTAAAATGTACAAATAAAAATTAATAAATTTTAACAAAAAGAACCTACTAAGACATTAAAAAAAGAATACCCCTTTCCTCCCATTCTCTTCTTTTTCCATCTCTTAGCTGAAGCCTATATAGAGTTCTACATCTCTAATGGAAGAGAGGAAGAGGAGGAAATAATAATCTCAGCTACCAATGAGTTGCTTATTTTAACAAGGTTATCAAGGTGCTTGGGGTTTTGGAATATCCCTAGCACGGAGAAAAGATTTAATCACATCAAGTACATCAAATGCTAAATGGACATGTGTGAACTACAACAGAAACCTAAGCAGGGTTCATAACATTTTCCTAGGGGAAAACCATACCTCAGTATTCCTTCCCATACTTCAAACAATTGTTTTATAAGTGAACAGCTTCTAAGTGTTTTAGGAAATGTTTTATTTCTCTGGCTCAAAGTAAATTAGGAGTCTACAATTTACTAGAAAGAGATACACAGGCAACGCAACTTGGGACAAAGCTGGCTAGGAAAACAATACAGAGAGAAGTGATTCTAAGTGAAAAGGAAAAACTAGTTATCTTGTGGTAGTTTCCCACCGTTTTATATTCTTACTCCCTTCTCCCAGAATGACCTTTTACAAATCTGTGAATTCGGCCAAAGAGAAAAATTATTCAACCAACTAGAAAATGCCATAGTTTATTAATTCATATTGTGCATTATGAACATGAATTCACCTTGAATCAAAAAGATGTAGCTGAGCTTTTACAATATACAAAATATAGTACTTGTCAGATGCAATGAAGAAACAAATCACCAATTATAGATTTACTGAGTATCTACTATTTTGTGTTAAGTACCTGTGCTAGAAATTATTGATGCAATGGTCATTGCCTTCAAGATTCTCGTGTGAAGACACAGATATTAATTAAACTCAAAAAACATGAAAAAGAAAACGTAACAAATGTTATAATGGAAAGATGTGGGAAACTGTGACCTAGTAATCCTGGTACTCTGGGCTGCTGAAGCAGAGGATCACAAGTTGGAGCCCAGCCTGAGCAATTTAGCAACTTAGAAAGACTCTATCTGAAAACAAATAAAAAGTGGAGTGGAGATGATGCAGCTCAATGAAAATGCTCTGGGATCAATATTCAGTATGGGGAGGGTGGGGTTGTAGATATAAATTTGAGACCTTGGTATATCGGTGGTGGTGATTAAAGTCCTGAAGGTAGGATGGGCCAGGCTAAGAATACAAAATAAGAGATGATGCTAAAAATGAGAGAACCATACCTAACCCACACTAATACAGGGCAAACAGATATGTGTTGGACCAAAAAAAAAATGCCAATGAGAGCAAAGTAGAGATATAGGAAGAGGCCGGGGCTAGAACAGTGTTACGGACTAAGGAAAACTTCACCTGGAGTCGTAAGGAAAATAAGAAAGCTGGAATCTGGAACATTCTCTAAGACATAATGTTAAGTGGAAAGAGGAAAAAAAAGAAATGGATATAAATGTACCTATTATTGTAAGTATGAGCTACAAAAGCTATTTGCATGTGTTTTTACTCTTACTGGAAAAATATAAAAGAAAATGCTAATAGTGGTTATCTCTAAGAATATTTGAGGTACCAGAATGAGAAGGAAATCTACTTCTAATAATTTACTATGTTTAAAAAAGATTTTTTAAAATTAAAAAATAAAGGTGAGCTAGGTGTGCTGGCCTATGCCTTTACCCAGCATTCTAAGTAGCTAACGTAAGTCCAAGCTCAGCCTAGGCAAGATAGCAAGACCTACGCCAAAATAATACTAATAAAAAACTGGGGGGAGCTGGGGAGGCTTTGGGTACATTCCCTAGTACTGCAAAGGGGGCAGGGACCCTAGTGAGGCTTATATACTAAAGCACGTCTTAAAGACACTGCAGAAGAAAATCTAAACCATAAAGAATATTACATAATTTCTACATGCTTTTAGCCCTGATCCTAAAGCTGGAGAACTCTAGGAGACTCCTTGATTCTGAAATAATATAGATTAATAGGAGGAGCTTTTACAGATCTTGGCTAGAACTGCTTACACATTCTTAGGTTATTCCCTTCTCCTCAATGCTTATACACTGAAGTTTAAGTGCTTATCCAAACCATTAGGCATTTTACCAAAACACTGTAAATCTGTATAACAAGTCAATCATATCTGATAGTTCATTTCATTTTCCACTCTTTAAGACAAGCTATGTTGGGTAAAATAAAACGAACAGCTGAATAATGCATTAAGCTCTAGTTCAGTTTATCATAAAGTCTAAACTTAACAAACTTTTAAAGCATCCACCAGTCCAGTACTTTTGTAGGTTTTGTTTTAGAGTCTGATACATGAGGACCAGGTATGGAAATGTAATCTCTACCAGGAATTGTGTTGTGTGCTACATTTTTTTCAAAAATAATGTCCATGCAGAACCCCTAACTGGCAATTCAATGAATCTATTTCCTACTTATCTTCTGCTTTATAAAAGATCTCATTCCCTGGTAAACAATGTAATTATAAAATTTCATACAGGTGGCACATATAGGCAACAGTGAAGTGGTCCCAAAATTCACTCTAGAAAGAAACATTTAGTGAGTATATATTATGTGCAAGGGACTGCTGGCTACTGAAAATACAGTGACTAACAAAACTGATCCAGGTCCAGACCTTGTAGAGATTATATAAATATACTAAGAACACAAAGTTATAGACATAAAATAATAATGAATAAGCCAATCCACTTAAATAAACTATATATCCCCTCAAAAGGAGTGCAAGAAAATTAGCATTTAACAAATTAATCCTGTATTTTTTTGTCTGAGCATATGCGGGGCAAGAATATATACTGCCACCAATTAACACTGGATCACTCAAATAATAAGGTGAGAGTGAGGGAAGAAACACTGTAGAGAAAAACCTCCCAGCTGATGCTAATAAGCAACTTCTTTAATTACTAAGTTAATTGATGGCGTTGCTACATCTGAAACCAAGGTCCCTACCTTGGCTACCAAGTAGAATCATCTGTGGAGTTTAAACCCATTCTGATATAGTCAGTCTCGGGTGTGGTCTGAGTTTTTATAGAAGTTCAAAAGATCATCCAATGATATAATGTGTGGCCATGGTTCAAAACTACTGGGGGAAGGAGATCTGACATTCATAAAGAATGGAAACATAAAGCATCCCCAACCCTCAGGTATGACATGATTACTTAGCCTCTGTAATTATTACTCCTGTGGTACAGATGGATGTAACAAGCTATGATAATTTATTGCCAAAACTCATTATTACCTTTGCACTGCAGTGAATTTCATCAAGGTAATGCTGCTCTATTGGTCACAACAAGGAGCATGCCTGCCTTCTTGGAAAACTTTGCTATCATCACCTCAAAAAATTATAATAACAACTAGCCTAAATAGTTTTTTTCAAAAAATTGATCAAATGAGAAAATGTCTCAACATTCTTACTCATACGGTGAACAAGTAATTTACATATACATTTGTCTTTAAAAAGTAGAATTATGAAGTTTAAGGTTCTTGCTTTTCCTGCTTTATGTTTTCTGGCCATTTCTTTCCCTCTGCTTATAAAGCAGAGGAACTTAAAAGCATAAACATTAAATATTAGAGAAAGGTAAACATTAGAGACAGGTAAAACCTTAAAACTTACAGTCTTATTTAAACACCTGACTTTAAATTTTAATATTCAGAAAATTCTACATAATGGGGAACTATACGATATACTATTTTATGTAATTAAAACATTAACCAGTACACATCACTAGACATAATACTTAAGTGTTATGCCACAAGACCTGTAAACTTGGGAAGAATCTAATAAATAATTTCAGAAACTAGTAAGGCAATCAACAATTTTAACATAGAGTGGACCCTTAAGCTGTGACCAGCCTCACATAGGAACAATTTGGTTTACGACCGGAATTTTAGGTTTAACTTACCACCAAAGGCTTGGGTTACAACCCAAATGCAGGTCTTTCCTGGGTGGGGTTAACTGAGAAATCCTCGGCCAATGTGTCTCTAAGGCCATTGAGATCTGCCTGGAAGAAAGCGTGGCCTAAAATTATACAGGAGAGACTTTGAAGGCCATGTAGAGGAGCCTGAGCCTTCAGTTCACCCTGTGGTTGATGACACTGTCACTATAGCAGAGTCCATAGGCTTGCAGGTATATAGTGGTGATGTTGAGGTGGTGGAGGAACATGCAGAGGAACTGTCTACAGAGGAACTTCAGCAACATCTAGCTGAGCAACAGAGAGAATGGCAGCTAAGAAGCTTTCTGAAGAGGAGGGGAAATATCAGCAATCAGTGCAGCAAAGTTCTTCTTCTGAAATGAAGGAAATCCTAAAAAAATGAACAGAGCTACAAACATTTGTAGAGAAGACCCATGCAGGCAGAGAAAAAGCCAACCACTGTATTCACTTGCTTAATGACAATGTCATGTCATACTATAGAACAGTGTTAAAGAAAAGACAGAAACAGACCTTAGACCACTTTTTAGTTCTGAAAAGGCTGAGACTCAATAAGCCAGAAGTGGGTCCTAGTAGACTACAGACTCTCCCAAAGACAAAAATGACACCAGAGAGTCAGATTCCTGATGTTCTTAAGGAAGGGGACTCTCCTTCCAAACAATAACCACTTTCCACTTCATACTCCCTTCCTGCAAGCCAAAGATGCCAACTTGAATGGTGAATACAGTATGAAATTCTTGTTTCTGGTAAACTAGGCCCATTTTATAACTTTTTGGTGAATAGACTAGGAAAATTTGATGTTTCTGGTAAATCACACACATTACACGTCTTTTTTATTATGAAAAGGTTAGTTATGGGGTGCTTTGGGAGGTCAGAACGCATTATGAGTATTTCCATTATTTCTTATGGGAAAAATAGTCTTGATTTACAACCAGCTCTCGTGAACAAATTGAGTTTGTCCTTTAAAAATGATTTAAAGGACTTCAGCAATCCATTATTATCTACAAGTTTACAATATAAAGTAGCAAATGCCTTCCACCTGCCTCAAAAGCGCAAGGTCCCAAGTTTGATACCTGGTACCAAAAACAAAAACAAAAACAAAAAACAAAATAAAGTAGCAAGTGGCTAAGAAGAGCAAGAACACATTAATCTATATGATATAAAACTACTGGGAGTACCACAGAACACGCCAAATCAGCCCACTGCAGAAAGGCAGGTCTGCACATGCCCTACCGAGGTCTCGAGTCACGTGGGACACGCCAAATCAGCCTGCTGCAGACAGGAAGGTCTGAGGACACCCTACCGAGGTCCTGAGTCATGCAGAACAAGCCGAATCAGCCCCCTGCAGACAGGCAGGTCTGCGGACACCCTACCAAGGTACTCAGCCGCATGGAACACGCAGAATCAGCCCACACGCCGGCAACAATCCACTGAACAACCCCACCCCACCCC
>NW_004624844.1:2788919-2847853 GCF_000247695.1 Heterocephalus glaber | reverse complement strand
TAGGAATGGGGAAAAAATAAGAACCAAGATGCATTATGTAAAGGTACAATTCCCAATGAGAAATGTAATTGTGCTGTACACCTACAATGTACCAATAAAAGAATTTAATAAAATAAAAAATAAAATATATATATATAAAACTACCGGCACACACAAAAAAACTACTGGCACAATAGAGAAATGATGTCTGAAAATTCTGAAATTTACACAATTGATTACTACGATAGACTTAAGCTGAACATTCCTTAGGATAAGGCCTTACACCATCACTTATTATTGTAAATCTGCATCCTCTATCACCTCCATTATTGTCTAGCTGCACTGAAGATCTTTTTTCCCACTTCTACCCCTTATGTTCTAGGTTTTTCTTGCTATGTATCAGGGCACAGACACCACCATAAACACTATAGAGTTATTGCTTAATGATTTCATCCCATTTCCTATGAACATATTGTCGCTCCTTAAATTTTTAGTTGTACCATGTACATTCTACATTATTCATCCTGATTCAAGCGCTTGCTGAACATTATACTTGGAGGTCTGTCCAACTGTCATCTAAATTCAACAAAAGCAAAATATCCTTTAAAATAAAACCAAGCCCTAACAAACAAAAACTGTAGTACTTAATGGCAAAAGTGTGGCAAGATAGTCCTGCTACAATAGGACAGGTGGGAGGAGAAAGTAATATAATTTCTTAAAAATCCAAAAGCAATTTGTTAAGCCCATTTCCAAGAAGCTCCAGAAGAGAATAAATAGATATAATAAAGGCGTTTGTACTAAGGGGCTCAAAACAAAATAGCGATACTGAAATGCAACAAAACATAAATGTCCAGCAAACAGTAATAGTTAAGTCACGGTTTTCAATCAACTGTGACATGGACGTTCAAGAGTTTTAATACTATTTAATGATATGGGAAAATGTTCATGATAGATTAAGGGGAAAAGCATGTAACAAAATTCTGTATGTACATCAGCAATCCAGTTGCATAAATACATATATACATGATATTAAGTCAGGTGGAAATACTAACAGTAGACATGTCTACACTGATATAGTTTTTTTTCTACCAAAAATTATACATTTATCACCCCCCCCAAAAAAAAACCTCTTTAAAATAGTACTTTCATTTGCTCCAGTTGCAAAACAAGTTTTAAGCCTCCCCTCTGACCAGCCTCTGCATCTAATCACTGTGTAAGACTTTTTTTTTATTAACCTTTCTTAGAAGGGGAGAAGAAATAAACTGCAGGCTTGGAAGTCCATGAGACCTAAATCCTGGTTATGTTCACTGGATATGTGACAGGCACGTTGTCCCCCTGTGTGTGCAATGCTGCCCACCTTGTGTTACGATCACAAAGGCAACTCCACTTCCACCCAGACATCTGACCTGGGGTTGGGTTATGGATGCTTAAAAGTGAAAGACCTTTACACATTACTCAGTGCAGGTCCTCTGTTTTATAAATGGAGAAACTGTCAGAGACCTGCTCAAAGCCACAGACTAAAACGTGACAGTACCTGAATTCTAAACTTTTGATCCCATGTTTAGTACTATTTCAACAGGATCCTTGGACAATTCCTTAGATCTTTGCCCACGCCATTTTTCCTACTTCCCTGATAACGCTTTGTCTCTTTCACTATTTATCTGGATTCCAGCAATGAAAAGAAGGCCCTCCCTAATGTCAAAAGTTACCTCTCCCTCCTCTCAAACTTACTAGTACCCTCTGCTGTTGGGCTTTTCAGTTAGGTCACACTGATGGAGAGCCAGCTAGAAGAGCACAACAACGTGAGGTAAAGCACCAAACATGAAACGTGTAAATAACTACTGAAGCGTAATTCAAGTTTCACCATAAATCTGGAGTTTCAAAAAAAAGAAGTGATGATGTTCAGTATATAGTCTGCTTCCTAAGACAAGCAAATAAATTAATTTTCAAACACCTAGAAGCTCAGAATATAACTGCAAGGTGATGTGTTACTAAAGATGTGACAACTAACTGCAATGTAGTCCCCTATAATAGATCCTGTAATAAACAGATTAGTGAAAAAAATAGTAAAATCTGAATAAAGCTTGGAGTTTAGTTAAGTTATTTACTAACATTAACTGTGTAGTTTTAACAACCGTAAAACATATTACTACTTCATTTATATTTGCTTTCCATCCTCTAAAGAAGAGGCATCACTATGTTTATAGTTAACATGTCAGAAAGCTTAGCTCCGCCCTGATGACCCTCCACTTTGTGATGATGGATAAGGTCTAATACCCTAATGCTACTCAAAACTACAGTCACTTGGTCATCAATGTAATTCTATCTAACAAAACCTTACTGCCATTTGTCATAACAAGAGTCCACATGTTCATGTTAAAATCTCAAAAAAATGACATTAATTTTATCAATTAGTAAAGAAATATACTGACCATCTATATAAAAATACTGTCAAAATTTTTATTATCGTTCAATGGCTCTATGAAGAGAGATAAGGACTTGATTCAAGTGCTACTTATACTCCATATGAGGACTAAAACCTACTTTAAAAGGAAAAAAAGCCAGTGAATCTTTGAATCATTACTCTTTATTGTGTCTTTAGAGAAAGAAAATGTGCTGAAGCATCAGAAGAAACTTCTGTGAGCTCCCTTATGAAAATTCAGTCTTCTGCTCTTCCATGGTAAAAAAGCACTTCACTCACTGCACAGTTTAAATCTTCTGGTCAACTGAACAATGTGACTGTGAGGGGGATGACTACATAAAAATGTCAGGAATTGTCTTAAGCAATGTTTAAACATACGATTTTTAAGAACTCATACCTACTGAAGTGTCATCTGACTAAACAGTCTTCTCAATATTTTTAATCCATGATCTGTCTGAAAACTGATTATCCACTCTTTCTATTACGCTAAATAAAAATTAATTTCATTCTAATCTAAAGGCTATTACAGTATTTTTATATATCCCAAAGCAGCTAATATAACATCACATAACAAGTTACTCAATAAATGTTTGTTGAATAAATGTCAAGCTTGATAAAATGCATCATGACATAAAATTGATTCTTCATTTAAAAATGTTTCCTATCCATTAATATTTATTGTATGCACATCATAAACCAAGCATTGTAGCTGTGGCAGGGGTAAGAGGAATAAATAAGATGCCACCTAATTAAATTTACAGATATGAAAACCGTTAGTATAACACAAAGAACTAGAACAGCTCAATATGCCATGGAAAGATAAAAACAAACATCAACAGAGTATATCAGAAAGCTCTATGAATTCTATGACAGCTCTATGACTATAGAACAATCCTCCATTCTCACCACTAGGAACACATAAAAATTGCCCCTCCCCATTTTGATATGTAAAATTTTAGAGATGCCAAAGTAACAACATGGATAAATCCAAAAGCATTATGGTAAATAAACCCAGTTGCAAAGTCTACACACTGTATTCTTTGCTTTAAATGACAGGACATCCTAGAAATGGCAAAATGATAGTGCCAGAAAGATCAGTTAGTGCCTGCTATGGGCAGGAGGACAGAGAAAGTGGACTGACACAGCCAAGTAAAATGTTTATTACTTTAAGATATGTAAAAATCACTCAATAAAACAAATAACCAATAAGTAACTAATGATTTTCTACATATTCATTTTTACAAAAATTCTACTTAATTCTTTTATACTAGTGTCTTTATCATTACTAAGAGGCAACATTTGTTTTGCAACACTATTTTCAGAAATATTATCACAGCCCAAACTGCCACTTTTATGTTAAAACACGATTTTTTTCTTGACCTAAAAGTGTATTTTTACCATTTTTCGTCATCATTTACTGTATTATTCCTAGGTTTTAATCATCTTCCTTATAGTATAATTTATAACATTCACAATTTTGAAATGAGAAATTTGACATTTTTACAAGTGTATAGAGTCCTGTAATATCACCACAATCATAATATAGCACCATTTTTACCACCTCCAGACAGTTTCCTTGGGTTCTGTTGCAGGCAGTCTTCTCTCCCCATCGGTTATCCCTCGCAAGCACTCTCTAATCTGCATTCTGGCACTACAGCTTTGCCTTTTCTAAGGATATCCTATCTTTGAAGCATATGGTTTGTAGACTTTTGTGTCTATCCACAATGACCGGATTTCTGAATAACATCAAATTCGGGGGGGGGGGCTGGATTAGGATTTCCCAGAGGACATAAGTCAACTGGTAACACTGCAGCACAAAGTAAATATACGTTAACAACAAACTGCTGTACTATCCAATGTGGCTGCACCATCTCTACCTGCTCTGTATCCTTCCCAACACTTAGTATGTTCTAATTTTGTTTTTCTTTTAAATTTGAACCATTCTAGTTAATGTATAGCACACTGTGGTTTTAAAACACATTTCCCTAATGATCAGTGATCCTAAACAGCCTTGCCATTCATTTATCTTTACCAGTAACATGTCTATTTAAACTTTTTGACCATTTTGAATTGGTCTGTGGTTCATAATTAAGATGTAAAAGCTCTTACTTTTGTTCTGGATACAAGTCATCATTATCAAATATAGGTTATACAAATATTTTCTCCAGTCTCTGCCTTTATTTTCTCAACATTGTCTTTTTTGATAAAGTTCAATTTATCAATTTCTTTCTTATACAATATTTCATGCTTTTTGATTAATCCAAGAGCATAAAACCTTGCTCTTCTGTTTTATTCTAGAATTTTTACAGCATTAGCTCCTTCATTTAGGTCTAGGCCCACACTAGGTAATTTTGTTAACATGATGTGAGATCGAGGTTCAGAATTTTGCATACTGAGTCAGAGATATAGTCCAGCAGTGTACAGTGCCTGCCTGGCAAGTGCAAGGCCCTGAGTTCAATTCCCAGTACCAAAAAAAACAAAAAATCAAAAAACCCAGAATTTTGCATACTGACATTGTTTTTCTAGTATCTTTTGTTGAAATACTTTCCCTACTGAATCATACTGGCGCTTCCATTGAAAATCAATTGACCATTTGTGTGTGGACCTATTTTTGGGTTCTCTAATCTGTTCCACTGGTCTGTATGTTCATCCTTATGCCATTACCACACTATCTTGATACTTGCTGCTTTGCATAATCCATCTTGGAATCATGTAGTGTGGGTCCTCTAACATTATTCTTCATTTTCAAAAAGTAGAACATTCATGCTGGGTGTGGTGGTACACACCTGTAATCCTAGCACTTGAGAGGCTGAGGCAGGTAGATCACTACAAGTTTGAGGGCAGCCTAGGATACACAGTGAGTTCAAGGCAAGCTTGACCTACATAGAGAGACTCCATCTCAAAAAACAAAAACAAGTATGTTCAAGATGTTGCCTGCCAATGATCCAGTTTCTCCATCTTGTCCATTTCAATTAGAAATTTGGTATTTTATAAATACTATCCAAGAAAATCAGTATTATATCTGTACTGTTATGTTAGGGACACTACATAAAATAAATCTTGAACTCTAAAATGGCTAGCTACTGAAGAATTAAAACAAATTCATTATAAGTTTATATACGTATTATGCAACTCTTTTCCTGTTGCAATGGCAAAAGCATACAGAATATTATTATAGGCTGCTAAGTTAGACAGAAATTAATATATAGTCAGAGAGGCACAGGTCTCTCAAAGAAGTCAGTAGAAAGAAAAGACACCAGAATTGTGGCTGGAGGAGCATCTGAAGACGACCAGGCCTCAAGACAAAGATGCAGTGTCCAGGCCTACATGCCTCCCTAAGGGATAAGCAGTAACTTGGAATTATACTGTAATTAGCACCATCTGGTCCAGGAAGTCTGGCTAGGCATCAGTCACCTAGGTGCATGACCATGAGATCTGGACCCATCTCTTCCCAAAAATGTCCTTGTTCTTACCATGTACCCTTGCTGTACTTGTAATCCTGTAAGTTAATTGTAGTTTGACCCATGCTGTACCCAGGTTGTGACTTTGCTGTGTAAATTACCCCTGACAAAAGGCCTCAGGTGGCAACCCACTTCCGGGTCTCCTCCAGTCTCTCAGGAGCTATCTCTCAATAAATCTTCCTTACTATTAACCTCTATTGTTCCTTAGAATTCAATCTTCAATTTCAGGGCATAGGAATTCTGCATATCTGACATCTAGCAGGTTGGGAGTTATATTGTCTCGAATATCAATATGATGACATCTTATTACTAATAAGAGAAATGTGTTGTCAGGCATTAACATATTTTTACATATAATGTATTAGCATACAACATGAGTAATGGATTATAAGAGTAACAGCATTAGCCCTAATTATTTAAAAATTAACTCATTTTTCAACACATTTTTAATCAGTAAAATGATAATTATTTCCATAACAAAGATAAAAGCTGTGTTTAGTTCAAAAAGAGAAATCAGTAATTGGAAGAAACACTGCAATCACCAAAATGATACCTCAAAAGGAATATACATTTATGCTAGCATGAGACAAATTAGAAAGTAAAGGTCATCTAGAAAATTTTTACTTGCAGGTTTCACCACTGAAAATGTCCCTTAAATGGAATGCATACAAATACTGAAAGCTATCTGGTTACAATGTACATGAATTTTCAATTATAAATACTAACCACAAAGCGCTTAAGTAATGTGAATAGCTTATGCATGATTTGTACATTATACATAGTTTTTGAAGCTTTGCCAAAGGGGATTCTGTCATTTATCTAAATACAATTTTCTAAAATACCAGTTGTTTTACCTTTCCACTTTCTCTCTTTCCTAAATTACAAGTTAAAAACCAATTCTTCCTCCAAAGATGTGACCATTACACTTTTAAATATGTTAACTTTAGGTTTTCCATGACAAAAACTAAGTTTTTCTATTACTCGAACCTTTTCACCTATACGGAAAGTTAATTTTGTCTTCTTAGTATCTCTTTTTAACTTTCAATATAAATAAAAATTAACTACAATTCAATGTACATACTGAATCTTGAGTTGGGCATAAAATAGTATTGTAGTTCCAGGAAATTTCAGAGTGTAAAACAATCCTAAAATTAAATCAGTCAGCTGGTTGTGGTGGAGCATGCCTATAATCCCAGCACTCAGGCTGAGACAGGAGGATTACTGCAGTTCCAGCTGGGCTACATAGTGTTAAGGACATCCTGAACTGCCTAGTGAAACCCTGTGTCCAAAAAAAAAAAAACAACAAAAAACAAACAAATGAAAATTAAATCAAGCACTTATCCATGAATTTCAGTGGTTCTCAATCAGTCAAGAATAAATGTTTAGGCAATAAAGTTAAAATCTCTTATTTTTCAAAGAAATTGTACATTTTTCCTATCTAGCAAGAAATTATTAGTTAATAAAATCTAAAGAGATGACAAGAAATGAGAAAGTCTTAGACTCAAGAAGATATTCAAAATGACTAAATGACTCACAGCATTTCTTTCAAACTCCATTATCTTACCCACACTATTTCTACAGAGCCCCCATCACTAGGGTTAGGAGTAGGTCAAATGATTTTCCTGTAGTCCATGTATATGAAAAGATAATATACATTTTTATCAGATAGCACAGCTGACTCTTCAAATAAAAATGTCACCAATTAAAACATACAATTGCCACCCAATAAGTAAGATCAAATTCTATTTTTTCTTTTGAAATAGTATCAGTTTAGCTTTCAGAAGGTATTATTTCAACAAAAAGTCCATTTTGTCAGATTTCTCCCAAAAGAAGCTAAATACAGAGCCTGCTCAAAGGGACATTGGAAATTTCTGCCTCTTCTAAGAATAAAAGCCTCAAAAGAGCGATCACCAGCAGTTTTTGGATCCCGGATTTTGCTAACAGAATACCTCCCTAATGCTGGTTTCCCACTGCAGAAAACAACTCCTGGATGATAAGAACAGGTTACATGGCATTTGCACAATGGCATTTGTAAGAGCCTACCAACTTTTAGTTAGACAAAAATAATGACATTTAAACAGTCACTAGCCTGGGAACATTTAGATCAAAAAAAAAAAAAAAGTAAGTTAAATTGTTCCACAGGCCTTGTGTTATGAGATAGAGTTAAGATGTCTATAAATAGGCAGAGTAAAATTTCAAGTGAATCACTGAGAAAACACAAACAATGTATAGCCTGGAAAACCTGACATTGGATAATAGAAGTAAAAAAAATACACCAAAAATAATAAACAGGCAAAAAGTCTTCAATCAATCAAAAACAGGAGAAAAGAGGGGGACAGACTGGGGGGCAACCAAAAGGCCAGCCTCTAACACAATGAATGCAAATGGATTCTTCAGATTGTCAAACCGAACAAACACACATAGTAATACAGTATTATTTATAAAAGACCTAAAACAAAAAAAAAAACCAAACTCTTCACGTTTGAATTTATTGAAAAGTAATTTAAAACTTGCTTTATACAATAACTTCAAGATATATTGCTATAGCAAAGATAAGAAAAAGCACACATTTTGTACTTGTTTTATTTTTATTAAGTACATGAAAGGAAAAAATGAAGACAGAACACTTGTACTTAAACCACAGAATTGACAAACCTGACTTGGAGAATACTGGACCTTGCACAGAGCAGTCAGAAAAGACAGACTTCTGTCAAGCACACTGGAAATATTTATAAAACCTTAGCAATATACTAGATTTTAAAAAGCATATCTGAACAAACTTTTTGAAAATTAGTATCAGAGGAATCACAAAAACAGTATTTATAAGGTAAAATTTACAGTTGAAATACAGTAAATGAGAAAACTTAAGAGTTAAGCACCCAAACTAAAAAAATCATAAAAACAAGAAATAAGCTCAAACAAATAAGAAAGAAGGTAACAAAGATAAAGAGTATAAATAAATGAAATAAAACACAAATGCATAATAGAAAACAAAGATTCAAAGTCTAGATTTTGGGACCAAGACTAACAAAATATATAATCATAATGACTAAGAGAAGGCACAAAAATCAGACATACAAAGAAACACCACACACACACACACACACACACACACACACACAGATTGGTCCAATCTCTAGAAACTTACCCAAAGTAACAGACTAAGTGTATACTCCTATAAGTGATAAAAGAAATGGGTTGATATTTGATTCCACTTTTTCCCACCCGACACAAAACAAAACCACATTTTACAGTACAGTTCCAACAAATTCAAGGAAAACTTCAAACTCTTCCAAGTACAACAAAAAATTATTTTCTGAAATCAATATAACCTCAGAAAACAAGCTACTTAAAAAACAAGAAAAAAAGTTAAAAGCCAATCTTTCAAACAGATCCAAAACTCTTAATAACAAACCACATCCAAAAGTGATTATATTAAAAAGGATAATATGTCATCACTAAATTGGAAATATAGCCTGACATCATGGAAGAATACAAATGTAATCTATCATGTAAGAGATGAAAGCAAAACCTTGTATTTTCTTAGTAGATAAAAGTATTTATTAAAATCTTCACCCAATGAAGATTTTTCTAAGAATATCAATGACAAAACAACCAAAACACGGTACTGAAAAACAAAAAATAAATCTTAAACAAAACAGGAAACCCATTTCAAGACCTGAACTACACAGTTAGAATCACAGAACAAAAAAAAAGAACTCTTTCTTCTTTTTGATGACTGCTTTTTAGAGATATGATTGTCTACATATAAAACTCAAAAAATGTGTAAGCAAGTTACTAGAATTAATAAAAGCATTTAAGCAAGATTGCTAGATTCAAAACAAAAAGTAAATTTTATTTTTATATATCAGAACAGGAATAAACTGAAATTTCTAGATGATGCCATATAGAAGAGCATCAAAAAAGACTAAATATCTAGGAATAGGCCTAACAAGATATGCAGAACTTACATAGTGAAAATTATGTAAATAAATACATAGGGATGATATTCATGGACAGGGAGATGAAACATTTTCCTGATGATTGTCTCTTAGCGATATGAACATTTTTAAGAATTTTATTTCTCTGTAATTTCACAAGCAAATTCAGTAAAGTTCTAATTGGTAACTATAAGAATAGCTTTCTAAATCTTTTCATAAGTTGGTTCTCAATTTATATAGGTAGTTCAAATAGCTCCTGATGGAAACATAGAATACTTGTCTTACCAGATAATGCAATTCATCAGAATTACAAAAATTAAAACCATATCCATACATTTGTGTGCGGACAGACAACCAACAGAGTAGAAGATCCCAGCATAGAAGCAAGGGAAAAACAGTCATGAAATGACAGGTAGCCCTCTTCAGATATAGGAGGGAAAAATTCAATGGCACTAATTCTGTTATCCAAGTGGGACAGACAGGCAATCGGACCACTAACTCACACAGGTCAAAGAACCAATTCCAAACAGATTTCAAGGAAATATAACAGAAAAACTTTTAAAAACAAAAATATAGATACTCTCCAGAAGACCTTGGACCATGGAAGTGCTAATCATTCTCTTGAATGATAAATTTCAGTGTATTAAAATTCAATTCTCTTCCCTAAAATGCTACCCCCCAAAAAAGCCAAGCTGTTAACATAGAGAAAATATTTACAACACATAACACACAATAACCAACAAGTACCTGTATCCAGAGTATACTAGAGAACTCCTAAGAATTAATAAGAAAAAAACAAAACTAAACTCTAGTATGGAAAGGTCATAAAAACAGAAAAATCACAGAAAGGAAAACAGAAATTGAAGGTAAATATGCTCAACCTCACTGTTAGAAAAGTGCAAACCAGTGGGAATCAAAAACGTTGCATGAGGGCCAGGGATTTAGCTCAGTGGTTCCACTGCCTGCCTGGCAAGCGCAAGGTCCTGAGTTCAATTCCCGGTACCAAAAAAAAAAAAAAAATGTTGCGTGAAAGACAGCGGGTGTCTCTTACGGGAATTGAAATAAAGATATTATCTAGTGTTTACACAGTCTTTTTTTAAAAGTTTTTAAAAGTTTTTCTGAGACAGGATCTCTCACTTTGTACTTCAGGGTGGCCTTAAACTCACAGCAATCCTCCTGCCTCAGCCTCCCGAAAGCTGGAATTATAGGCATGTGGCACCATGCCCAGGTTACATACTATTTTCTTAAATTTAAAAAGCTTTTGTAGATTACAAGAAAATGTAAAAATAATCTATAAAATGCATAATCTATACTTATTACAGTAAAAAGCCTTTTTTCCTATTTCTGAGAATACCTTAATATTAGCTTCAATCATTATTTTCAAAATTTTACTAAATCTGAAGGGTTTCAATGTTGTTTCTCAATTTTTCCTGTTCTTTTAAATGAAACTATGTATAGTATTCATTAACCTAATACATTTGATCCTGTATCAAAAGCCTCTTCAGTTCTATTATTTTATTAACCTCTCTGCTGACTCTGTAAATGAAATCAAATTGCTTATTACTGAAAATTTAAAATTTTTAACAAAATTAGAAAAAAATTATATATTTTAAATAAAATAAATAACATGTTTATATACACATTTCTGTAAATTCACTTCCTGCATTTCAGAAAAATATATCCATGTAAAGTTAAACTATCACAATGTGAAAACAAAATGTATACACTGACATCAAAACTATTCTTACAAAAGGGTAAATATGAACTCAAATTTTCTTTTTTGCTTTGAGTCCATCAGATTGTCACTAAAATGATCCTTCGCCACTAATACAGTATATAAATGTGTGACTATCATATTATTCATAGCCAATAACAGGATTAGAACACAGAATTAACTTAATGTAGTATCCTGGATTTCTCCCATATTTCAGACAAAGTTTAGTAATATGTTGGTCACTTAAATGCAGAAAAGAGGGACATTTGGCATTTAACAACTATGACTAAAGGTACCTCAAATTACTGTCCTGAAAGAGTATCTTCAAAATGATATACATTCCAGGCAATTATACCTGCTTTTGCAACAAATTCAGAAGAAAAATATCAGTTACCTTGCCTAACATGGGTAAATATATTTTAACATCAACTGTCAGAGAAAAACTGGGTAATATCCTCAAAGATAAAGTCAACATTATGACACTCTGAAAATTGTATTTACTTGCAAGTAAAACACTTATGAAAAAGGAAAGCATTTCTAGAAAGCAAGCCTACTTCGCTACTAACATGTTATTAATAGCAGGGTTTCTGCTCTATTTAAGAGAATGTCTATAGTCTAGTGAATACCTTTAGGAATTTAAGTACTTCAGTATTTGTTATTTTTTTAACTCTGAAAATACAGGCTGAATATCTTTTACCCATGCTGCTTGGAACCAAAAGTGTCTCAGATTCTGAATTTTTCCAGACTTTAGAGTATCTGCATATATGGGATGAGACCCAAGTATAAAACCGAAATTAATTTATGGTATACAACACCTTTTGTCCACAGTCAGAAGGTAATTTCAAGGGACTACAACCCATTACATGAGGTCAAATATGGAAGTTTCCACTTGTGGCAACTTAGCAGTTTGAAGTATTTTGGTCTCCAGATTGAGGACACTAAATCTGCACTTCCAATTTTGGTTTGTGAACCTACCAACACAGGACTAACTAAAACCACATGAAAGGCTGTGCTGGATTCTAAAAGCTCTTATAAACAATTTTTTCTTTTAATTGGCTATCCTGTCAATGAGGTAATGAAAATTATTTCGGTATTGTTCTAATGTTTTATTAATGGACTTGATGTTAAGCAATATTGAATCAGAAAAGCCTACTTCTGAAATTACTATAATTACAAGAAATAACACAAAACACAAGTTTTTCAAATCACTATCACCCATGATAGTAAAGGATAAGCAGAAATAAAAAGGGTCTACATTAGAATGATAAGGATAGCTAACATTTTCTGAGCATCAAGTGAAGGACACTATTTTAAACTGTCTTAGTCACTTTCCTTAGTTACTGAGACAGAATAAAAGACACCCATAGCTTAAAAGTTTTTACTCTGGCTCATAGTTCATGGTTAGCCAGTTCCAAAGTCAGAGGCGCAGGCCAAGAGAGCTGCTTGCATCCAGGCAGCCAGGAAGCAGAGAATCAAGGGAGGAGCTATCGAAGAAGCTAGGTATCCCTTCCAAGTCCTGCCCTGCAGCAACCCACCTCTAGCCAAGCCCCACTTCGTAAAAATACCTTCAGCTACTGACCTCAGTGCACTGATGAGGACAGTGTTCCACATTGCAATCTCCTTCCAAAAGCCCCACTTCTGCACACACGAGGCTTTGGGGAAATGTTCCAGATCTAAACCCTAACAAGTACTTCCCACATTCACTTAATTCTCACACTAAAACCACCAGGTAGATACTTTTACTATGGTCACTGTTCAACAAAACTGAGGCACAAAGAACTTCAGTAATGACCCTGAAATCACACCCGTACAAAGCAATGACACCAAGACAGATTTCTTGTTCTCAAGCCTTTCGCTGTATTAGATGTCCCTGATTTTTATGCCCACAAATACCTGAAGGCTTTCACAGCAAAGTTACCTAAAATACATGGCTACTGCTCAATCTGGAAACTGTACTAAAGAACGTGGGTGATGCCACATATCAGCCAAAGGCCTCTATCTCCTGGTGCCACAAAGCAATTCGTGATTCCTTTATGTAGCAGACTCCTTACTATCCAATACAGCAAAACATTACATTAATTTTAGCTATTTCCAACAAATGATAATGGAGATTTTGCACCAATAAACAAAAGTAGATGATACACTATTTTGAAACATTAAGATTTTTTAAGAAAAAAGGTATCTGAATTTAACAACTTAATTCATTTTCATTGGTCAGCAGACACACAATCCTCATTTCATGTTTGTGAATTCACTCACTCCTTAAAATGTATTTGTAAAACCAAAATCAATACTAGTGGGGCTTTTGCAGTCATTTGTAGATATGTGCAGAGTGGAGAAAAATCTGAGTCCCAGTTGAGGTTCCACTTTCATACTGCAAATAAACGTAGTGTCTGTGGTCTATTTAGCATGTTTTTTGCATATCACTTAGTGCTGGTGATTTAAATTAGTCACCAAACATAGTGCCAAAGTGTTATCTAGTATCTGCAAGTGCAGGAAGGCTGTGATGTTGTTCCTTACTGAAAAAACACACTTGGTTAGATAAGCTTTGTGCTGTTGGCCCTGAGTTCATGTTAATGAATCAGCAATATGTATAGTAAATAAGGTTCCTTTAAATAGAAACATAAACAAGTCTATATATAAATATTGTGACTAGAGGTGCAAAGGAACTTAACTCTGTATTTCATTTAGAAATGATGGTTCGGTATTTATTAATTCATTGTGGCAACTTTACGGAACACAACATCACTGAGAATAGTAAGAATCAACTGTATTTTTCCACTCCTCTGATAATCAACCTGAAATGGATAGAGCTAACAATATTAATCCTATTTTCAAAAGTCACTATTAAACATTCGCAGAAAAATAGTTCCTAAAATTATAGTGTATTTATCATACAAAGAACAACTGATTTTAATGTTCCATTTAAGTTTTAAGATTACTATTAATAAATAGTATCTTATTACATCTGTCCTTCATTTTACAATTTCCAAAATGACATACTTTATTATCTTCACATAAGCAAGGTAGCAGTTTTTTACTCAACAATAAAAAGCTAATCAAAAGGGGAAACTGGTGGTTTCTTGTAATGAAGACTAAGATGACTAATTCTCAGAACTTTTACTTAAAACCTCCAGATGCACTTAAAATTTATTTATACTGAAGACAGCAAAACCAAGACACATTTCCAACCTACATTATCATCCTTGAAGAAGATGAAATAAATGCTAATAGAAACAGACAGCTAGTCTCCAAGTACTTTAAGAAATTCATTGTAGGGCCAGGGATTTAGCTCAGTGGTTCCTCCGCCTGCCTTGCAAGTGCAAAGGACCCGAATTCGATCCCTGGTACCACAAAAAAAAAAGAAAGAAAGAAAGACAAAAGAAAGAAAGAGAGAGAGAAAGAGAGAGAGAGAAGTTCATTGGACAAATATAACCAAATTGCTTTACTTGGTTCCATGATCACAGACATTAATAGATACAGTGAACTTAGAAGAAAAATTGTAACTTGGGGGTGGGGGACATTTACAACAGTTTAGATAATTGTTAAAATACAAATAACAGGAAAATTTAAATGTATACTTTTATAAGGAATATCTTGTTTACCAGGAAAATCATATCATCGTCCTATCTAGTCTCATGATTTTTAATTGCAACTGTCATATGTTTAAGTCCACGCAACTAGTAAATTGTTATAGCAATTATTTGCACTATTACTACTGTAAACCACCTTTCCTGAAATAATTGTTTTGTATGTATATTAAATTTGGGGGGGAGGGGGTACTGGGGATCGAACTCAGGACCTTGCGCTTTCAAGGCAGGTGCTGGAACCACTGAGCTAAATCCCCGGCCCATGTATATTAAATTTATATTACTGACAAAGTATACAATGACTCTTTCATCCTTTCATTAGTTTCAAATACAAATATAAATGCTGAAATTTCAAAAATAGTATGAAAAGGGAAGGATAAAATTTCCTTTTTTTTACCTTCTATTATTCCCTAAATCTAAAATTTTAATTTAAAAATTTAATCTACCCAAGCAGCTATAACCTTATCACCAGGTTATACACTCTTATCAGGGAATTGCTGATATTTTAAGGTAGATTCAAAGTTGCCTACTTCCCACTGTAACCTAATATATTTTCTAATGTATTACATATAAAAGTCACTTTAACTGTTCACCTTCTTTCTTAACTCCACAGGAAGACAAGTTAGAGCATTCCCTCTGGATCTATAAAAAGGCGTTTATTTGATCTCAGCCACAAGGAACAATGGAGATTGAATAATATTTGTTTAGCAGGTGGGAAAAAGATAGTGGGAATTCTGAAATGACTGTGAAATAAGGAGGAAGAAGGCAATAATTCTGGTGTTAGCATACGGTCATTTAAAATCAAAATGTTTTCATCAATGGTCTCAAGTTAAATTATATCTTTCTAAAAGACAGATTAAAGTTTGAATCTCCAGTATCTCAAAATATGACTATATTTGGAAACAGTTACTGCATATCTAATTAAAATGAGGTTATTCTGGTATAGTACAGGTCCTTAATCTTTGTCTTAGCCACTTTCCACTCACTGAACACAATACCTTATACAAACTAAAGAGAAGAGGTTTATTTTGGATGACAATTTCAGTCCAGGGACTGTTGGCTCCAAGGCAGAAATGGGATGACACAAAGGCATGGCAGAAAAAAAGATGCTCAACTCATAGCAGCCAGGAAGCAGAGAGCAAAGGGAGGAACCAGGGACAAAAATATGGCCTTCCAGATCATGCCCCCAGTGAACCACCTCCAACCAGGCCCACCCCCTAACAGCACATTTAGCTACTGAACTTATCAATGGATAAATCCACTGATGAATACAGCATCCCCATGATCCAATCACCTGCCACACACATGAGAACATTAGATCTAAACTATAACTTTTCACCTCTTGCCTCCAAAAGACTCATGTCCATTTCTTTATGCTAAATTCACTTAATCCATCTCTAAGAGTCACCGAAGTCTTAACAATGCCAGCACTGCTGAAAAGTCCAAGTTCAAAGTCTCTTCTGAGACTGAAGGCAAATGCTTAATGGTGAGTATAAAAATCAAAAGGGAAAGTTAAAAATTCAAATTCAAAAAAATAGGGGGATAGAAAGGAATAGGAAAAGCAGGACTAAAATCCAGCAGGGCAAACATTAAATCCTGTAACTCCATGCCCAGCACCTGGGACAAGATATGAAGAGATATGAGCGCTAAAGGCCTTGGGCGGCCCCACCTATAGGTAACACTACCAGTTGCAGTCCTCATGCAGGCCTCTCTTGGGCTAGCTTTGCTCACTGCCTGCAGCTTTCCTCAGCAGATGATCCAAGTTCCTGGATTCTCCAACTCCCTGGGATCTCTACTGTGCTTTTAGTCTCACAATCACCGCTTCATGCACAGTCCTTTCAGGGGCACATTGCCTGGCTTCTGAAATCTTAGTGGAAGCCACTGTGATCCTGTAAGTCTCACATTCTGCATGCCCATGGTACCAGCACCATATGGATGATGCCAAGGTCTGCCTCTAGCTCAAGCAGTAGCCAAGTCCTCTGGATCACAGCTGCACAGTCTTGTCAGATCAAGAAAGGCTAAATTCCAGGAAATATTTTCCTCTATGGCCCTGAATAACCAGAGCAAAGGGAGGAGTCAAGGACAAAAACACAGCTTTCTTTCTAGGTCAGGTCCCTGTTACCCACCTGCTAACAGCAAATTTAGCCACTAAACTCATCAATGGATAAATTCACTGATGAATATAGTGCTTCATGATCCAATTACCTTTCACACACATGAGGATTTGGGGACACTTTACTGTACATCTTAACCATAACAGTCCTATATGGTTTTTGTCTCTATAAGAAGGGACCAAAAAACAAAAACACTTAGGAAAAACACAAGTCCAATGACAACGGAGACAGAATAGCATGATGCATATATACATCAAGAAATGCCAAAGGTTGCCTGCAAAAACCACAAGCCAGAAGAAGCAAGGAAGGATTGTCACCTACAGGTGTTAGAGAGAGGATGCCTCTGACCACACCTTACAAGGAAGAATGGCTTGTCTATGGTTCTATATGATAATAAATCTATTTTTAAAGCCACTAACTTGTGGTACTTTATGGTAATACTAGGAATGAATATATCAACCTTTCCACAAAGAGTAAAAAACAAGACCAGGCATAGTGGTGCACACCTATAATCCCAGCACTCTGGATGCTAAGGAAGGAGGACTGCTTCGAGTTCAAGGCTAGCCTGAGCTACACAGTGAGTTCAAGGCCAGCCTGGACTACACGGTGAGCAAAAAGAAAAAAAAAAATTAACAAATAAAAGTAGGTCTTTGGTATAATTATAGATGATGCTTTAGTTATTATTTCTTCAAAATGTAAAAATTTAAAACTCCATTCTGTGCTTTCCAAGTAACAACCTCAAATAATAGCAAATTTAAAATACCACTAAACACTGTATCCTTAAGGTCTGAAAGCTCAGAGTATAGAGGGAAACAGATTGATGTTAAACTAATTGATGTTAAACTAATATGCTCCTGAATGACATTTATACGTAGAAAATTTTAAGAAGTGACTCAACATGTTCCAACGATTTAATGCTGTCAACAAAGAACTTCATGTACCCATATTCTCCTCAACTTTAGAGATACGGAACTAAGAGTTTCAGTATTTTCAACTTCCTTATTTTATAATGGAAAATCTGAGACCAGAGAATCTAGATCTCTCCTGACTCTAAGGATAAATGCTCATCACAAAAACAATTCTTTCCTTATTAAAAAAAAGTATGAACTTTCCTGAATACACTAAAGAAAATAATCACGTATGTTTATTGCTACACTATATTCACTGAGATGTAACAACTGTCCCAAATCAAAGATGAAGAGTCTGGTAGACTGGAAAACTACAATGAAGCCCTAACTAACTCCTGTAACTAAAAAGTCTTCCATCTTCAAGTTTTCAAAATTTATTTATCAGAAAGTCTAGTAAAAGAATAAACATTAGAAATTAAAACAAAAAGTGCACAATTTTAACTACCTACATTCCTGAGTTTGCTGGCACAAAAGCTAACATGAATCATCTGCACTAAAACACGTTTGTGTACATCTATATATAGATATACAACACCCTTTTTTTACACTATATGGTCTCACATTTATGAGTTCCTGTGTCAGATATATGTATAAATATACAGAGGAAAACATTAACTTCATGTATAAACAAAAAAATTTTAAGTCACCAATTTAGTTTACAACAAAAACATGTAATCTATAAAATAAACATAAAGCTTGCATTTATAAATGGCCAAATGTGATTACACATAGAAGTAGTTTAACATATTGGACTATATTTGCCCTGTTTCAATTTTTAAATAAATGTGCTTCTGCATATCCTGACTTTATTCTAAACTGAAAATATATGCAGGGTTCTGACCTTACTGTGCTCTCTTCTGATCTTTAAGCAAACATTTAAGGGTGTTGTGAAAGGGGGAATTTTTTAAACTGACATCATCACTTTTTAGAGAAAGAGTCTTGCTATTTTGCCCAGATTGATCTTAAAATCCTGGCTCAAGGGATCCTTCTGTCTCAGTTTCTAGAGTAGCTGGAAGTACAGATGCACACCATTATACAACACAAGTAACTGTACTTCAAACTCCTTTGCAGCTACTGATCTCACTCTCTCCTTTCCCCTTCTTGAGCAAACATCTGCCTCACCAAGCATCTCTTCCTTTCCACTCACTATTTCACATCACTCCAACTTGTCTTCATGTCTACCTCTCTTCAAAAACAACACTGCTGAAGTCACCTCCATCATGCCAAATCCAGTAAAGTAAGCAGTCCTCTGCTTACCTGGTTTTGCTATATCCTTAAAATACTGCTATTTTGCATATCCATGATATGTAACCTCGTGGTTTTCTTCTATCCTCCTAGGCCACTCCTTCTCAGTCTTGTTTGCTGCTGACTCCTCTAATCAATGATTAAAAGATGACATACCTCAAAGTTTCCCCACACCTTCTTTTCATCTTCTCAGTACCTACACATAAGTGAACTTTATTTATATGTATTGCCATCTATAAAACTAAAATTGTTAACTAATTATTTCTGACTCAGACTAGTACTCGTTTGAACTAGACTAGAAACATTTCATTTCCACTGAATGTCCTTCAAGTAATATACTCATTTTGTTCAGAAATGAGCTCAAAAATCATCTCCTTCCTGACTCACTGAAATCATAACCATTAAAACAACAAACTTTCATTCCCACTTTCTCTGAGACGATTTTTGAGCGAGGGGCTGAGGCCACAGGATCCCCTTCAGGGCCACAACCCAATGATGCAACATTTCTAGGCCCTCTCTACCTTCTAAAGGTTCTGTCATCTCCCACATGCCATGGGTTGTTACCAAGTCTTTAACACACAGTCCTTTAGGAGACATTTAATATCCAAACCATAACAAAGGTATAATTTGGAAAATATGTATTCATAGTGGGTTATGTTCTTTTATATTATTAATTGTTCTTCTTCTACACACATCTTTAAATCAGTAAACTGTCCAATGTATTGCTTGTGTTTAGCGACATCTTTCCATCCCCTCTTCTACTACCATCTCCTCCCTAGAATACAAGAACATTTTAACAAACCTCCCACCATTCCTTCTAGGTCTCCCTTCTGCAGAACACTGTATTTTTCCAAAAATGATCACATCAATACTTATAACCCAAAGGCTCTTCTAGAACCTTGTCGTGCCCCATTAACAGGCAGAAGTTACTCCTTCTTTTGAATTTGAGCAGGACTCTGTGACTCTCTGGATGAAAAGAATGCAGCAAAAGTGATGATGTATGACTTCCAAGGCTAGGTCAGAAATAGAAATGTGGCTTTCATTTGATGTATGCACTGATGCCCTCTTCTTCCCTTCCCCATCATCCCTCTGGCAGAATGCTTACTCTTGAAAACCAGATATCAAGTTTAAAGAAAACTAGGCCACAAGGAGATGTCAAACACTCCCCCCACCCCATCACTTATTCTGGAGGAACTTAGCTGCCTTGTTACAAGAACATTTAAGGCTCACATGCCAAGAATCTAAGGCTTCCTGCCAATAGCCAGTAAGGAACTGAGACCTCTTGCCAATAACTATGCTAAGTTGCCATCTTGAAAATTGATCTTCCAATATACACAATCAGGTCTTCAGATAATTAGCCTGCTGATACCTTGACTGCAAT
The DNA here is from genome assembly GCF_000247695.1 of Heterocephalus glaber. The sequence goes on along the minus strand of NW_004624844.1, from coordinate 2,827,098 downwards.
ATCATGCTCAACCCTAAACCAGCTAATCCTGTTGTAAATTCTCAAATCATAAAAAACAGGAGACAACATTTGTTACTTTAGTACCACAACTCCATTGTGCACTAGCATAACACTTAATATGTTTCCATCGTTGTATTATGTTTCCATTGTTGTACTCAACACATTTGCAATTCTAGAAAAAAAAAACTTCCTATCTTTTCCTGACTCTTTGGACAAAGTCTGACTTGTTCACTATTATATTCTCAATACCAAGTAATGTTAGCTAACATTAAGTAGGGGCTCTAGAAACATGGAGCATGAGAAACACCAACATCTGTTAATATCTAAATTCATTTATGTCAGGTAATAATAAAACTTTAGTCTAATGTACAATGCCATCAAATGGTTTAATATCTCAATTTGAAATGTTTTTTGTCATAAATAAGTATATATTAAATAAAGTGCATATGTGTGTATCTCAAACTATCAGCATATATAGAGTGTGCTCATTTTACTAGTCAGACCTTCCAAACTGGCTTCAGGCAAAATAGAGATCTTTGCATCTGTAAATGTTAATAAACCTCTTGAGTATGTGCGTGACAATTTTTGGTTTTCATAGGAACATACCTGAATCCATGACAGCATTCACATATATGTGTGTACACCTATCCACTCACACCATGTTCACTTTTTTTAAAAAAGCTATTAAAGGGCCAGGGATTTAGCTCAGTGGTTTCGCTGCCTGGTGCGCAAGCGCAAGGAACAGAGTTCAATCCCCGGTACCAAAAAAAAAAAAAGCTATTAAAGTACCTAAATCTATAGCAAAATCTTTAGTAAAATTACCAAATAAATAGAAATAAGATAGACAACACTGAGTCAAATAACAACTGAAATTAACAAATAATACCTGGACTATCAATTGAATACAAAATACTTTATTATGAATTACATTAGAAAATTTATGGTATATGTCCTAACATATAATAGATTTATTAAAACTAATATAACCAGTATAGTACTAGTATAACTAATCTAGTTAGTGCTGTATGGAAGAACATGCATACTATTTAAAAATGCCATTCTTACAAGGGACAAAAATATGGAGTTACCAATCAATGCTTTCTCTCCAACAAGACAAGTTTTTCCTTCCCACCTAATAACCAAGTCTTCTACTTTGTATTTCAGCAAAGCAGACCCTCCTTTCCATAGAAAATGATAATTCTAACACTAAAGTGAGAAAAATGTGACATATTCTATGGAATCCATTTTGCCTAATAAACCTCACTTAAGGAATCTGAAATCAAATAAATAAAAATGATTCTTCCTAATATGAAATCAAGTAACTGAAAAACGTTACACTCAATCCTTAGTATTTGCTCATCCTAAAAGCAGTTCAAGTGAGGACACATGGTTCATTCATTTTATAAGTCCAAATATAAACAATCACTAATAGTGTAATTCAGTTTTATAACACTACTGTCCAGAGAATCTCAGTGATTAAACTGGTATGTCTTAACATAAGATTGGCATTATGATGAAAGCTTCAGAATGGAAGAATATTACCTAACAACTAGCAGTCAAAAATGGCACTTCTATCCCTGTTGTAGCTCCTGGCTTATCTTTCTAAAAGAAAACTTTGCTTTTGATACAGTTGCCCTAGAAAGCACTGGACTTGCTATGGTTTGAGTGTTTATCCCCTCCAAGGCTCATGCCGATGTTCAATTGTACTGTGACACTATTAAGGAAGTGGGACTTTTGACAGATGATTGGGCTATGAGGGCTCTACCCTCACAAATGGATTAATGCAGTTATCATGAAAGAGGGTTGTTACAAAAGGATAACTTCCGTCCTTTTGATCTGCATGTACTTTATATCTCCCTCTTCCTCCTCTCTTCCTTCTTTCCTCCTCCTTCCTCTAATCAACCTGTCACCAGATGCTAGTACCCTGACATTAGAATGACCAGCCTCCAGAACAGGGAACCAATAAATTTCATTCATTGTAAAGTACTCAATCTCAGGTATTCAGTTACAGCAGTACAAAATGGACTAAGACAGAACCAGAGTCTAGAGAGTTGGACTTCTGGTTATTTAAAAGAAAAAAAGACAATGACCAAGTACCCATATCATTAAATCTCTCCTGAATTTTACTGAGGGGTTTATATTAGGTAAGTCTATGAAGGTCCTGCCTGTTGTATAATTATAATGTGAATCTGAAACCAGCAAGTCATCACTAGTGAGTTTTAATTCAAGCCACTACTAATAGAGAAATTATCAAGTTCACTTTTGCAAAGAGATTCAAAACACACAAATAGTCCTATGTAATTTGAATGCTGTCAATTACAGGATCCGTGTAAGTGTAAAATGGGCGGGAAAAGGAAAAAGACATTCCAAAAACAATCAGCAAGAAATAAATGTATTCTGTCTTTTATACCACACCAGTTTAGCAAAAATTTAAAAAAGGTTTTTCCCCTAAATTGGTTTTATCAACCAAAGGCTTTGTTATTCTTAAATCCTACTAAATATACTGTTAATAGAAATGTAGAAAAAGCAAAGAGTAGAACACTTAGAAAACTATGTGGTACTGTTTTCACTTTAAATCTAACTACAAAACCAAATTCATTTGTAACTTCTGAATTCATTTTTAGAAGCCACAAGACAATTACCAAAATCTACCTACAAAAGTGCCAATCCTTCTAGAATTTTTATATCACAGCAAGGAAGATTTTCGCTGATATAAAATATTAAAACCCTGCAGTCCATCTCACTATACCACACACCAAGAGAGATGGTAAGGAAACTAGAAATACATAAACATCCCTTTGATTTCTACAGGTAAGAATATCAACCACTACACTCAAGGAAGGACAGAAAGAAGTAACCATGTCAAAAAATAAGCCTTCAATATAGGAGAGAACAAACAAGGAATAATATTACATCAACACATTACTAACCCTGTAATCAGTACTGACACATTAGAAATTAAGACTTCTACTAACCAGGCATGGTGGTGTATGCCTGTAATACAGTTACTCAGGAAACAAAGGCAGGAGGGTTCTGAGTTCAAGGTCAGCTTGGGGTGCATATAGTTCCAGGATAGCCTGGATTACACAGTGAGATCCTGTCTCCAAAAAGAAAATTTCTACTGATGTCTCTGAATGATGAGAACTACATAAAGAAGAACAATTAATAATATAAAAGAACATAACCCACACAACAAATACATGTTTTCCAAATGACACCACTGTTACCGTTTGGATCTTAAATGTCTCCTAAAGGACTATGTGTTAAAGGCTTGGTAACAGCCCATGGCATGTGGGAGATGAAGGAACCTTTAGAAGGCAGAGAGGGCCTAAGAATGTTGCACCATTGGGTTGTGGCCCTGAAGGGTATCCTGGGGCCTCAGCCCCTTGCTCTCTCTCTTTGCCACTCACATACTGTACCTCTTTGCCACTCACATACTGTACCGTGAGGTAATCAGCTTTGCTCCACCACACACTCACTCCCCAATATGATGTTCTGCCTCACCAAAGGCCCAAAACCAAGGAATCCAGGCAGCCATGGGCCGAAACCTCTGAAACCATGAAACAAAATAAATCTTTTCCCCTGATAAGTTAATTATTTTGTCACAGCCATTAACACAACCAATACCATAGGATAAGTTAATACTACGGTGGACTTTCATTTACTGTTTCTGGTTGTTCAGAATGTATTAAAAAAAATAGATATGACTGGAATCTGATTATACTTGCCACCATCTATTTAGCTAGAATAAGATAGAAAGACAAGCAATATTCATGATATCAAAATATAAACATCTAAGGACGATCAACAAAAAAAATGAACTGGTAAGCTAACACTGAAAAAGTTGCCTTACGAAGAAAAATAAAAGTGATTATAGATTAATGATTTTTAAAAAATCACTTAGTAAATACAGAGAATGGGATTGTATATTCAAAGCCCTGAAAGAAAAAAATGACAACCAAGAATACTATGTCCAACAAAGGCATCATTCAGAAATGAAGGAGAAATAATGTTTCACAACAAATTAAAAACAGAAATCACCACGAAGCTGGCTGCACAACACATGCTTAAAGGAGACTTAAACTAGACACACAAAAACACCAAACTCAACAGGGCAAATACCAAAAGAGAGAGAAGTCTAATCATATTATTAGAGGAAACCACAAAGATGAATAACAAGAGAGAAAGGAATAAAGAATATGTAAAACAAAAAAGTAAACAGAATGACAGAAGTATGTCTTTACTTACCAATAAAAACTCCTGAATGTAAATAGATAACATCTCCCAATTTAAAAGATATAGCCGGCTGAATGGATTTAAAAAACTAGATCCTATAATATGAAGTGAGAAACTATCCTATCCTATATGCTACATCCTACATGCTATGCTATAATATGAAGTGAGAAACTCACTTCACCAGTAAAGAGAGATACAATAAATGTAAAGGGATGGAAAAAGATACACCATGCAAACAAAATCTGGAAGTGAGCCCAGGAAGCTATGCTTACATAAAATAAAACAGACTTGAAATCAAAAACTGTAAAAGCAAATCAAAGGTCACTAAATGATAAAGGGAGCAATTCAACAAGAGGAAACAGCTGTAAATACATTTATGCATCCAATACCAGAGCACTCAATTATATAAAGCAAATGCAATTAAATCAAAAAGACATAAAGACTTTAATAGAGTAATAGGTGGAGACTTTAAAATCCCACTTTTATCAATGGACAGATCATCCAGAACAATAAACACACACACACACACACACACACACACACAAGCAGCAAGTAAGTACTGGAGTCAGATGACACTACCGGGCAAATGGACCTAATAGACAATTACAAAATAATCAGCAACTCCTGCAAAGTACAAACATTGTTATCAGCAAATGGAATAGTCTGTTGAGGATAGTCTGCGTGTGTGGCACACACAAGAAAAACTCAAAAGAAAATTTTTTAAATCAGTAGGTATCATCTTTGACCACAATGAAACAGAACTAGAAATCAACAAGCAGAAAGTTAGAAATTATATAAACATATGGAAACTAAGCAACATGCTACTGAAGGAATACAGATTATTGAAGAAATCAAAAGAGAACTCAAAAAAGATCAAATGAAAATGAAAACACAATATGTGAGGTCGGTACAGTGATACACGGGTGTGCCCACCCTCCCCTCTGCTGAAGCAGGGGATCTCAAGCTCTGAGACAGCCTGGACTACTTAGCAAAACTCTGACTCAAAATAAAATGTAGGGCAGGGATGTAGCTCATTGGCGCTGCACGTGCCTGGCAAGCGCAAGGTTCTGAGTTGGATCCCCAGTACGGGAAAAAAAACAACAAAGAATAAAATGCAACAAAGCCAGGCCTGAAGTTCAGTGGTAAAGCACTTGACTAGCACGCATGAGGCCTTGGGTTCAATTTTTAGTTCCATTTTTCTAAAAAAAGTAAAATCAGTGGGGTACAGAAAAAGCCAAAACTAAAAGAGAAATTTACAGCAATAAGCACCTACATTAAAAAAGGATATTTCAAATAAACAACCTAATGATGCAATACAAGGAACTAGGAAAGCAAGAACAAACCAAAGGTCAAAATAAAGACAGGGCTGAGGATTACCTCAGTGGCACCATGCCTGCCTTGCAAACAAACACAAGGTCCTGAGTTCAATCCCTGATACAAAAAAAAAAAAAGACAAAGATAAACGATAAACGATAAAATGATACAGGCCTTAAAAAAACCTCAATGAAACAGAGTTGGTTTTGTTGAAAAGGTAAACAAACCCAACAAAGGTTCAGCTAGAATAGCCAAAAAGGAGAAAACTCAAATAAAAGCAGGGATGAAAAAGGAGATATTACAAATGATACCACAGAAATATGAGGGATCATTAGGAACTATTATAAACTACATGCCAACAAATGGAAGACACAGAGAATATGGATAAACTTTCAGACTCATATAACCTATCAAAATTGAACCATAAAGAGAGACACAGAAAATGTGTGCACACCAGTAAAAATGAAACTTAGTCATAAAATTCTCCTCACAAAGAAAAGCCCAACATTGGGAGGCCCCACTGCTGAATTTACCTTTACCAGCTCTTTAAGAAACTAAAACCATTCATTTCAAAGGACACTGAAGTATTGAAAGGGAGTCTCCAACTCATTTTATGAGAGCAGCAAAACCCTAATACCAAATCAGACAGATGCACATGCGTGCACACACATGCAAACTACAGACCAATATCCATGATAAATACAAAATACCAGCAAATCAAATCCAACAGCATTTTAAAAGGATTATACACCATGATCAAACAGAATCTACCCTAAGAACATAGGATGGTTCGATATACAAAAATCAGTAAGCGTTTGATCCCTGGTACAAAAAAAAAACAATAAGCAATACATCATATCAACCAAATGAAGAATAAAAACATATGGTCATCTCAATAGACTTAGAAATATTTGATAAAATTCAACATTCATGATAAAAACTCAAAAAACAAATAGGGACAGGAGCAATGCACCTCAACACAATACAGTAAAGACTATCTATGATAAACTCACAGCTAACAGCATAATGAATAAATGGGGAAAAGGTGAAACTGATTTATCTAAGTTTAGGATGTTTACTTATACAGTACTATAAGTCTTAACAACAGTAATAAAGAGAAAGGGGAAAAAAAGGCATCTAAATAGAAAGAGAAGGTCAAATTATCCCTGTTTCTAGACAGCATGATTTTATACATGGAATGTAAAGGTGTAACAAAAAAATCGGTTACGACTGATAAATGAATTCAATAAGATTGCAGTATACAAAAACCAGTAGCTGTTTATATATAAATAATGAAACTACTGAAAAAGTAATTAAGAAAGCAAGCTTAAGTTGCAATAACTACCAAAAAAAACCATTCACTTCTACAGTGAAAATTACAAAACTGATGAAGAAAACTAAAGACACACCAAAAAAAGAATTTCATATTCATGGATTAGAAGACTTAATTTTATTAAATGTTCCATACTACTCAACATAATCTACAGATGCAATGTAACTCCTGTCAAAATATCCATGACTTTCTATACAGGAATAGAAAAATCAATCACAAAATTTGTATCCTACCAAAAATAGAACTTTAATAGCCAAAGAAATCCTGAGCAAAAAGAACCAAGGTGAAGCCATTATAACATCTGACTTCAAAACAACCTACATAGTGATAGTAACCAAAACAGCATGGTACTGGCATAAAAACAGACACATGGGCCAAGGAACAAAAGAGAACACACAGAAATAAATCCATGTATTTGTAGCCAAGTGATTTTTGACCAAAAAACAAAAAACCCTTCTCCCATAAGTGGTGCAGAGAAACTAGACATTAATATGCCTTAGGAAAACTACACCCCTATCTCTTTCACCATATACAAGAAATCAACCCAAAACAGATCAAATACTTAAATGAAAGACCAGAAACTACATACAAAAATAGTAGTAGAAAATACAGGAGAAATGTTCGGGTCATTTGTCTGGGCAAAGATCTTTCAGATATGACCTCAAAAGTACCAGTAACAAAAGCAAAAACCGATAAATGGGATTTTCTCAAAGCAAAGGTTCTGTAAAGCAAAGGAAACAATCAACAGAGTGAAGAGACAACAGAATGAGAGTGAGAGAAAATATCTGCAAACTATTCATTGAACAAGGAATTAATATCCAAAATACTGTATATAAGGAATTCAAACAACTCATACAAATAATTATTCAACTAAAAATGAATAAATAACATGAATAAACTTTTTCAAAATAGTATTTATAAATATCCAACAAGTGTATGAAAAATGCTTGATATAACTAACCACTAGACAAGTGCAAATCAGAATCACAATGATGTATTATTCCACTGCAACAAGAATGCTATTATCAAGAAAACACAAAATAACAAATACTGCTGAGGATGTAGAGGAAGAACTTTCATGCACTGTCAGTGAGAGTATAAATTAGGGCAGGCATTACGGAAAACAGAATGACGGTTCCTATTTTTAAAAAACTACAAGGAGAACTAGCATATGGTACAGCAAACCTACCACTGGGTCTACATCTAAAGAAATTGAAATCAGTATGTTCGGAGACATCTTATTAACAATAGCCAAAATATGGAATTGACCTACATGTCCATCTACAGATGAATAGATACGGAACATGTGGTATACACACACAATGAAATATTATTCAGCCATTAAAAGAAATTCTGTCACTTGCACCAACATGGAGATGAAGGACATTATGTCAACTGAAGTAAGCCAGGAACAGAAAGAAAATATTCCATGTTCTCACATATAAAAGCTAAAAAGTTGGTATCAAAGAAGCACAGAACAGAACATTGGTTATCAGAGCCTGGGGAGGGTATGAAAAACCAAAGGACAGAGAGACAATGATTTATGAGTGCCAGAGTACAGCCTGATAGGAGAAATAACTTCTAATGTTCTACAACACAGTAGAATAACTACAGTTGACAACAATTACTTATATACTTCAAATCAGCCACAACAGAGGTTTCTGAATATTCACAACACAAATAAATGATGTATGTTGGAGGTGACAAGATAGGACAGTTAACCTGATCTGATGATTATACACTGTATACTTGTATTAAAATATCACGTTGTAACCATAAATACATACAATTACTATGTATCAATTAAATTAAGATAATTTTTTAAAAGAAAAAATTTTATATAATTTAGCTACATGTCAATGTATTTTAACACATGCTTGCAATTCTAGGTTTCAATAAACCTTAAAATAGTTTTTTTTTGTTACACTTCCTAAGAGAATTAGTCTTAGCACATAATTTAGAATACAGTAGTCAGAAGAAATGTTCACGATACTTTAGTAGTAGTATTTATTATACTGCAAAGAACAAAGTCTTATTTGTTCACTGATTTCAAGCAGTTGTACCCACTATAACAAAAATAAGACAATTTAATAATTCAGTTGATTTTATGGATAGTAAAGTCATTTTCAGTTGTCTTGAAATGTGCTCAATCTCTTAATATCAAAACTATTACATGCCTAGGAAAAACACTAGTATTACATTAACAATTACTACAGAGGAATTCAGTTTGAATAGAATAGTCTAAAGGAACGAGGCAGGTGAAAAATGTAGAAGAGCTGGCCGAAAGAAGTAACTACGTCCTTCACTTTTAACTATTTTAAACAAATAATGTTTAAGCTGTTTTACTACATCATCTTTAGCACTGCTAAAATACTTAAAGCATCACAATCCAAAGGTGTTTCACTCAAGAGATTTTTACATTCATTCTTCTTGAAAAAGAAAATCTGATGAGGAAAAAGTACGTACTATGAGACTGGCTACAAGGAAGAATCGTGGTCAGAATCTACAGCAGTGATGGCAAACCTTTTCGTTTTCAATGATCAGCCCACTGCACCACCACTGATCTATAGAATTATTTCAAACTTAGTTCCCAAGAAATCAGACCACTATCTTCCCATAACTGTTTAACATCTACTCGTAGGAAGTGGATCTGGTTGGCCAATGCTCTCTGACCTGCCTGAAGCATGCCCACTGATACTCCTTGTTTCCAACCAAAGTCACTAGGGCGTATCTCTATTCTTCTCACCATTAGATATGATATTCCACCATGGCTAGAACTAATTCTGCATTTTGCTGGTAGCTGGACCTGCCCCTAGTGGTGTGGGGAAACCTTCCCTTACAGAATTAGGGCTGTGGTACACATTCAACGAGACCTCAGCTGGAACCAAGACTGCATATTCCCCCTAGTGCTCACCTACACATACAAATGAAATGTCTACGATCATTTTAGAACAACTTGCAAAATCAGTACAGCATAGTAGTTAAGAGCATGAACTCTGGACCCAAATTGACTGACTTCAAGTTTTGGTTCTACCTTTTACCAACCATTTGTCCCTAGGCAAATACTTCATCTTTCTGTACCTCTGTTTTCTCACCTCAAAAGTGAGGATAACATTCTTAAAACTGCTTTGAGACTTAGAATGATGCCTGGCACAGTAATCACTCAACAAACAGCAGAAATACTTCCAAAGCTTCCAGGCAAAACAAATATGGAACACACAGGCACACAGATTAACTGCCTGATTAGTATACAAATTGTGGCTACCTGTTCTGCAGAGAGCCCCATGATGTCACAACGGGTAATTTTATCACCAAGGCCAAAGTTTAAACTGATTTAAGACTCAACAATCATCAAGTTCTATTTCTAAAAGCCAGACCACACAGATGATTCAGAATACAAAATTTCTTGGGTTTTAATTTCAGTGGGTGCTCTGAGAACAAGGATAAACTATTTAGTTGCTGCAGAGACCTCAATAAAGATTCAAGACTCCGGGCCGGGGATTTAGCTCAGTGGTTTCACCGCCTGCTGCGCAAGCGCAAGGACCCGAGTTCGATCCCTGGTAACAAAAAAAAAGATTCAAGACTCCATCCAATACCAGCCAATAGCCACATGTGCCTATTAAAATGTATAATTAAGCTATAAATTCAGTTCCTTATTCACACCAGTCATATATGAAGTGCTCAATTTCCCCATGTGGTACATATCAAACACTTCTATTGCAGAAAGCTCTTTTGGATAGTAACAGTTCTGTAGATAGAACCCTGCATCTCTACTGCTTTACTGGCATCCAGCACGGTTCTGCTTCCCAGTGAGTGCTGGCAGAATGAATACACTGGTGCAGTGCTCCTCTGAAAGTGGTAAACTTAGCAGACCAAATCTCATCCACTGAAAGGCCAAATAGGCTAGCTAATTCCAGCTCCAATGTGCATCTCTTCATTACAGAACAATATTCTATACTGTAAGCATAAAGAAACAAGAAGATGATCTGTTTACCTTAGTTCCATTCTCCTAAAGTTCCATACTTGCCCTTCTCTCCCTCAGTTCAGTCTACTCTCTTTATAAGGCATTAAAACTATTAATATGGTTTGATTACCAACAGGGAGCAAAAGCTAAGTTTGACTAGCTGTATAGCAAATAAACAGGCCAAGTTTCTTCCCATACTGTATCACCTTCCATCTAGATGAGGAAAAGGAGAAGGAAGCAAGCTATTCAAATTAGACTCAAGAACTCTGAAAACAAGATAGGTCACTCTTCTTTTTTTCATCTTATTCAAAGGGCTGGTGGGCACATAGGATCTGATTCACCCAAACTATAATTTCACAGATATGAAATCACTAATGAAGTCACCACAAACTATGGGAAAAGAGAAGATAAGCTTCTTGTTGAATCTAGATCAAGGTGGTTGGAAGAACTTTGAAGGACAGAGAAATGAAACAGATCAGAGACTGCCTGGCTCAAAATACTACTTGCTCAAAGATGCCTCAAGCTAAATTAGACAATTGTCTCCTAAAATTTCCAATGTAGTATTTTCCTAGAAAGGTTAAATTATTAGTGACTACAAATTCTACATGGTTTTTACAGTAATTTTATTTGAAATTTTGAAAATATTGAAATAATTCTAGCAGTGTCTTATCTCAAAGATTATTTGCTCACAACTCAGTCCTTCTAAGTATCAGAGAGGCCCAGCAGTTAACATTTTTTACACAACACAAATGTTTTGGGACATGTGTCACAGACTCTGAAAGGATTACCAAATTTAGCAAATAAAAATACATGAAAACCTCTCTGAAGAATTTTTTACAACTGTTTATCAGTCTATAATGACCTGAGAAAATTTAATTAAAGAGAAACACCAAGTGAATTTTGAATTTGAGATACACAAGGAATATGTAGTACAGTAAGCCCTTAATATTTACTATGCTTATAAATATGCATCCATGTATACCTGGGACAGATTTATACTAACAAGTTACTTGTTGATTCTAAATTCAATTTTAATTAGAAATCCTGTATCTTATCTTGCTACCCTAGACCCAGAAGTATTAGCCTTCATGGAATTTAGGGAAGGCAACAAATCTAAAAATCACAAACCACACAGACAATGTGTGTACACTGGCTCTCAAGGGAGACCTGTGAAACAAGTGAAGACATGCCTATATAAATATACCCTTAGCCTCTGAGTCAAATGCCAGTGCAAGACAATACTGTTAGGGAATGTTTCCTACATTAGAGCTCAGTTTTACCACTCACCCTCTCTACCTCATGGATATTAGCCTTCTACCCCTCAGCTAGCTTTAGGTTTATCGCTTTAACTGCATACATAAGCCGAAATCTTAGGTTCAGGCTCTCCTAAAGCTGTTCAAAACTTCTACCTGCAGTTCAGCAAGTAAGAAAACCTGTTTTGGTAAAGTCATTTGAAAAAACTAAATATTTTTTAAACATCTTTGTCATTTCACAACTTAAACAAATATAATTTGGTATTCATGAAAATAGTATATAAATATCCAAAAAGTTATACCAGGTGCTCTTCAGCAGCACATATACTGAAATTGGAACAAAAAGTTATACAAGTAGGTCTGCTAAATGGAAGAGAAAAATAAAAAACATCATTATATAACCATAACAAATCTTTAAGGAAGTTATAAACCAGGGAATCATGAAAAGGTTTGCAATGTATGAAGCAGGTAATAGAAGTTAATCAAGCCATCATAGTAAGGACAAGTGAGCATTATGTTGAAACACAGAATGCCTGGCACTACAAAAAAAAAATGCTGTACACACTGATTTTCCTATTCAGCTTCATTCACTTGTAGTAACATCTACTGTTTCCAGAAGAGTTAATGCCACCTCAGTCTCAGGAACAGAGCAATGGGCTAGACATGAAATGTATACAGAACATTTTACAATCATTGCCCTCACCCCACTGTGATTCCAACAATGATGAACTCAATAAAATTAGACTCCCAATGAAAAAACTGTGACCAAGATTCACACTACTTCACAGTGCATCTCAATATGAAGGATGCAGATGGGAGGTGTTAACAGTTATGACTATAAGGAGAAAGAGTAAAAATGGATACAAATAACAGGAAAGAGAGCTAGTGAAAGAAAAGGTAAGTGTGATACTGATGGGACGCTGAAGGCCAAATATACCTTGAACTTTTCAGTTATGTGAGCCAGGCTGGTTTGAATTTCCTATCTCTTCCCAAAGAGTTCTGATACACACATGCAAAGTCAATTTTTCAAAATAACACAGTACTAAATTTGTCTTATTGGCTGCCAGTATGGAACTATATTGTATACAAATACAAAGTCTTAGGTCTTATTTAAAATCTCTTTCAAAATGTTTTCTTTGTAAGACATTCAGCCTTAAGATTTAAAATATAAACATTAACCTTCAAAAGAGCATTTGGTAAAAGGCCAGGAAGCAACAAAAGCCTTGATTGTCACTTACTATATAGTATATATACCATTTTTTGACAATACAGTATAGAGGACTATAATGACTTGGACTCTAAAGAGAAGGAATCCCTAAGCATGTGCATACATCAGACACAAACTAATGAGTATTCCTGATATTAAACATATTAAGCCACAAGCCAAGTTACTTAATTGAACTGTTTCTTTTTTTTTAATTAATGTATAACTTTATTATCATTCACGAAACACACACATATACAAAAATTAAAATTATTCAAAGAAAAACAATGCAAGGGAAAAAACCTATAATATTCAAATATAACAGAACTCAACCAAAGCACATAATTAGCCCCAGCTAATTACGTAGTTTAGTTTTTCCATAAAAATAAAGAGATTTAAAACACTGACATATTATCAAGTTCTACAACTAAAACTATTACACATTACTATTGCTTTCAACATTATCTTTAAAATGATTAATAATGATTATAAATTCTTGAAAGCTGTTTTATCATGTTCCAGCCAGCCTGAACCACTGATGTACATGCATGACTGTCCCACTGGGTAGCATGGGACAGTCCCACTGGGTGGGACAAGCCGCCTGATGGGGCAGTCATGCATGTGCCACCAGTGGTTCAGAGTCACCTGGCAGCAAGACATACCAATTATGGCTCCGCTGTGACTGTACACTAAGCCAATTAATTTTAAACTCATAACATATAAAAGAAAGTGAAAGGAAATGCAAAATACTGTGCTAAATTGACTTACTTAACAGTATCAGGCCTTCCTTAACTCTTCACCTCAACCTCACATACACATTCTCTCATATAAACATCTGAACCTAATGCTGTCAGAGTTATCTCTGGCAGTTTGATGAAAACCATGATCTTTGGAGTCAGATCTGAGTACAAATCTTCCTTCCATCATTTATCAGGACATCTTCAGTTACATCATTTCTCAAGAACTTATTTTTATCATTTCTAAAATGATAGTATTTCCTGGGAGAATTGAAAAATCAGATAATACATGTAAATTCCCTACAGCAGTGCTTAGCATACTCAACAAGTAATGAACTTGAAATTACATTCAAATGAGCATGCATAACTGCAATTAAGTGACACTTGTCAAATTTTATCACGTAAGAAAAAACCAAGTGGCAATAAAAATGTACAAGACTAGAAGTCTTGAGAAATACAGGCAGGTTCAAGCATACAAGTGTCCAAACAAATTTCATTTCATGGATATTCTAATAATCAAAATTAGTGTTCAAAAACAGCAAACTGACGTGACGTTAAGGTAGTGAATAAAATCTAAAACACCAGAAACTAATTATGTTTCACTTAAAACTTACACCAAGTAAAGTCCAACTGTAAGTAGATGATTAACTTGCTATCTAGAGGCAGTAATACCCCCCTGGAACAAGTTCTTAGACATAAATAATTTGATTTAAAGTTATCTGGAAGCCCACAATAAGAACACACATCCACTCATTAGCAGTTGTCTGAAACATGAGTACTGCTAATGACTAGATTACCTATAAAAGAACTGCAAATATATTGGCTCATGTTTGCTTGAAAAGTGTTAATATAAAAAATTAAATGGATAATAAATGACATTTCAGCTTAGAAAACCAATGAAAATATACTTAAGACCAATACAAATTCTTTACAAATTAACTCCATCTAGGATCCTATTTAAGCCAAATATATTTCTTCTTGTCACAAAAATGATGCTTAGGATATACTCTCCATTCTCAAAAGAAGAATTCTCTCAAAACAAACTATGCATATACAGTACTACAGAAGATACCAATAATATAAAGAGGACAAAGTAATTCATGTTTCAAAATAAAATCCTTTGGAAGCAAATTGCATTTCTGAACTGGATATAGTACTTTCTTTTGAGACTTTCACACCACATTACCACCAAAAAGGGCTGGTGATCTTCCTTTTCCCAGTTCTTGAAATGCAAGCCCAATAAAAAGAATTAAGGGTCAGGGATTTAGGTCAGTGGTTCTGCTGCCTGCTTCGCAATCTCAAGGTCCTGAGTTCGATCGCCAGTACCAAAGAAAAAAAAAAAGATTTAAGAAGGAACAAAAGACAAACCATTATAGGTGGAAGAACATTAGGGAAAATATTTTACTGCAGTAGTCACTGGCTACGTATGGCTATTTTAAAGAACTTAGTAAGTGGCTATCCTGAACTATAATGTATTGTTAAGTGTAAATGTATGCTAGTTTTCAAAGATATCATACAAAAAGAAAAAGTAAAGCTTTCTCATTACTAATTTTTACTTTATTTACATGTTTAATATAGTAATTCTGAATATTTGACTTACCAACTAAAATTAATTTCACTTATGTTTTAAATTCTGGCTACTACAAAACTGAAATCTGCATACATGCATTACATATTTGTAAAGGAAAGCACTCTTCTAAATCATAGCATCTAAATCTGTGACCTTAGAAGATTTCTTGGTAATCACTCCTAAATTCATTTTAAAAAAATAAAAAAGAGGTCTTATGAATTGATAAAAGTATTTGCCAGTGTAAACACTGCATTTCCTGTCACTCTTCCATACATATTCATACAACCTCTTAGGAAGCTTTACTAACTTTACACTGCAGCAAGTTAATATAAAATAAACATTAACATTATATTTATACATTATACATATACATTATACTTGAAAACAGACCCAAAGATGGTTGTTATTAATGTCCTCGTGCTTTTATTATGCAGCCAACAAATAATTTATTTCCATTAAAACATAATACTGCATTTCCATTAAAACAAATTCATTCCAACAGGTGATTGGTAGACTGTTAATAGTTCAGATCTGCACCCAAAGTCTTCTGTGTTCAAAGGCTAGGCTTTTGGAAAGTGACTGGATCAAAAGGACACTATTCTCATCACTGCACTCATCCACTAAGGAGTTCAGCGGAGGAAAGAAGTGGGGCCTGTTTATAGGTGGGTTACAGACAGGAGGACCTGGAAAGTGTATTTCCCTCCCCAGCTCCTCCTTTCCCTTCTTCCAGAATGCCATGATGTGAGCAGCTTTCCTCTGCAACAGGCCCTTCTACCAAGAAATTCCTGCATTTGAGCTTTCCAACCATGGACTGAAACTTCTGAATCTGTGAACCAAAATAATTCTTTCCTCCTTTAAGTTATGAGTCCCAGATATTTTATCACAACGAAGAGAAAATGACTAAGACTGATTTTGGTACTGGAAGTGGGACCACTGCCATGACTATACATGACCATGTGGTTCAGAAGCCTTTGGAATTGGTTTGCAAAAGGCACTTGAAAAGGTTTAGAGATAGCAGTTACAGAAGCACTATCATGCTGTAAGCCAAACATGATGGGGGCTCAGAAGACCAAAATGCTCTTAGAAATGCAAACAGTAATGATCAGGCTTAGGAGGTTTCAGGTGGGAACAAGGACTACCCTGGCAAGTTGGCTAAAGGCCGTATGTGTTAGACTGTGGCAGAAAATCTGTCTACATTTTTAATTCATGTCCTGAGACTGTGGAGGAGTCTGAGATTAAGGTCAGCAGGCTAATGTGGTAGAGGAAGCTTCAAGACAGCCCAATGTTCAACCTGTGGCATGGGTACTGCTAGCAGCTTTTAGCCAGACTTATGCTGAGAATCAAAGAGTAAAAACTCCACTTAAAAAGTTTTCCATTTTGCCAAAAGGGAAGGTCCTGAGAAGGTGGAGCAAAGGAGGACATGGATGCTGAAAAGATTAGCATTAAAAATCCAAGTATTTTTCATCAGAACAACAGGAAAGATACCTTGAGAGCATCTCAAAAAGTAGCAAGACCCCATCCTTCACTATCTAAAGAATGTAAACTCCTTTGAAAGGCTTTGCTTTGAGAAGAAACCCCAGGACAACCTGCTCAAAAGAGTTGCCTAGTGAATTGGTTCTCCAGGATTCTATTCCAAGAGTTCAGCCATTCAGGCACACAGAGGCCTCTACAGCCATGATCTAAAAGGGCCTGGCTACCACTTGAACTGGTGGCAGACCTTAACCTCATCCTGAAGGTGTTGATTTTATGGGCATGCAGAATGCAAGTGTTATGGGGGTCATGGATGCTTCCACGCATATTTTACAAAAAGACCTGGGAGGCCAGGCAGTGTCCCCCAAAAGGGCAGTGAGTACAGTTTTGCGAGTAAAGCCAAAAGTGCAGTAGAAACCCTAGAAAGTTGGAAAACCCAGAAATGTGGATTGTCTACTGAGGAAAGCAATATGGACTGAGCAAAACCATCTCAAGAGAGAGGGCTGGAGGGTTGCAACCAGCAATGCCACAGGGGCAGGGCTGCCCAAGCCTTTTAGAAGCTCACCTCTAGCCACCATGACCTAGGTATTGGACATGGAACTACAGGATTTAATGTTTGGTCTGCTGGATTTCAGTCTTGCTTTCATCCTACTTCTCTCTTTTGAAATGAGACTGTTTATACTGTGCTATCATATGTTAGCAGTGTTTACCTTTTTTTTTTTTTTCTTCATTTTTACAAGCTACAGTTTGCTCTTGAGTCTCAGAGGAGATTCTTCTAGACTTGGACTTCTCAGCAATGCTGGAACTATTAAGACTTGGGCAACTCTTAGGGATGGACTAAAGGCATTTAGCATAAAGAAATACACACAGTCTATTGGAGGCCAGGGGGAAAATGTGTTTGACCCGTGACTAGATCACGGGAGCACTATACTGAATATGCTATATATGTTGTTAGTAGGTAGGATGTGTTTGGAGGCAGGTTACTGGGGGCATGACCTGAAAGGGTGTATCTCCCTTCTGGGCTTCTTCCTCACCAGAACATCCCTTCTTTCTCTCTCTGCTTCCTAAACACCATGACATGAGCAACTTCCCTCCACAGCAGGCACTTCCACTATGCCACTTTTATATTTGATTCTGCCAACAATGGACTGAAATTATGGGCCAAAATGACTTTCTCCCCCTTTAAGTTGAGGATGTCAGTATTTTAGTCCCAGCAAAGAGCAAAGTGACTAAGACAGCAGACCAAACATAAAGTCAACCTAAGACCTATAGAACTTCTCTCGCCAACAAACGCTAGTTGTGAAAGGCCACATGCATTTCCGGCTAGTACCAACAATAATATATTGCCTGGAACTGGAGACATGAAAGCTTTTGAATTCAAGTGTAACAGTGGAAAAGTACAGACTCTTTGCAAACTTCCATTGTTAAAAGCACAAAGTGGGGGATAAATACATATTTTATATTCACCAAATATCTAATAGTGAGGATGGCACTCTTATTAGAGGATCGAGTAATAATTTAAATCCTGTCATCCATACCTGAAGATAGCATAACAAATTTGAAAAGTGACTTGCATCCAGATTGTTATCCTTCCCAATCATCCATTTGTCAGTTACCAATGTCTCTTTAACCACCACAGCTCAAGTCACAGGTAATTTGTTAACTTCTAAATTCCAATTCCTCTTTCCAAATCCCTACACAGATTTCTTATACTCCTTACATGACAGAATCCTTATCTTCACCTTTAAGAGGGCTCACTGGGACATTTAGACTTTTAATCTTTTTTCTTCTCTACTTTTCCACATATTCCTTCCTTACGCTTGAGCAAATCTTCTCACTGATGCTATCAACTCACCCTTTCTCTAAACTGTTCCTTTTGTTTTAGTTACACTTATTTCTTCACCCTACACTTTCACAGTGGGGAGAAGAGGGAGATGTTAGGAGTCATGACAAACATAATGTTTCTTTCCTCAGCCGTTTAAGTTTTTTAAATTGTACTTTTAAAATGTAACCTCTCAAATTTTTGGAGGCTATGCTGGTATTTGTTTCCTGTCTTTCTTGAATAAGTTACATATTTTATCTTTTTTCATTTCCTCATACTAATTTATGTTAAATAATTCACAATCACACAACTATAGCTTGAATGGAACTGTGGTCTCCAAGGTAAAAACTTCTGAAGGATTTTTCTTAAAAGCTGTTTCATAATTTTCAACAGGTTTTTGAAGCAGTCCAAGGAGTACAACCCTTCCAACTCTGTTTCTAATTTCTTTTAAGAGCTTGTGCAAACTCATATTCTTCATCCAATCATACTGAATATTAGTATTATTGAGTTAATTCTTTACACATAATATACAGTCTTTGGAAAGTTGATACACTTTTTCTGTATTTAAAAATTTTGTTATTTGCAAAGCACAAGAGTTCTTACACTACAGACTGGAATTTGAATCATTTTATGATTTGCTTATGGATTTAAAATTAGTTATTCTTCAGGGTCTAATCATGGCCACCACATTGCACAGCGCCAGCAAATGCCACACACGCTGCACTCTGCAGAATATGTAGCACCCCCTGGAGCTGTACAGAGTTAGAACCAACCAGTAACACATGCGTTCATTTTCCAACAGCCTGACTTTTGGTGTTTGATTATAAAAGTTATGATTAAAAATTTTCTTAAATGACTACTCATTTATCTGAATTTCATTTAATAAATAATCTTAATTCTATGTTTTCAAAAACTACTTGAATATATTTTTAAAAGATTCTTTGTCGATAATATACTTAAGTCTCAATCTGAACACTTAGTCAACTAAATTTTAGCCCATATTAGGCCACAGATGTGACCTGAATGAAGAGTGCAAAAGGCAGCTGCTGAACACAAAGGTCTCTCATTAGAGAAACAATTATTGTATAATATTCTTTATTCTGTTCCACTGATCTGTTATTTGTATAGCAGAATCGTTTTTAAACATAACTGTATAATTCCTTTTAATATCTTATTGTTCAAAGTTTCTTCATAAAAATGACTTTTTCCATACCATAACTATTTACCATGTATGTGCTACATCAGGTATGGAATATCTAATACACTGGAGAACAGATGAAATAGGACTATTATGAACATTTCTGAGAGTCAGAAGAGATAAATAATTTGAACAAGCTTTCACAGATGCTCGACTGTGAAGTCGTGAGTTGAACTCACATTTGTCTAACTCCACAGCCTTTATCTGGATGTTCTGGACATACAATCAAGAAGGTTCTTTGTTCTTTAGGGGGCGAGGGGGACATGCTTTAACCTGTTTCTTTCTTTATATCTTTTCTTTTCACACTCTGTATTACAATCAATATGTAACTATATGAAGCATCTTAAGTCTTTTTCTCCCTAAGAATAAGGACTATTCATAAGTATTTTCAATAAGTAGGATTTTGGCTTTTTTGTTAAAAGGAAACACTATTCTAAACAAGAATTCTCTTCTACTACTCTTATACTGAGAGCCATTTAAAATGTATCAAATGATGTCCAACATTTCTATTTGTTATGAAAAGTGAAAATTAAAACCACAATGATATGCCACTTCACACACCAGGATAGCTGTAATTAAAACAACAATTTTAAAGATGGTGAAGATGTGGCGAAACTGGAACCCTCATACACTGTTGGTGAGAAATTTAAATTTTTCATCCTTTGCAACAAGGGGTTCAGTGATTCTTCATTCAGTTAAACAGAGAAATTACCATACGACACAGCAATTCCACTCCTAGGAATGCACCCCAAAGAAATGAAACTGGATATTCATCCAAATGCTTGTGCACAAATGTTCGTAGCAGTATTATTCACAATAGCTCAGAGGTAGAAACAACCCAAATAATAAAAACTGATAGATAAAAAATACCGTAATACACACGTTTGGTACTGCAATATTTACTAAATGCTCAACAATCTCTCGTTTTGAATATTATTGTGGTATGTCAGAGTACTAAGAACTGCCACTCCTGGCAGTCTTCTAACAAAATTCCTTTGTGTAAAGAGATTATTGTCTTAAACGAATTCTACTTGTTTTACCATTTTAATATCCTTGTTTATCAAAAGATTACACATTTGTCATTCAGTAGTACTAGTATGATGCCTGGGGATTTACACCATATTTGCCTCAAAATACTTTTAAGGTGGTTTTCTATCTTTTCTTATGCTCTAGAATAAAAGATAACACAGGATGGACATACCTACCCACTTTCAGGTGTAAGACATCTGAAAATTTATGGAGAAAAGTAACAAACATATAAAGCACAAACTAAAAAAGCTGCTCTACCTATAATCTAGTTCTTGCTTTCATATGAATCATCCTCTGTTAATTATCTGAAGGGACTATTGTTGGAGATTTTTTAATACTCTTTTTATACAAAAACATACTAAGGAGACTTGGGGATAATTGGTACTCTGAGCTCACTCTTCCTCTAAAGTTGCATTTTATTAAGTTTCAATTTAACTGTTCTAAAGTTCTAAGCTGTTACCAAGCTTTAGCTCTTCACACTAAAATTTCATGCTTTCATTAAGTCATCAAACACACATTCAAACACACCCAGCTTTAATGTTCTAGTAGATGCTTCCCCCATACACTATTACCAATAGATTTCTACATTATGATACAAGCAGCATATAGGGATTCTTAGGTTAACAAATAGTTTTTAAAATCAAGTTAAGAAACATGATATTCACTGTTCTTCTCTAGCTTCACAGAGGATAAACAGTAGTTTGCTGTCTTCTCCAGCCAATTCCTTACTGCCACTATTCCAACCAAGACTATAAGCTTCAGAGAACAATTTTTTCGAAGAATGATTATAGGGTCTTTTGTACCTAAAGTCCTTAGACATGTTTCTTAAAATGCACATTCTCAGGCCACCCTTAGCCTACTAAATCATAATCTTTCCTCTTGGTAATTGCTGATCACAAGAATCTGTTGATTCAGCAAGCCCAAGGAGAATACCATCCATTTGCAGCATCAGAGTAAGGTGATATTGTAATTTATCAGGCAACTTTGGGTATTTCTGAAAGTGAAAAAAACTATTAACATTTACCCCAAGACAATAAATAAATATAAAACCAAGGTGTAAGTCAGGTTACTTAATGCTAATTTCAGAATTTCAACTAAATTTTAATTTAAATTATTCCCATTATTTCGTGCAAATGTGTTATACTAAAAGCTGAAAATAGAAGGAATGTAAGATCTGTACCCTGTCCTAGTGCTTAGTCTACTTGGATAGAAAGGAAACACGAGTGAGGGTTTAGTTCAGTGGAACCGTGCCTGCCTCACAAGTGCAAGGTCCTGAGTTCGATCCCTGGTACCAAAAAAAAGAAAGAAAGAAAAGAAAGGAAACATGATGAGCACTAGTAAGTACCGGTGAATGAAATAATATCAAAATCTCTCAAGAGACATGTAAAGGAATGATTTCACAGCAAGATACAGGATTGAAAACAGCCTTCAAGAAAAGGTAAACAAAGATGCAGAGCCTAGAAAAACTCAAGCTATACTTACATCATTTCGGGCATGGAAAACAAGTCACTTTTGCTAGTGCATAGAGCTTTTATACGTAATAAAAGCTAAAAACAAAAGTCAAACAAAAATTTTATGGACCTTATATTCTTAGGAAATTCATACTCAAAACGCAGCTGTGATAAAATGTAACATGATTTGAAAGATAAGGAAGTATAAAAGACACAAGAATGAAGCAGACATGGCCATGCACGTCTATTACCCCAGCAATAGGGAGACTGAGACAAGAGGACTCAGAGTTTGGAGCATCAGCCTGAGCTACACAGTCCTGATCCTGTCTCTAAAAAAAGTAATAAATAAGAAAACAGTTAGATTCAATCCCCGGTACAGGGGGAGGGGAAGAACATAAGGATGAATTGATATCACACATAGAAGTAAACACTAAATACTAAAAAGTAATGAAGATAAGACAGACACTTTGGGAACGTCAGAAAAGAAGTTAGAACTAAACAGACATAAGGTGGGCCTCCAAAACAAATTAACAAGTCATACGAACAAAATATTGACAACTAAGATTACCAAATGACCTTTCTAAAATAAAGTGGATGAGGAAAAGCCAGATTATAAAATGATGGAAGAAATACAAAACAGAAAAGTAGAGAATGGGCTATATACACACATATATCTCAGTAAACTAAAGAAAAATGGCAAGCTATATAATGGATGTGAGAAAATGTGACAGAATTAAATGGGTTTCAAAAAGTCTTAGAATAAAGAGGCTAAGAATTAATTAGAAATAAGAGAAAACGAAAAGCAGTTTGAGGTAAAGAACTAACAGAAAAACTCTATTAAGAACACAGGTTTTCAGTAAATAAAATAAAATTCACAAATAATATGAAAAGTGATGCACAAAAGAGGAAGGGAGGGCCAGGGATTTAGCTGAGTAGTATCATCCAGAATTCAATCCCCAGTACCAAAAAAAGGAGAGGGAGTGCAAGAAGCACATGCTGAAGCTCATGCACAGAATTTAAGTTTATTATTAGATTTCAGAGGGGGCATAAAAAGTAATATGCTGGAAGAAAGTATCTGATTTTTACATATAGACAATTACATATGCAATAAAAATACAAATTTGGTCATGATGAACTACATAAAAATCCTATTATTATAAATTATTATACATTATATCAAAACAATGCTATACAAAAGTGGTTTATTACACCAGTATGGCTTGCTATTACTGCAATGTAGACACTATCTAGGTTAATAATTTGCAAGGAGAAATGATAAAGACTTAGAAATGAGGGTGCTTACAACACAAGGAGGGGCCCTATTCACATTTAATAAGCAGGCCCCAAGGATGTTCAGTACCTTTCTAGGCAAAGCACAATCCATCCCCGAATGCCTAAGGTGCACCAATGAAAAACACTAAACACAAAAAGGCTGCTTTTCTTGTATATTTATTTAGGTAACAAGAGAATTCATTTTATATTTTAATTTTTGTAATAAATTAATTTGATTCTGTTAAAGATCTGCATTCTACCTTAACCATTGTCTCAGTTTAAATCAAAACATAAGAGGGACCTTTGTTTCAATGAAGGTATTTCAGTTATTCTTTTTTTTTTTTGGTACCGGGGATCGAACTCAGGACCTTGTGCTGGCAAGGCAGGGGGCAGGCAGAACCACTG
Organism: Heterocephalus glaber; assembly: GCF_000247695.1. The sequence continues at coordinate 2,802,840 of NW_004624844.1, read as the reverse complement.
AGCTAAATCCCTGGCCCCTCAGTTATTCTTATGCTAAGACTTAATTTTCTCTCCACAATCAACAAAGGAGTGGCTAGGAGAATAACATACGTTTAAAACAATAGGTTCAACAAGTATCTATTTTCAAAATAATACGTAGGCCAACAGTTAAGTTGAACACAGGCATTTGCTTTATTTTGGCACCAAATATACTCAAAGCAATTTTTATTAATCTAAGGTTTCCCAAGACAAAGCAATTTAATGTGAAATGTATTTAAAATTAGTAAATTCTATTATGACAATAGTGGCAATGTAATGAAGTACTACAATGGACCAAAATATGAGTTAATGATACTGAAAAGGGTACTAGAGAACCAACTCATTAATTTTCAAAAGAAGGAGGAAAAAAACAACAAGGGAAAAAATTATGCACTTTGCTTACAGGGGACTGGATAAACAGAAGATGAGGGTAAGTGCTTCTTAAAGGTGTGGCTCCACTGGCCACTAACGGCACAAAAAAACAGCCAACTCTTAGATGTCTTCCCAACAGAAAAGTACACCACAACCTAGGAAGCAGTTTTGTCAAAAGAAAGGAAAAGTAACAGAAAATTCAGCCTGATGTGACCAAGCCTCTTGACCTAACTCGAAAATTTATAAGAAATGCCAAAGACAAAGGAGAAAATACACTACATCACAGGACCAAGAAATGGAGTGAGGAGAGAAGGGTAAGTGAAAATTAAGATGTGTTGTGTACATGTACCAACTCCCCACAATTCAAATAATCATTATGTACTGCAAACATGTACTAATAAAAGAATAATTTTTTTAAAAAGTATCCATGTGGAAAAACAAAACAAAAAAATAAACTAAACTATACAAGAATTCCACCCTAATTCAGCCTAGTTCCTTCAGTAATTAACTATAAAAAAAATTTGAAAGGACACAGGAGAAATTTAATTTAGAAGACATAAAGTTATGTCAATTAATCACAATATACCTATTTAATTTGGATCCCAGCTCAAGTCAAGTTTGGGAGGCGACAAGACACTCATGAGACATTTTTAAATGTGAGCAATAACTAATTTACTACTGTAAAATATTTTTTACTACTGTAAAATCTTTCGGTGTGTTAATGACATTGTGGTTAAGTTAAAAAGTCTTTATCTTTTGAAAATATACACTGAAATATCTCCATCTTTAAAAACATAGATGAAAAACACTGAGATCTGCTCCAAAGTAATATGGAAGAGTGAAATGGATGACTGCACAGATGAAACAAGATCAGACAGAGGACTGGTAGCTATTGCAAACAGATGAAGGCTAAGCAGAGGTTCATCACCCTAGTCTATTTTCTTCTGTGTGTTTCAGGTTCTCCATAGTAAAAAGATAACTTAAAAATTAGGAAACCTCACCAGGAGGGAAAAGTGCTCATTGGAAACATATTTATTTTAGGTTTTTAAAAAGAACAAAATTAGCTAGGCATGGCGGCACACACCTATAATCCCGGCACTTGGGAGGCTGAGACAGGAGGCTCTCTAAGGGTTCAAGGCTAGCCTGGACTACAAAGCAAGACCAAACAAACAAACCAAACAAATTATTCTTGGAAAAATCCTCTAATAGAAATGGATACAAACAAACGAAATTATTCTTGGAAAAGCCCTCTAATAGAAATAAATATATTAAGTATCTGTAAAAATGTACCAAAAATATCTTTAGAATTTTTTTTTTTGGCAGAGACTTCTGTGAATAAAATGAAAGAAAACTAAAGATATACTACTTAAAACTGCCATTTAATTCAATGCAGATCACATGCCTGCAATTTGGGGTTCAAATTTTCAAATGCCAGATTTTACCTCTTTCAGGTAACAGATAAACTTACTTACTCTACAAGCATATATATCACAAGTCAAATAACCCAATACCCTGAGAAACTAGTGTGAAGCAAAAATAAAATCATAAAGCCAGTGTCTTATGGTGCCCTCTGTATTTTGTTGTCACTAGTGCTTAAACTGAGCCAACTAGAGAAAGCAATAGGAAGGCATAAAAAATACTTAGCCACAATCTTCTAAGATCCATTCTCTTGGGGACTGTGAATAAATGGATTCTTGACCTACTACAATTTAATGAGAAAAAATGATCCATTTGTAAAGAACCTATAAGATTTTAGATGGCAAAACTAACTACAAATAATCACCTTCAGCAAGTCAAAGAATGGTATTTATAAAAAGTGAGACACATGAATGTAAAGGGAGGATCATCATAATGATTTATAAGTAAAGGAAAATAAAATAAAAAGGTAACAAATTCATGTTTCCCTAGACCTTTCACAAGATGTGGAGCTATACTCCTAATAGCAATTTTGAACTAGAGATCTCTTTATTTTTCTCTAGACAAGCTAGGTGACAAAGTATATTTTTTCGGGGACACTGAAGGAGCAAAGAAACTTTGGAAAGCATGACTGATCAGAATCCTCCAAAACAGGCAGCCTAATAAACCTGAGACAATAAATGAGCCCTGCAATATTCTAATTCCTTCAAAGTTTTGTTTGTTGCAAATAACCATAAAATCAAAACCATTATATACACCAAGGACTAAAAAGAAGGGACTGGGACTTTTAATAATTTAATAACTCCAGAAATCTGCTCCCCATTAGTGATATTACTCTTAAGGTTAATCAGCACCTACTATCACATCCAAAATACATCCCATAAATCATCCTTTGCAGTTTACCTATCTATCCTAATAATACCAATGAGATGCTAAGAGGCAAAAATCTCAAAGCTGCAGAATTTAATTTTAGTAGTGCATTTAGACAAGATGCAAGTCGCAGATTTGATTCATAAAACTCATTAGTTTCACCAATCTAAAATGAACTACATATAAACTTGGCAGGTCACCTCTGAGATCTATTTGACTAAGAGAACCAGCTCCTCCTAAAGAGTCATATAGAAAAAAGCAAAACCTCATAATATCTGGGAGTAATTTTTGTGTAAAATCACAAGTTGATGAAAAACCAGTATTTAAATAAACTATGAAACTGAAAACAAAATTAGAGGAACTTAATGTGAAGCCAACTTTCTGCAAAAAGTCAGATCTGGTACCAGAATTTAAAGATTAATACATGCACATGTTGCTGAGATATCAGCTTTAAAAATCCCCTAAAATCCTATGGGACTGCAGCTTTCCCTCAAAAAGCACAGAAATTAGTATCTACAGGGGTTTTTTTCCAACTTCAAAACCATTCATAAATACAAGCTGCTTCATAATAACCCACAGAAAAAAGTAGAGGTAGATTTTAAAGTTCTTTCTTTACCTACAAGAAACCCATACTCAGGGAAAACTGTAAGGCAGAAAACAAAGCTATCCTTTTTCCATTATGATCACATGTAATTCTTCATCTCTCTCCTTATAAGGAAAGAAAGAGGAGAGCTGGAATTGGGGAGCACTGGCTGAAAAGAAAATGTTTCTGAGGGAGGAAAAAAAGGAAGAAAGGCTAGCACCCCCAAGCCAAAGAAGGAAACCCACTTCTTTCCCCAACTCACCTTAACACCTCATCGCCAGACGCTAAAACTCTACAGGAAAAGTATTTTTGATCCTTTGAGAGATAGGCAAACCAATGAGACATACTTACAGTAAGGGTGTACCTACAGATCCACAATCAACTCTGAATGTTTTTACCAGATTTTTCAAGCAGTACTGTATGAAACCAAAAATGTTTCTTTCCTTATCTCAAGTAAACCTTGATTTATGCCCTGGATCTGTAAATGTATATACAATACATATACAACATTTGCCAAGTTTCTCAGTAACTCTGAGACTTAGTTTTGAAATCCAAATAAAAATAAAGGTTGTTTTGAGAATTACACAAAATACAGTATTAACAGGTTATTGTACTGTGGAACGTAGTACAGTGCCAAACTGGTACTCAATTATTTCCTTTTACTCTTGAAGTGAGAGTGAAAGTCACCTATTCATGGAAGTATACATCCTTTCTGGCAGAGAAACTGACTTCTCATTGAATACCCATAGAGTCCCTCCTCACATTTTTCAGCCACCTTGTAGCTAGTCAAGGCTGTATGACTAATTCATGCCTTATTTCCAGACCAAAGCACTTAAATTTGGCACATGGCCTGCGGACTCTATTGCCTGGACACATGCTGCAAATGACAGAGCTACAAGGTTCAAGCAGCATGGATCTGTGTTAGTACATGAAGAGCTAGCCAGGAAAGTCCCTGGATCCACAGTGGGCTTCATATAAATGAAAAATACACCTGTACATTCTGAACTGCTAGTTCTTCTAGGTTTGTCTGTAATCACAAAACAGCTAACAAAATTTAATATCTTTTACAGCCGAACTGCACTTAAATGCTGCAAGACAAAATACATATACAAAATGGCAAGTCTTGTGTTTAAGTATTAAAGAATGTATTTTCTGTGTAATTTTGTATAACCAGAATACATACAAGGATTAAAAGACAATACTTTCAAAGAAAAGTGGAAAAGTAGTCCAATATACACAGAATTTACAAAGAAATGGGCACTTACAGTTTCACCTAAAGGGAAAATAATTCTAAAAACAAGAGTCTAAAACTTTTTCTAGCTAAGTATACAAGTTAAAAAGCAAAGCAATGATCTAAAAATAACAACTGAAAAACTGAAATCAGGTATGAAACAGGTTGAAAGGGAAGCAAGTAAAACTATAAAACACCCTTTCACCATGAGTCATAGGAGTAGTCTTATCACTGTAACAGTAAAAGTACTATAGGGCCATAACTACTGTTTATTAAGTTTGGCACAAAATGATTTTGTAGAAATACCAAATCTGAATTGACTTCAAACTATTTGTAGTTTCTATTTTCCCCATATAGTGTGAATATTCACAAATTCCTTGTGCAGAAATATTAATATGAGTATGGAGTGCTGTAGCGGGATATTCCATAAAACATCGCACATATCACCTTTCAGAAATCTAAACATCTCTGCATTCTGACACACATCTAGCCCCCAGAGTTTGAAACAAAGGACTGCTGACCTGTGAAAATACAAAGGAAGGAACCTCTGTATTGTCTTAATGAAAACAAGAAACAAATGATGGCCATGGCTTTCTTCGATGTAAAATGGAATTTTGATGATTGTGCGATTGTATTTCTCCTTACTGCTACCTCACAGCCTAGCAGAATGTAATAGGGACATTATTAACTAGCTGAAGACCTAAAAGAAATAAGAATACTGCCGCAAGCATTTACAGCCTCAAGAAGCCATAATTTAGCAGGTATTCGCAGTAGCCAGTCCTATACTTTCACACCAAAAAGTAAGACATCAGGTAACATGAGACATACACAAACTATACTGTGGGGCAGGCGGGACGTCAGGACATCAACGTGAAGGAAAATGTATTAAGTAGGCATCATTAACGAAAGAGAAAACAGTCAAAAGCAAACTTTCTACAAATTCAAGAGGTGAAGTATAGAAACAATATCCATAGGAGAATTTCTCAACCTTAGCAACTAATGATGTTTCTGTTTACACAATTTTTTGTCATGAGTAATTGTCCTGTGCATCATAGGGTAAACAGCAGCATCCTGACTTATACTCACTGAAGGTAGTGGCTCAGTTTTCAAAAGCAAAATTATCTCCAGGTATTGTCAACTGTCCCCCAGGCTGGGAGAATGAGGGGAGAGACAAACTGCCCCAGTTACTGATCCAGAAGCAAAAGAAAGACTAAATACTGAACAACATTTCATCTTCTAGAGTCTAATAAAATGCACAAGAATGGAAAGGAAAAAACTTTCTTCCACTCTACATTTGCAAGTGGTTCTATGCTTTTATCTCACATCAGTAGAGAAGAAAATGAAGATCAAGTTCTCCCTTCTCAATCTGAATGCACTAATACTCCAAGCAAAACTTGTTGATTCTCCTGATAACTAAACATAGTCCATCTGCTGTTACAGAAACACATTCAAAGAGTAAGGTAGCAACTGGTTACCTATAAAAAGGAACGTGCAGCACATAGCTGCAAAATAACCAACTTTTAAAAGCTCATAGTTTTTACCTGTTTTCTACATAGTGTATGAATATAAAAGATGCCTCACAGAATGTGACCTGTTGTTTTCGATCAATCATTCCTCTGGATAATGTTTTAGTCACATAACAGTATTGAGTCTTTCTGTTGCACTGGTGAATATGAAGGAAATAATTAGGAGTACAGTGATTACCAGTTTCCTTTAAAAGCAAATAAATATGGTAGCTAAATGATCTTTGAATAGCAGTATTAAACATCACAATTACGAAAAAAGTAATAAAAAGGGGTATTTAATAAATTTTCTCCAATCCTAAGTCATTGTTTAGCCTGGAATTCCAAGCAATGTTTAGATAACTGATAAAATGTATCATTCTGAGTCGGAGTTTTACAAATACTGATGTAATTCCACTCTCAGGAAGATCACAAATTCTTATAGTGGGATATTTAAAGAAGGAAAACATAACCACCATTCCTATCTAAAGTTTTTCTCCTTTACTGGGCAGTCATAGCATTCTTTACTGAGTATCATTAACCTTATGCATTTTTTAAAGAGATAATATTTGCTCAACAATGTCTAGTTTTCAGGCTAACTGTAAGTTCCAAGAAACTTCTTTTAGTATCAATAAAAACATGCTGCTTGATATGTACTGAATAATTAAGACAATGAATTAAGATGAAACTGTTCTTATAGCAGAATGTTGGTGCACTGGAGAAAATGCCAATAGTAAAGGCAAGATGCTAAATTGCCTCTCCTACTTTTATCTTGTTCTGGCTACTTTACCAACCCAATGTATTACAAAACTTTAATTCATTTAATCTTCAGGACAATGCTATGGGAAGAGGTAACCACTGTAATCCTCATTTTGCAACTGAGGAAGCTGAAAGACAAAAAAGGATCCTCTAACTTATGTAAAGTGACATGCCAAAAGTGGCAGAGTCCGGCTCTGAACCCAGACACGCTTCCTCCAGTACCAGGGCTTCTCAAACCTACCTCAAAACATCCCACTGGGAATTTGGTTAAATTCAGATTCTGATTTGGTACGTCTGGTTAGGAGGAGGCAACACTATGCACTTGTACTATACCTGTCTGTGATGCAGACACTGCTGGTCTGCATGTCACCCTAAGTAACAAAGCTCTACTCTGCCCAAGAAAACAGGGGAAAGTGCAACAACCCTCAAAAGGAGGGAGAGTTCACCCTCAAACAATTAGCACTATGAGCAAGTTGAAAGTTGCCAACTGCTGGTTTAGACACTTCTTTTTTTAGTGTATGTGCTGCCGAAGTGAGCACTAGACACTTCTTTTTATAAAGAGGGAAGTTAACAAAACTTTCAAGTGTTACAGTACCTGCTTTCAGGTTTTGCTACTCAACATGTTAATACTATAAAATTGTAATACCTACTCCCAATAAGGCCTTTCATGGATTTCAAAATTATTTACAAATATCCCTATCCACTTTAACACAGATTTAATATAAACATATTAAGGAACATTTTTGAAGGTATGTGTACTTTTCATATATGAAAAGAAATTAAAGGTTAAGTTAGAAATCTAGCACCTTTCTAAAATTTTACTGTTTGTACAAGTGGTGACTATAAAAGGACAAAGATACCCTTTGAGAAACAGATGGAACATAAGTGTCTTAGTCATTAACTTTCTCTAAAAACAAGAAAATGCCCATAATATAAATTCCCTTCACTCCTATTGGTGTATAGCACCTATTATTTATATACTAAAGTATAGTACATATACAGGACAAATTAAAACCAATAAAGTCAAAATTATATCTTTATATTTAGGATGCGTTGGTCCATGGCCCTGCAATACTTAAAACCCGAAATGCCATCAAATCACTGGAAATAATTTAACTATTATTTAACTATTTATCAAACTATTTAACTATCAGGAAAAGAAATAATCCTATAAAATATAATCAAATATGTTTAAAGATTATATTTAATTCAATAATGACAACCTAAAATTACCCTTGGTGTATATAAATATTAGATCTAACTATGTAACTAGAGAATATTTTCTTAATTAAAACAAAAGAAAGAATGTAAGGTCAGGCATAATGTCACATGCCTATAATGCCAACACTTAGGAGGCTGAGGCAGAAGAACTGCCCTGCGTTTGAGGCAAGCCTGTACTACCTAGAGTCTTCACATACACATACACACACATACACATACACACACAAACACACACACGAAGGAATTTAAGAGAAATTTCCTTTGGTTTGCTAAGTTTTCCTGATTTCATTCAATTTTTCCTTGAATGTACATAGATAATACTTTCTATTTCTTCCCTGAGGAAGAATTAAATGTCACATACTTTGACAAGCTTGTAAAAATCATATTCAAAACCATAATGCAATTCTGATTAAATAACCACACATGAAAATCAAAAGTATTAGTTTTCACAGATCACAGGCCAATATGAATTCACATATTCTTACCTATGCAGAATCCTATTTTTTAATTGCAGCACAAATTGATAAATTTAAACCAATACCCATAAAGTTATAATTCTCACTTATGCCTCTATTAACTGAAACAAACATTTCAATTTGTCATAAATCTGACACGAAGGCAAAAATTACAATACAAAGTTAGGCTTACCTGTCAAAATTCTAAAATGCCTTGACTAAACACTCAATATTCCAAATTCCTCTCTAGGACAAGGACTAAACTTTCTACCCAAAAGAATCTGACAACACACAAAAGGATGTGGGTATTTTACATTTGAGTTACATAGAAAAAAATCCTATCCCCAAAGCCATTTAAAAAAAAAAAACACTTCTAATCCCCTATAAAAACTTTGTTTTTTCTTTAATCACTTGTACACAACCACCAAGAAACCCAGATACTGAAGAACCAGAAAACTGAAAGATGTCATTTGCAATAGCTGACAGTCACCAAAGGTTGTGACAAGGGAAAACAAAGATGAGTGCTCCATGTTTCTGGCCACTAGCAAACCCAAGGTGTTACTATTTCACTAGACTAGGTCACTAAGTTAAGCCTTACATGGACTTTAAATGCAACCTGGTACATAAAGAGAAGAATATACAAGTGCAACTTTCTGTCTCATAGAAACATTCCACTCCCTGTAAAAGAATCCTCAGTGACCTTGTGGAAACACTCCTGGGTTAAACATTCAAAGCAGATTTCTTCAACAACTACAACACCAGGCTATTGCTCTGGGGGCATTCAACATGTCTACTGCACTCTCGGGGTTTCTGCTCATACACTGGTCTGCACTATTTGCAGAAAATCAACAGAAACCTTTAAAAATGTTTGACCTTACATGCAATTTGAAAACATTTGAGAGCTTTGAACTGATAGATCTTTACATTTTTCATAATAGGGAATATCAGAATATACTCTGGAAGTTAAGTGATTCTTGCAGAGAGCAAATTTAACTTGACCTCTTTAAATGGCTACAGATTTGACACACCATTTAGAATGCTGGAGGGAAATACTTTGATTTACTTACTCTCTAAAGCAGCACTATTCAACAAAAATATAATGCAAGCCATATATGTAATTAAATTTTCTCACTACACAAAAATAGTAAAAAGTGAAATGTGAACATTTAACATATCCAAAATATTATTTCGATATGGGATAATTATTTTTAAATGTTTATAGCATTTTTATTGTACTAAGTTTTCAAAATCCAATGTGTACTTCACACTTTCAGCACATCTCATTTTAGACTAGCCACAACTCAAGCAGTAAATAGCCGGATGCGGCCAGTGGCTACATTACTGGACAGCACAGCTCTTAATACTCTGAGATCTGACAGATCGCTATGTGTTTATAATTAGTTCACATTCCTAGCTCCTTTTTGAACTCAAATGGTTGTGACTACAACTATAAGCAAAACTGTTAATGCACTGGATAAATCAGGATCAGATCACCTTATCTAAGGATCTAGTTAACACACACAATAAAAGCAGATGCACTGCATTCTGTCACATCTCAAGTGGACTTCAGAAATGGGTTTGAGCAACACAAGCGAACACGATTTATAGCAAAAACACAGGTTGGACAGCAAAACATTTTCATACCGAAGCATAACACTGCCTCAATTCTAGCAGCCATTCTCGATCTGGAGCACATCTCTCTATGCAAATTAATTACAACAGGCTCTCTAAATTTGATAAACTTTATAAGCCATATAGTCACTGTTCAAAACTAAACAGTACTGTGAAGATAAAATGAAAAACAAACTACTGAGAAAAAAATTATCAATTATCTACTTTTTATGCATCTTATGCCAACCAACAATCTTGAATTATTCTAAGTTCCACTGAAATTAATTCTTCCCACAATGCCAATTCATTTACTGCTTACTAAGAATTTTCCCAAGTAATTAGGTCATCTGCTTGAAACGTAAATAATTCCAACAATGCATTCTCTAGAAAACAACAACTAAAACCATTAGCTTAGCACATAAAACTTGTCCTTAAGGCAAGTTACTAAATAAATCAACAGAAACTATATTCTTGTATACTCCATTCACGTTTTATAACACCACATTCAGCAATTTCTAAATTTGGAAGGTCAGTTCAGACTGCACATAAGCAATAAGTTTAAGACTTAAAATTTTAGAAGTTTCTGCGATATACTTGTGAATAAACATGTCCCACAGAACTACAACAAAAAATCCACACCATTCAAATAATCTCAGAAGCTATAATTAGTATATTCATAAATTCACAATGTATGATACATGCTAAATAGTATTTTTCTCCCCATTTTATTCAATTCACCTAGGCAATTTATGTTTAATGCACTTGCAAGGCTGTAAGAAAGCAAATGTAGCTGTCTCTTGCTGCACACATATCCATGGACAACACATTAATCTCCTGATATTTTTCCACAATTTGCAATCAAAACAACAAAATTTATTTCTTACCTGCAGTTAGGAGGAGGATCAAGGGTTATTTCGGCTAGCTCCTTCTGAATTCTGTTAGTGAAATGAGAACAGACAAAAAGGATTTGAAATAGTCTACAGAATAACCGGGAATTACACTGCCCTCTACCACCATGCAGTTAAATGCAAGGCTGGCTTTGCCTTCAGTAATGCTAACATGGCTGCTTCCTCTTTGTTCTCAGAGGCATAACCCAAATCCCTTAACAGAAACTTTGCAGCTTTTTTTCTCACTTGCTACTGTAAATAAGTACGTCATTTACACCTGATTTGAGAAATAGTCCTTCACTACTACTCAGTAAAGGTTATTAAATCTATTTTAAAACACTTTATACCAAAGAAATTCTCTTTTCAAGCTTATATGCAAATGAGACAAAAAGGGAGGAGGGAAAGCACTAGAATTTTGACAATGACTTCAAGTCACTTTAACTATGGTAAAAATTAACAAGCTGTTGCAAGAGCACATTAGCCATTTAAACAATATTTTGTCTATCCAAAAAAAGTTTTAAATTTACAAATATCTTCACCAATGAAAAACTTTCAAGGCCTAATTTGGCATTCTTATTTAACTATTTCTGTTTTCTCTGATCTTAGGCACGGCATTTAAATTTAATAAATTTAGGAGGAAACAGAGTAATATACCTAGATAGATAGATGTCCATTCCTGAGTCAAGGAGAAAAAAAGTTCTCTCACTGTCTTCAAATTTAAGATGCTTTCAAAACTTAAGATATGTTCAATATGTTTCTTCCACAAGATTACAACAAATTCAGAAAAACTTTAAATATTTCAAAGACTGCTGCTGTCCAATAAGTACTTTCAAGTTATTAATACTTGGTTAATGGTAGAATAATGGTGAAAATCCACAGAAAAATAAGAGTATTTCTGACACACTAGAAAATGCAATTCTCGGTCAGTTTTTACATTTCCATATTCCTTTAGCTGCGATCAATAAAAATCAAAGTCAATATAGTACTAGGTAACGCTGTAGACACATTTTATATATAAAATTTTATCTACTAGAGGTCCACTAGACACTCTACAACTACTACTCCACTAATGGAGTCTCACTGACAGAACCTTTCTCAGCATCTCAGGAAATAAAGGTCAACAGGAAACAAACAATCTTTCCCTTATGCCCAACAAAATATGTTTCACCTGCTGTTGAGTATTAACACATCAAGCATATATACAAGTTTGGGAGTCATGAGGTAAGATGACAATGAAAGTTTTCAATTGCCAAGTGACACCTAAAACTGTAAATGGCTACTCTGCCACTTTATTTGCCCTCACAAGAGCAAGGAAGGATAACCATAATTTAACTACAAAACTTTTATCTGTGATAAATGATTTAAAGGCTTGTTCGTGAAACCACAAGCAAATTTAAAACAATTTTAAATATGCTTTCAAATACAGTCAATGTGTGACATTTACAAATTTTCTAGCAACTGTAATCATCCTGATCACTCTGTTTAGTGAAGAGAGGCACTGTTGATCTCTAGAAGTGTCAATGTCACCCAAGAAGAGTATGACTCACAAAGGAAAACATCCAATGGGCCAACTAACTTGGCTTCACCAAATTTTCCTTGCTGACACAATCTGTCAGATCATCAGTCCAAACTCTCCTTGAGGATAGGCTTCCTGAAGTTACCAAAGTACTAAGTTTGCTTTAGAAGTATAATTCTAGTGAGGTCGCTCAAATGTCACTTACAGAGTGACAGCTCAAATACAAATAAGATCCATCCTGAAGCATTTTTGTACTGTTGGCACTGATGTAAAACCAACACAAAGGTCCAACTGCTTGGAAGGCAACCTGACCAATGTGCTTAGTTCTCCTTTAAACATTCATTACCTCTTAGCACTAGTGGATAACTTAGCAGTGGTTTTGCTAGAGAGTTTGGTGTTTTTCTTCTGCTGGGTGGCAGGTTTTCTTTCTTCTTGCTCTTCAGGCTCAGGAGCGGCTGGGTCTCGCTGGTCCGCATCTGAACTGCCACTGCTGGTGCTGGGGCTCTCATCATCGGACCTTTGCCTATCACTGGACATCTTGGTGAACTTATCTCTCCGAAAACTTTTAAAAGAGAAAAGGGGAGCGGGGAGAAATGTTAAAGCTAAGAAATAAACCGAGTGTGTTTTCCTCTTGACATATTCACCTAAAATCTCATTTTAATGACAAGGCTTTGAAAGTGTTCACACTTATCTCATGGTAGTGCAAGGCTGCAAGAGGTGATGATGAGTCTTACAAACGCCAGCGTTTGGGGATTTACCGAACTCAAGTTAGAAAACCCACTCACATTTTTTTTTCCATCCCTTAGACAATCTATCAATTGTCTACTTTCTCAGAAGGCATGAAACAGATTTGCCAGAGAACTTAAACAACGAGCATTAATAACATATGACACATTGTAAATAACAGATCTCGCTGAAAAATGTTTAAAAGTCACTAATAACGTCTAAATATTTACAGACTGACATCGGTCCGAGCTACCAAATTCCCCATCCGGGAGGAAAACATACCCTGTTAATCGCCCATATGCTTATTTAAGGCGGTGATTCCTCCTCTCTGCACGTAAAGCCTTTTAAAAGCGGCACTTGGAATTTTTTTTTGTTTGTTTTAATAAAAAATCAACTAGCAAGCAGGCTGCCCGAGCCGTCTCCACGGCCAGCGGCGAAGATTCATCTGGCCACGACCGAGCTGCCACCCTGGGAAAAGCAGAATCCAAACTGCACCTTCTGCAAAGCTCCCCACGCCACCCAGGTTCCTCGCTCAACGTTCACACCGCGGACCGACATTTTGTCCAAAATCACGCAAACGGGGGGGGTCCAAAAAAAAATAAAGCCCGAGGAAAAACAAACAAACAAAGCCCCAAGAAGTGCAACAAATTTCCGCGCCCCCGGCGGAGGCGGCGAGCGGCGGCGGCCACGCAGCGCCGCGGCCCTTTGTGGGGAGGGAGGGCGGCCGGGCCGCGGGCAGCGCTCGCCTCCTCCG
>NW_004624844.1:2730049-2788109 GCF_000247695.1 Heterocephalus glaber | reverse complement strand
CCGTCTCGCGGGGCCGCCGGGCCGCGGGGTGGCTTCCGGCCTGAGCCCGCCTCCGGGCGAGGCTGCCCATTGGACCACCCGCCCCGGCCGGCCCCCGAGCCTGCGTCCCTCGGCGAGGGCCCCGCGCGCGTGGCCGGGCGCCCCTGGGTGGTGGTGACGAGGCCGGGCGTGCGGGCGGAGGGGAGCCCCTGCCCCCCGTGAACTCGAGGAAGGGGAGAGCTGGGGTCCCGGCTCTGGAGGGCAGAGGATTTGAGACCAGAGACCCGGCCTCTGCTCAGCTTTGGCTCACAGCCTGCGGCTGTCGCTGCCTGAAGGGACTGGCCTTCGGATGCTTTGCAAACTTAAAAAGCCAAAGCAATTTTTTAAATGTCCCGCTCAAGACTTTCAAAACTGGAAGCGGAGAGTCTGAAGGGTCTATAACCTGATACTTTGGTGAGAGATGTTCTGGGAGCAGGATCCCCCTGTGAGACTGTCAGTGTCCACACGGAAAAGCCCTCGGTGTGGATGCTGCAGGCTACTTTCGTTCTACCTTTCTGTTTGCCGAATCTTCAGGTGGACTCTGCAGCTTTTGCCCCGGACACAAAGTAGATAAAAGTACAGAAACTTCCTGTTTGCAGCCCACACCTTCTCTAGCTATTAAGAACTTGTTCCAGTGATGGAGCCTCAAAGGAATTTGTGGATTCCTCTCCCACAAGTGTCCAGGGGCAGAGGTGCTGGGAGAATGAGGAGTTCACAGAGGACTTGAGCATGACAGTCGTAATAGATGAACCAGACTTCAGGGAAAGAAGAAAAGACTGAGTGAGCCAGCATACTGTTTTTCTTCGAAATAGAAAGGTTTTGGTAAAGGATCGCTCACAACTCTGAAGAGTAAGTTATGTTTCTGTAACTTTCCAAAGACACAGTGATTCCCTAAACTTTTTGAGGGGTGTATGCTGCCAGGTGCTAGACAAACTTCATTTGTTCAGTCACAGTTTGGCCAAAGCCAGATCTGAACTTTGTGTGTGAACACTGTCCAGAAAAGGACAAGGTTATTAAAGTTCAGGTGGCGGAGGAAAGGTATTCTAGTCCGAATGAGCAGAAAGAATGCCTCTCCTCTCAAGAAAAGAGTGCTCTGTGTGTGAACAGGCATCTCTGGCTGGATGGATCAAAGGGCACTTGTGGGAAGAGCAGAGTGAGTGAAGACAGAAGCAGACGCTCCCCCCAACTTTACACTGTGGCACTGCAGCAACAGCCAGCCACTTTGGATTTGGGATGGGGGGGCTCTGTGCTACATGTTAAAGGTGAGTTCTTTTAGGAAATTTAATATTCAAGCAAAAGCCCATGTGTGAGAGGATTCAGAGGTGAAGATAGTTGCGTTTTGCTACCGACTTCTGTAGAAGAAAAGCTGAAAAGGGAACTGGATTCTAATCCAACTTCTGCCAAGTTTACGTGACTGCACACAAACTAGGTGCCCTGACTTAATTTTTCTTATGTGTAAAAGGAGATTGTATCAAAAGCTCTAAATTTTCTCTTGCTAAAAATTGCCGGGATTCAATCAATGGTAAGTTTAGAGTCATAGAGTTCCACCATTGAGGTGAAATATATATAGGCTGTGGCGGATAGTGAAAATCGGCTGCAAAGTACGTGCTGTATTAAAGGAGTAAACAGAAGGAGGGTAGAGGATTAACTATCAATAACTAGTAACGGAATTAACACAGAACCCTGGACTGGGCCTGGAAGGATCAATAGGTCCATGACAATGTAGATAATATTCTTGGCAAAATTTCTGCAACTTGATAGTTGTCCGTAAGTAAAACTTTCTATCTTGTTAAAGTCCTCATAAAGCGGATGAGTGGCTTTCTCAGTTTTGGGAGAGCAGTGATCTGTCCCCACGGTATCGGTGTGTAGCTACCTCTATTCAACTGACTGAAGTGGTTATTTAGATGATTCTTTGCACCTCATGGCTCTCCAAGCTGACAGGACATCACCACATTGACCAGAAGCGACTTCTCAGCTGTGAATTGTTTCGCACTTGAAGTTCTTCCTCACAGACACCCTGTTTGGTAGTTATTTTCTCTCATGTTTTTGCTGTGTCTGTCCTTGAAATTAGGGCTTGCATTTCATAGGCACTCCTGGGGGTATTTAAATTTAACTTAATGAAAATCATTCCATAAAATATATAATAAAAAATTTCCCACAAGTCTCTTTAAAATAGTTCCACAAAGCAGACACCAGCTACCACAAGATTGTTCCTTCTCCATCACTTTTTATTCCCTCTTGGCAGGGGGAGAGTCTTGCCATTCTCTCACTCACAACCCTGAGAGGGCCAGCTGCAAGAGGAAAGATACTGAACCCAAAATAGCAGATACTACCAATTACATCTTCTCTTTTCCTCCAAGTGTTTTGACCAAAAAGGGCCAGTCCTTATCATAAGACAGGCCCCAGAATCCTTTGTATCTGTCTAGTTCGGGAGGTGCTTTTTCCTGAGCCTTCAGTGGATCTCAGCATTGTCTATTTATTCAGGAATATAGATCTCATTTGAGTTACCTAAGAAGTTTCTGAATTGAGTGATTATGTAATGTAGGGTGAGGTTTATAGATCTTAACTCACCTGCCATGGCCAGCAACATACTCTACACGCGATAGGTATTGAACCAAGATTTACTTATTTTTTAGTTGTAGAGTGCTTCTTTTGTTTCCTTCCACTCAATAACTTTTCTCAATGTCTTTTTCTTCTGGCTGTTTCTGATACTCCCTAGTTAGTATCCAGCTGGATATAAAATGCTGTCCTTCTACCTCTAAAAACTGAGTTGGCTTACTAGGAAGGCATTTTGGGCCCAGCTTTAGTGTAAAAGCCCTGCTTATTTACCTTTGTCCCAATGTCTTTGGACCCCCGAGTCCACCCCATCTGTGTTGCATGTGAAAGCCCAGGGGCCGGGCTGTGAAGCTGAGAAGATGCTTAATCCTGGACTTGTCTTCAAGATTTCCAAACACCTAACTCAGGGATCATTTCTTTTAAGGTAACTCTGAGGGAGAATAAATGCCAAAAAGGCCTCTCAAGTCTATTTTGTTCAAAAGCTCAATGCACAAAAAACAAAAACGTGAGTTCCTTAGTAAGGCAAAAGACATGAACTAAAAATTTCTGAAAGAAAAATTTATTTTACTTAATAGATGTCAAGCTGGGTATGGTGGCATTTTCCTATAATTCCAGCTACTTTGCAGGTTCAAGGCCAGCATGGGCAATTTAGCAAGTTACACCACACGCTCCCCACCCCCATCTCAAAAAATAAAAATGTTAGCCTTCCTACTTATAAAAAAATAAAAATAGGGGCCGGGGACTTAGTTCAGTGGCGCTGCCTCCTGCCTCACAAGCACAAAGTCCTGAGTTTGATCCCCAGTACCACAAGTATATAAATAAAAGTAAATTGGGCATGGTGGCACATGCCTGTAATCCCAGCACTCAGGAGGCTGAGCAGGAGGATCATGAGTTCAAGGGTAGCCTGGGCTGCATAGTGGAAACTTGTCTGAAAAACAAAAGCAAAAATTGAGGAGAAAACAAATTTAAATAAAATGAGATACCTATTAAAATAATAAAAACATTTTAATGATTATAATCATTGCTAGCAAATTAGTTAGACTTCCTTTTGTCCATTTCTTGGGGCAATAAAAGTTGCTTATAACCCTAAAGCACTGTGGAAGTTTTATCAAAGCCTTAAACAGAGTCACAATCTTTGACCAAATTTGTTCAATTTTGGGAAACATCTTAAGAAAACTTTCTAAATGTGGAAAAAATAAAATTAAAAAATTAGAAATGCCCAACAATAGGAAAGGTATACAAACTAACTCACCCACACAATGAAATTTGCAGCTATTAAAATAATAAGTGAGAATGAAGCAAAACTACAAAAACAGATTATGATAAAATGTTAATGAACGTAGAATTTTGCCTATTTTATTCACTATGAAATCAGAACCTAGCAAGGTTCTATCACAAAATAAGCACTCTCCAAATATTGTCGAGTGAATATGTACTATATTTGTACAACTAGCAAGACAAAATTGTCTGTCAGGAAAAGACTCCAAAGTGTGAACTAATATTTTAGAACTACTATGAATAACCGTTTTTTTCTTCCATGTCCAGTATTTTTTTAGTTTTCTTTAATGAGCAAATACTACTTTTACACAGAAGGGGGAAAGATGTGAATAAATTTAAATGTACAGATTTGGTGAAAATAAATCCTTTTTTGTTTTAACAAGTTTTAAGTTCTTTTATAAGTTAAAAAGAGATGAAAGTTCATACTATTTTAGCATTTATCAAAGTGGTAAGTTTGTCATAAGAAAAAATAGAAAAGACTTTTTAAAATTCTGAACAAACTATGTGAGGAGACTCCACATTAAATAAAATAAAATCTCATTTGTTTCTGGAAAACAAATGAGACTTCATCTATAGCACAGAAAAAAATTACACAATTAATGATACTGAGGTAACTAGGTACCAATATAGAAAAAGATCACTTAGAATCGTGCCTAGTATCCTACATCAACATAAACCCAAATGATGAGCTCAACAGTTAAGTTCTTAAAAAGTCACTTCTTGGAAAAATTAGAATAATTTGAGTATTTAATGTAGATAGAGTGGATTAATGATATACTATTTTTAAATGCAACAGGAAAAAAAATGGGAAAATGTATTTGACAAGGTACAAAAATCAAATCCTTCTATCTGCCTCCCTGTATTTATACACACCAATTTGAAACAGCATACTAGTCAAAATGGATTAGTATATATCACATGTAGTCTTCTATAGGCTTATCAAACTATCAAAATATCCTAGACAAAGGACATTTTAGAGATTCAAAGTTATTAAACTATGTAAAGAAGTATTCATCTTTGCCTTTAAAAAAAAATCTAAGAAAGGTGTATTCAAATGAGGTAGTACACTCTGCCCACAAAACTTACAAATCTAAAAATGGTGCCATGCCAAGTACCTGGGAGGGAACTGTGAGAAGGACCCTTTCCTATATTGCTGGTGGCATTGGAAATTGATACAACATTTTTGGAAAGCAATTTGGCAGTGGGTTTCAAGAGTCAGAAAATTGTTCATACCCTTTAACCTAGTAATTCTACTTCTGGGAATCTATCCTAAGGAAATAATCCAAAATATTTTAAAATGCCGTATGCCTGACAATGTTTATCCCAGTGTAATTTATACCATGTAAAAATGGAAACCACTCAAACTGTCCAACATAAGGGCTGTGCTTTAGTAAATTATGGGTTATTCACTGATGGAATATGATACATGAATATATGATGATGAGCATGAAAACTTTCATTTTTATCATCAGCTACTCCATGGTAAGTCCTTTTCTGTAGGGTCAGCTTATGTCCGGCTTAGATAATAAAACTACAAAAGATGTTGTATACGATTTTTTAAACTGACATTTTTATTTAACATTATCACTCAAAGTTTTAGATGCTTTAGAGTATCTCATGTATAAAATCAGTTTAAATGTATGTTTCTGCTTCAGAAAACAAAATTATATGTACAGTGTTTGGGAAGATGTATAAAAGAGATTTGGAAGAAATATATAAACAATCATTTTGGGTTTAAGGATCTTGCTTCCTTGTGATTCTGGCTATTCTTCTGTATGGCACAAATGGTTATCTAATTGGAAAAGACTCAGTAAGGAGCAATATGTTTTCATTTGGATCTGCAAATAAGGTAGCTTAATTTGACATAAGTTTATATTCCACTGAATGTCTTTATAATTAAGGAATAAAAACAAGGTCTTTTTAAATAGGGATGTTTCTATGTCAAGAGTAATACTTTAGTTTTATTTTTCATGAGCATCTTAGAGGCCCGTCAGGTAATAAAATGTCAAAGTGTGTATGATTTTAATTTCTCTAGATTGTAATATCCAAGAATAACTCAGATAAGGTGAATATCACAGAGTGATGTGAGTGGGTTGAAATAAAAGTGATAAATAATTTTCAGTAAGAATATATACTTAGTGTATGTGTGCTGAAGGTGAGGAACATATTCAGCTTGGGTTTCTAAAGTAATGAGTACTTAATACTGGTATTTAAAAGTCAAAGAAATGATGTTTAAATACAAGACAATGAAACTGAGATCATAGACACTGAATGACTTCCCTAAAGTCCTAAAGTAGTTTGTAACATTTATTTCTGCAATTGTTTCTTTAATATTTTTCTTCCCCTACGGTTCAGAGTGCTCAGTGATCCAGGCACTTGACCCTACAGCCAAGAGAGAGGGAAGACTACTTACTGGTCTAGCTGGCAGCAGACCCTGGCCTCGTCCACATGATGCTTTTAGGTGCATGCAGAATGCAAGAGTTGTGGGGTCAGGAAGGCTTCCACTCAGATTTCAGAAGGTCTGGGAGGCCAGGCAGGGTGCCCGTGAGAAGGCAGACTGTGAAGTTGTGAGTGTGAAAAGCCAAAGGTGCAGTGGAGACCCCAGAAGTTTGGGGAAGCCAGGAGTGTGGTTCATCTGAGGAAAGCTGCAAGGAGGGAGCAGAACCTGCCCAAAAGAGAAGCTGTGGGAGCTACAAACATCTACAGGCTGTAGGGGCAGAGTCACCCAAGTCCTTTGGAGTTCACATCTTGCCACAGATTGCCTTGGATGCCGCACTGGGAACTACAGGATTTAATATTTGCCCTGCTGGATTTTGGACTTGCTTTGGTCCAGTTTCTTTGTATTCCCATTTGTACCTTTTGGAATGTTAATGTTTATATTGTGCCATTGAATGTCGGAAGTGTTTGACTTTCTTTTCATTTGTACAAGGGCTTGCAGCTAAGAGTTTGCCTTAAATTTCAGAGAAGACTTTAGACTTGGACTTTTCAGCAGTGCTGAAATTATTAGGATTTAGGCAACTCTCGGAGATGGACTAAATGCCTTTTGCATAAAGGGATGTGCATGAGTCTTTTCGGGGCCAGGGGCGGACTATTACAGCTTAGGGTTAGATGTCCCCCCAAAGCCTCAGGCTTTTTCAGAGGTGGGTGAATCTAGAGCGTGTGATTGACTCATGGTGGGGCCACCCTGCGGGCACTAGGGTTAAGGGCGTGAGTGCTGCCCACCCTAAGTAGTCTGAATAACATAAAAGGGGCAGAAAGACGCTGTTGAGGTCCCTTGTTGCTTTTGCTACTACCGTGTGGGCGCCAGGAACTGCTTCTCCTCTGTGATGCCCCTCCGCCATGTGCCACTCTGCCTTGGAGCCAGCCAACTATGGACTGAAACCTCTATGAACTATAAGCCAATAAACCTTTCCCCCTCTAACTGTGGGTATTGGGTATTTTGTCTCAGCAATGAGAAAAAAGTAACTAAGAAATCCCTTATCTCATTTTTATGTCTAGTACAGTGTTTGGCATGTATTTAGTAAATAATTCTTGAATGATGACCAAGTTACCTTTATACTCAAAGCCAACTGAGGGAAATTTTATAGAATAACAACAAAAAGAAAAGTGATCTTTTCACATTGCCTAATATATTTATGGAACCAATTTTCATGAAAGATAGCATAGGCCAAACATACAGGAGTCCAAAGTATTTAGAGAAATTAAAAGATAATAGGCTTATACATTCAAATAAATTGTTTGGTATAGCCCAAATCCCTGAAATAAACATCAGGGAAAACAAGAACCACATTGTCTCACTACATTCCTAATAGAGCTATAATCAGAGAATGAATATTGAACTACAGGCATATGTACTTTTCTAAAAATACAGTGCAGCAACAAAACTTTCCTAACCTCCTTAAAAAAATATCTTCGTAGATGAGATCAAGTTATATGTTCTATAAAGCTAAATTCTGGCAATTAAGTTTAAATCAATTAACCTCAGACTCATTGGAAAAAGAATTTAAAAGGGTTGCTAGAAAGTAAAGCTATTTATTTGGTCCAGGTTTCTTTACCTCTGAAAGAACTTCATGCTTGTTGACACAGAAGGTTTTCAACTTGGGTTCTAGTTCTGGTTACAGCCCTCTAGATGCTAGGTCCTTATCAATAAAGTGAAAGAGTCTGAAGGTCCTTTCTAATTCTGGAATTCCAGTGATTTATGTTCTTGTTTAAATTTGCAATGTTAAACAAACTGAATTAACTAACCCTAGGTAGCTTCTTTTAAAAACACTAACAGTGCTTAAAGGCTAGACTTATGCCCACCAGGGATTTAAAGCCATATGTATCTCCATGAGTTGATTAACTGTTAAAATACAATTTGCCTTTCAAAAATGTGATTGTCTTTCTTAATATGAATGATATCATAGCCAGCCATTCTCTATCCCTTGTTATTTTGTCTATATAATATATGTGTGTCCAAACCAGGTACCAATTTAAATGGGGAAAAAAATACCACTAATTATATTGGTTTGAAATCCTGTGAAAAAAAAAAATTGATGTCATTTTTCATTTGTAATAAGGTTGTTAATATCAGGTGAGATTTCCACTTTCTGGTTTAATTCTAAACTTGATTTTTTTCTTTTAACCCTAGAAAAATATCTCTGTAAAGAGTCTGACTTGTAGCCATTGCTTCCACATATATATACAAATCCCCACAAACTGAATTTAAGAAATACAATTATTTGCATATCTAAAACTTCATTTATTCATTTCACAAACCTAACAATTGCATTTTAAAGGACAATGCACAGGACTAGAAGATAATGTCACCAGCAATACAAACCATGTCTGCTCTAATGTGTTTATAATCTAAGAGGACGGGTTCAGAGGGAAAGCCTCAAAGTCTCCAAACAGGAGCTTCCTGTGTCAAAAAATACAATGACAGAATTTCATTTACCAAATCTATATGTAATAAGTAGCCCCTAAGAATTGTGCTTTTACTGCCCTCAACTACATTAAAGAGGCCAGAAGATGTAAAATGCAGATTTATATACTCACTTAACAAACAAATACTAAGTACCTGTTCAACAAATGGGAAAACTGTATTTTTGAATGTAGATGGCTTGTCCTGCAAAACACACATGTGCACGTGCATGGATACACAAAGGCCAGGCTCTGGAGAAGTAAGCATTGCTCGAGTGGATGGAAAGCAAGTTCTATCTTAGGATAATTACATGGTTAAAACCCAGCAGTTGAATTATTTTTCACATTGGTAAGTTAGCCTTTTTAAAAGAAAATAGAATTCAGAAGAAATCAGCCTTCCAGCTGAGATACTTCAGATGTTGGACTGTCACCTACTCTCTGCTATCACAGTTGCATGGCAGTGCCTCACAGACTGTTGGAGCTCAGTATTTACTGAATAGATATAGCAAAGACTTACTGTCTTTTTTATACATTGACTCATGTAATACTCTCAAACCCCAATGAGGCAGGTACTGTTATTTTACGTTGATTTTACAGATGAGGAAACTGAGTCAGAGAGTCAATTTGCCCCTGACCATGTGACTAGCAAATGATGGACTGTGGTCCTGGAACCTGTGTTCTTTTTTTGTTTTGTTTTGGTACCTGGGATCGAACTCAGGTCCTTGCACTTGCGCAACAGGCGGTGAAACCACTGAGCTAAATCTCCGGCCCCGAGGAACCTGTGTTCTTGACTGCCATGCTCTACCACCACTGAAGTAATAAGTGGTTTTCCAGGGGCAGAAGGAAATAATAGAACTATTGGCCCCATAGTTGACAGTGAAAGAAGTGAGCCCTCTGGGAGATGTTGCAGCCAGTGAAGAGCAGGGTGTCAGGCATCCCAAGGCAGGAGCCTTTGGACAGTCTTTTGATCGTGGGGTTCACAGAGTATATCAGTTATGGCTCACTAGAGGAACAGATGAAATGTGTATGTATATATGCATAAAGGATTTACAAAGTAGGCTTACAATGTCCCCCTGCAGTGTCAGGTGTGGAAGAATCCCAAAGGGCCATCTGCGCTCTGGAGAGCCAGAAGATCTGGAGAGCCAGAAGATCTGGTCAAAAGTCAAAGTTCTGGAGCCCAGTGCAGAGTCCCGTGCAAGTCTGTATCAGGAGGCCAAAGGGTCTGTGCTAGAGGGCTGAAGAGTCTGCCCTGGAAGCCTGGAGACAGACTTCCAAAGGTGATGGGAAAGTAGCCTGGAGCTCCTCCTCTGAAGAAGCAGAAGGCTTCCCTCTGACCCTTTTCATCCTGTGGAGGCTACAAGCCTATTGGTTGGTGCCACCCACACCTGTCTTTAGTAAGTTAATCATTCAGACACACCCAGAATTGTGCTAAATCATTGTGCTAGGTGTTTCCTGTTCAAGCTGACACCACAGTTCCCTATCACACAGTGTCCAATGAGAAAGACAATTGTAAAGAAGCCCCTGTAAAAATCAAAATGACTTGTGTGGTCCCTTCTGGACATTTTTTTTCCTGCCTATCTTTTTCTAGTACTTTCTTTATGTATTCCCTTCTTTTGTGCCCTTTTCCACTATCCCTTTTAGCCTTTTACAATGCTGACCTAAATTTTAAACTATTGTATTTGTTAAATCAAATATATATATCATCTCACTCTCCCTCCACTCCCACTGAAAGAAAACACCTGAAGTTTTTCTCAAAGTTGCTCCTTACAGCTGTAGAACATGCAGGTTAGTGACTGTTAACAGAAGCAAGACTCTCAATGTGGACTAACCTTTAAAGAGTGAAAGATTATGAAAAGTAAATCTTGGTGCTCTATCACTTCAGTATTCAAAGAGATACCAAATATCAAATACAAACCATTATTTACTGAAATTTAACATCTATTACATTAAAAAATATTCTCTAATTCAGATTTAGGAACATTTTAACATTGATTAGACCCTTCATTTTATAATAGGAACAAGAAGTTCATGTATACTAACTTAGGCTGAGGAATAGTTTATAAACTGCTTAAATTTATCAGTTTCTGTAAACAACATTAAAATATTGACAAATTATATTTGTGCGTTTAATTATTGGAGTATATAAAATAAAGTCATTTAAAGGATCTGAGGAAAATCCTCAATATTTTTGGACAATCTATGCCTAGATGGGTATAAATAATGGTTGGATTAATAACAATTTGAGTGTACTACCCTACCAATAGTAGAGTGTATTTACTGAAAATGCTTACTCTAGTGTGTATGTGCATATAAATTCATTTGTATATATGTATGTGTCTGTGCACAGGTAATTTGATACAAGATACAAGAACAAGCACTTTGTTTAAGACACTGAAAATCAGAATCAATAGTGAACATACCCCATCATATTACTTGATAAACACACCTAAATTAAGTGCTGCAAATCTGAAATAACTAAAAATTAGTATCAGGAAGTGATATCAGGAGCATATACACAGGCTCTGTCACCCAGGCTAAGTAGCTACAGTGTGCTTAAATTTAATAGATGTAATGTAAAATCCAAACAAAAGAGATTGATTTGGGGTGAGGGAAGGTGATATGATATTCATCTTGGTACAGCTTCTTAAAACTGATTTACTGCAATGGCTTGTGGAATGAACAGATGTTTATTTGAATGAATATTCATTCCCTGACATCAAGTCCCACTAGATGACACTTTCCTCTTAAGAGGTCATATTTTCCTCTTACACAGTGTTTGCCGTTGTATTCGCCAATTGTCTATTTAGAAGATGTAATGTTAAGGAGCTATGTAAAGTGGCGTATTGATGGATAATGATGTAGAATCTGAACCAGAGGTAAATATGCTAATGAGAAACAACAATAGTACCAGATATAAACATCATAGTGATTTACTTTATCTTTCTTGACAGCATCGTAATCACTTCTCATCAACCAATCATGAATTTTCTTTTAAATTATCTTATTTGTATACTGCTTGAGCTGTAAAAACATTCAAGAAAGAACATAAGAAGTGAGGTGACTTTAAATCACCATAGAAACCAAATAAAGAACTTTATTGTGAAGAAGCATTAAAAATTATGAAATTCCATATGAATAGAATTTATTTGAGGTCTAGCTGTATCTCTACCACTTGCTATACAAAATCTTGCCTTCTTCCACGTGCGTTTTTCCAGCAAACAGCAACATGAGCAGTACAGATAGCCGGTTACAATTATTTGCTTCCTAAGTTAGTATATTGGGGCCAGTTTATCATACCTAAAGTTACTTTGGCTCTGCGAAAGATTATTTTGGCAGAAGTTTTATTAGTGTCAAATTGTCTCTAAAGAAACTGGGCCTGGATCACTGCCCAAGATGGCAAGTTATAAATTTTAAGCCTTGTTACTGCATAGTTCCACACCCCTCCCCCAAGACGGTCGACCGTTGGATTTTCTGGTGCTGTGATCCAAACATAAATTTGTTACCAAATTCCAGAAACAAATAAGACAATTTTAGGAGCAGAGTTATAATGAGATAATGATCTGGTTTTATTTTTTGGTCCATGAAATGCCTAGTGTTTTTGGCAGTGTAACTAAGTCTCCATTATCTATGGTGTTACAAGAACAGATATAGCATATATATTGAAATCTGTGGCTAATTCAGAAGTATCACTGTTAGGCTGTTTAAGTCAGTCTTCTTTCTGAAACTCAGAGATGTGTTTTCTATTCCCTAACTCTTTACATTAGTGGTTCTCAACTTTGGCTGCACATAATAATCATATGGGGATGTTTGGGAAGCTTTTAAAAATCCTGATGCACAAGCCATACTGCAGATCAATTAAATCCGAAGCTCTGGGATGAGACCCGGGCATTAGTAGTTTCTTAAACCTCTCCCAGGTTGAATCCAATAGAAGGTTAAGTTTAAGAATCACTGCTTAATCCCTAGTGGTAGGGATGCCAAGAACCAGCAAATGGAGAAACTAAGAAAAGAATGTCTATTTGCTAGATTAAAGCGAGAACGTTAATTACTGATGATATGTGGAAAGAAATCATTGGCCTATTTTTCTCTGATTCATTTGAAAGTCATAACTTCAGTTTTATCTATACTAAGAGAGTAAATTTCTAGATTATGGATGTATTTATTAAGACTGAAATACACCAGCAAATAAATTATCCCAGGATTATAATCTACGATAACATCCTTTCTGCCTCTCTGTCTCTCTCTCTCTGTCTCTCTCTCTTTCTCTTTTGAGATACTGTGTTTTAAACCCAGAGCCTTCACACTGAGCTATATCCTCAGCCCATTTTTTTTTTGGAACCAGGAATCGAACTCAGGTCCTTACGCTTGCAAGGCAGGTTGTGGAACCACTGAGCTAAATCCCTCACCCTCGGCCCATTTTTTTAAAGACAAAAATCTCATTAAATTGCCCAGGCTGAGCTCAAATTTTCACTCCTCCTGCCTCAGCCTCCCAGAATCCTGAGATTATAGGTGTATGTCATCACACGCAGCTCTGATATCTATTTTTATTTTGTGAAGTTCTTTCAATAAATATTTTTAAGCATAGGATTCTTTTTCAAAGAAGTGGTCTATAAATGCTTGGTGATAATGTAGAATGAGTCATTTTCAAATGGTAGTTGGAGATGGCGAGGATCCTTGGAAAGTTGACCTTACTTATTTTCAGTTTAGGGAAAAAAGGAGTCTATATTTTTTGCTATTACTCCTTAAATTACATTCATTGTCATAAACTATGTTTTTCTGAGGCATCATAAGAATTATCCAGTAAGAAAGATGACTTACTGCACAGATAGAATTCCCTCCTATTTAATTTTAACAAATTGGAAGCAGTTACTTATTTTCTTAGATATAACTCATGTAATTAACACCAAAGACAATGGTAGTACCATAAAGAGATTCAAACAAATGAGAGCTCAAAACCTTGCTCAGCTGCTCCAGGCCATGTTTCTAGAGCATATCACTCCTTCCAGGGACTCATTTCTTTTATCTACAAAAAGGATATAATTTATATCTTCTGTGTAAGGTTGTCAGTTGTGGGAGATGAAGCGAGAAAATATTGACAGAGCTCTATGTGCTGGACATATGGTAAACCTTGAGTATATGTTTGCTATCGCTCATTGTTTAAGCACTGTCTGTGTGTTTGTTTGTAAGTGCACCCCTTACAAATGACTTCGTCATTCACAAGGGCTATGGAAATCTCTGCATAATCTTAACTTTTGGCACATAGGTAAAGGATAATGTGAGTTTCTACATGGATGCACTCAGGGCTGTGTGAGTTACGTGCTTCACCTACCATTCTCATTCACTACCTGAGGGACCACATCCTCTGCATCAGACAGGAAACATGTACAGCATGGTCTCAGCAGAGCTGCAAGCATCTCCCATTATTTATATGTAACATACAAGTGTACATATGTATTGATTCTGACATGCACATTTTCACACCTGAAATCAAAATGTACCCTCCCTTTTTTTTTTTTTTTGGTTTGGTACTGGGGATCAAACTTGGGACCTTATGCTTTTGAGGCAGGCGGCAAAACCACTGAGCTAAATCCCCACCCCATAGATCTCTAATGTTTTTAAACCCAAGCCTCTTGGACACTGCAGCTCTTTTCAGTTTTTGCTTACATACAATTCATTCTTTGCAGGCAATTAATGAAGAAGCCTGGGAATAAAGTTTGAAACAAAGATTAATAAAATTCTTTGTCTAGTAAAAAAAAGAAAAGAAAAAAAAAGAAAATTGTAAGTGTGTGTGATTATCCAACATTAATTTTGAAACATTCTCTGAAAATTCTGGTAAAAAAGTGACACTCAGGCTGCTAGCGCAGAACAGTCAACTGAGAATCTCTCAACAGATGCTCAGGCACCCCATCCCCCTCAGCAGCTTATTCCTGAGATCAGCTATCTCTGAGGCATATAAAAATGTAATTTAAGAGAGCTTTGAAGGCCTCTTCTTCTCTTCTACTGAATTACTATCAGACAACTGGAGGATCAATTGTATGGTGAGAAAGAAAAAGAAAGAAAAAATTTGGAAAACCCAGTCCTGTGGCTGACACCAGCCGTCCTGTGCAGGCCACTGCCCCTGAGGTTCTGTGAGTAGTAGAAGTGACTCTGACCTGTCCAGTGCCAACCAAGTGCTGAGAAGAACTTGGGTGAAGGAAGGTACCCTTCAAAGGCATCCTCCAGTGCCCCACTTCTTTCCTCCAAGTAGGCCTCACCTGTGAGGCACCAGCTGGAGAACAAACTTGCCATACCTGAGCCTTTGGGGAATGGTCTCTATCTAAACTATTACAACAGCATTCAGAGGTACTTCAAAAGGGGCTGCCTGCATAGAAGAAACAGAAGATCCAGCCCTGGGCCATCCCTTCTGATATATCCAGAGCAATTGCTTTTAACCAGTTTATTTATTGTAGTCTGTCTGAATTTTTATTTTTAAGAATGACTCAACTACTTTTTAAAAAAGTAAAAACTATTGTAAAGGAACATGAATTTTATTAGCTCATGATTTTTGCTATACTCATGCATACAGCAAAAGCATACTAGAAATACAGTGGTTAGGAAAACAGGCTTTGGAATTAATAGATCTAGCCGTAAAACTTGAGTTGTATGACACCGACCGTTTATTTCAACTCTCAGGAACAGGCTGACTCCTGCATCTATACAGTGGTGATAATAATAATTGCCTGCTTTTTCATAAGGGTTTTTTGAGAACTGAAAACATGTTACCAGTAAAAACTCGGTCCATTTAAAATCAGGAACAGGGCAAGATGACATACCATTATGGCTTGTGTTGAATATTGAGTTGGAGGTTGTAGCGGCATAAGAAAAAAGATTATAAGGTGTATGGATAGGAAAGGGAGGAGGAACATTGTCATTACTCACGGATAATTATCAACATAAAAACGCCAAAAAACTCTACAGAGGAATGTGATAACTTTTTGATTGAGTGCCCAGACTCTGGAGCGAGTTAGCTCAGCTTCAAATACTGAAGCCACTTAACTGCCTGTTTGATGTTGAGCAAGTTTTTGCCTCAGGTGTTACTTGCTTAAAATAAGAATAGTAACAGTACTCATGCCACCATTGTTGCCACCATCATCATCGACATCACTCACTGTGTAGCTATGCAGATTGCGTTTACATATGTAAATACTGGTACGTATGTATCATATAATTGTTTGCTCCCATTATTAGCCTTTGAACCAAATAATTAGAGATAGTAAGAAAAATCCACACCAAAAATGAGTTACGTTCCTATCAGTAAGAGATTATTCAAAAATTTCTTAAAGGAATTGACTGCCATTGCAATAGGTATTACAAATAAATTTGACAAAACATGTGCAAGATCTTTATGGAAAAAATACTATAAATTTTAGAAATGACAAATAAGATCTTCATACCTGAAGTATATTACCACATGTATAGATGTATAGATTCAATGGTGTGAAAATATAAATTCATTTTGAATTATCCTATAAATTCTTCATAATTCCAATGAAGATCCTGACCTTAATCCTGGTATATAGCTTGGCAAGCCAACTCTTAAACATGTTTGTAAAAGTAGAAGTAGCCAAGGGAATTTTGAAAATAAACAGGCTAAAAAATGTGCTCTACCAAATATCAAGACTAAGAGCTGTAATAAGGCAATGTGGTGTCAGCATAGGGATAGACAAATAGGCCTATTGGACATAAACTGAGCAAAGATGATGAACAAGCTAGCTGTTTAGATCAGTGGGAAAAAGACAAACTTCAATAAATAGATCCAGGGCTGGGGATTTAGCTCAGTGGTGCTGCTGCCTGCCTCACAAGCATAAGGTCCTGAGTTCCATTCCTAGTACCAAAAATAAATAAATAAATAGATCCAGATCTCAGTCGGTAAATCAGCTTAGGCCCTAAGAATAAGAGCCAAACAGACTCCTTTGTGGAGAGTAGCAGTTTTTAACTTTGGTATTTCAAATGAGGGAAAAATTTGGATTCCTCCTCACCTTATACACAAAATTAAGCTTTGAGTGGATTAAAGAACTAAGTGTGAAAAGTGAACTTTAACAGTTGAAGAATATTTAAAACTCAGTCAACGTGAAAAACCTCTTTTATCAAAATTAAACAGGTAACCTGTAGCCAAAAGAAGATATTTACAATACCTATAAAAATGATTGGAGAGTTGGAACAGAAGGAGTAGAGGACATAAAAGGAATTAAGATGTATTATGTACACGAACCATCTCCCCATGATGAATATAATCATTAGATATTGTAAACATGTGATAAAATAAAAATTAAAATAAAAAAATCAATATCCATCATCTAGATTTTACTGAAAGCAACAAAAAAATCAACAGGAAACGACAAAGAAGTTAATAGAAAAATGGTCAAAAGTGAAGAGCAAGCAGTTCACAAAGAGAGAAATACAATTGGCTAATATATAAATGAAAAATAAATTTTAACATCACTAATAATCATGCCCATCATACATTAGCTGGAAAACAGACTACTAATGCTGAAGTGTGGGCTTGTAGAACTAATAAAAGAAATTATGTAAAATGACACTTCATACCATTAGAAAAAGGTCTTAAGAGATACAATCTTATCTATTTTTGTCTGTTCCATCAGATGAGAGAATGAGATAATAGATCATTTATTACAATCTATATCATAACAGAAATGAAATTAATGTTTGCCTCTAGTCTTGAGAGATCGTGTCTTATAGCAAATTCTGACATTGCTATACTTATGCCTGGAAGAAGTTCCTGAGAAAGAAACTCTTATAGGAGCCCTTGAAGGGAGAATTCCCTTCTGATTGGTCATGACTGTCATTCATGACACTAACCTACTTTAAAATGAACTAGTTTTTGAATAACTAGATAACACTTGCAAATATTATAATAGACTAGATTTAAAACATTTACTTCTATTTTTAAAAAAGAGAGGAGGATGCTACCTGTGTTCCTTATCAGGTCATACTTTCAGAACTCTGTTAAACTCAAGTGTTGTCTAATGAAATCAAATTTTTTGTTTGTATCATAGCTTTTTGGTGCAGCTTAAATTTTTTTAATCGACTGTTTTGTAATTGGAAAAGTTCTATTTGCTCAAACTAAAAATGTTAAAAATAGAACAAAGGGATAAACATAAGCACAAATTAAATTCTGCCACCTCTTCATCTTACCCAACTTGGTTGAACCTAAATAATTATGAAAATTTAATATTTTAATATTGAAAATAATGTAATGTTGGAATAAAAATTACTGATCTTATTTATTGGAAATGGAAAATGATTACATTTCTTAGCAATACCAAACACTGGAGGTGCCAGGAGAAATGAGGATCTTGAAAATATATTGATAATAATAAATAAATTGATAATATTGATAATAATAAAAGTATTGCTAAATCTATATTGAAAAATACTAAAATTTTAAGTTTCCATGCAAAGATCATATCTTTCCTCAGTTGCTTGACCTTATTTCTTGTTAGTCCTGCATTCCTTTTTCTTTTCCCCATGTCCTTACTTCAAACACAAGAAAGAAACGAATCTGTTTTGTGATCCTATGAGAAACAGCAACATTGTTTGGAAAATATCAGAATATTGATAATTCTATAGCCCCAAATGTCCCTCAGTTTTCCCTAATGTTCTCAGGGAACAAGTATTTACTATGACTACCAGCACTACTGACGAGCATAATGATAAGAATGTGATTCAGAGGAGCTACCAAGTTTTAGTGGAGCCCTTATAATGTGTCAACTCTTCTCATTTTTATTAGCAATTATAATTAGCATTTTATTAGCACATTAATGATACAGAATAATGGGTTTCATGCTGTCATTCTCATACATGCTTACAACATACTTTGATCTTACACTGCCCCTATTAGCATGCCTGACCCTTCCCTCCTCTCTGATATTCCTTCTCTTCTCTAGTAGTTTCCCTTCTACTTTCATGCTCCCCACCAGGTTCCACAAATGAGAAAAAACATGCGATATTTGTCTTTGTGAGCCTGGCTTATTCAGCTTGGCATGCCGATCTCCAGTTCCATCTATTTTCTTGCAAATGGCGTAACCTTTATGGTTCCAGCTACTCCAAGTTACATACTCCAAATACAACTGTATTGTGACTTTTCTAAGGAGATATCCAGTAATTACCTAAAAAAGTTCAAAGTGAAAATCATTTCCTCCAATGGTACTGTTACATATAAATCCCTTGAGTTTTCTTACTTAGCACTAGGGTTTCTCTTTCATTCTTTCCACCACAATTTATTATTCTATTTATAATCCAATATTTGTTCACTCATGCCTTTTTCACCAACACTAAAGTGTGAGGACCAAGAAGGCAAGGATCAAGTTTGCTTTGATACACAATGTTCCTAATATGTAGAATAATGTGTGAATTATAGTTGAGACTTAAAAACAAATGCATTTAGTAAGTTGTAAGTGAATAATGGAAGACCAAGTAACACCTGTAGCTCCTCCTATATTCAATGATTTCATAAATAGCAAGAATACCCACACCTTCATGGTCAAAGCCTTAAAATGTAAATCAACCCAGATTTGCTTCTCTTCATTTTCCCTTCCATGACTTGGGTCAGGACCTAAATTTACCTTGTCCTTTGCATAGCTGCAATACCATCCTTCACTGTGCTCCATGCCCCTGGTTTCATCGTTAACCACAGTTTTAGAGTCCTGCCAGCATGGTCTTCATAAAGTAGTGTTTGTCAAACTTTTTTACCTATGTTTTCCAAAACGTTTTCTCCTTTTACCTTCTTCTCAGTCCTATAAAGGCTTTAGAGAACTTTACTTTCTTATATCACAAAAAACAGGAGATACATTGCAGTACTTTAATTCTCCAAGATTTGAGCATAATCCCCCTCACTTTGAGAATCTGTATTATTCTTAACGTGAATTTACTTAAAAACTCTTTAAGGGCTCTACATTGTCTGTCATTGATTTTCAAATCTGGCTGTACTTTAGGTTCATCTTAGCATTTTTCCTCAAGCTGAAATTCTATGTTCTTCTAGATTTTTTGGCTAAATTTTTTTAAAATTGCATTTTAATGTTATAATCTGCGATAATTAAAAATGTATTCTGAATGATCTCAATGACCACCTTGTTCAATGTCCTTGTCTGTTATTATGTTTCCGATGTCATGCATAGAAAAGAGCATTATTTTGTTTGTTGTGAGCTAATGATAAAAGACTGAAATAATCTGTTGTTCCCTTTTCCTCAGTAATAAAATCATATGACTAACTCTAATGAAGGCTATATTTCCCAGAAGCCCTTGTGACTAGATGTGGCCATGGGGTATAATTAAGCATAGGATGCACAAGCTCTGGGGACTGTCCTTCCAAAGAGAAAGCATGCCTTTTTCTTCTTCTTTTTTCCTATTCTTCTATAGAGTGTAGCTTCATGCCTGGTGCTGGAGTAATCTTATTTGATGAACTAATTAGACTCCTTAGGGCCTACCATGATCATGTACAAAAAGCCTGATCCTGTACAGACTTACTTTTCTGGCTTTTTTATAAGAGGCTAATGTTATAGCTTGTGTCTAGATGTCCCCCCAAAGACTCATTCGGTCATGGGTGGGGCTTTTTCAGAGGTGGCTGGATCTAGAGTGTGTGATGCTGGGATTAAGGGCGTGTGATTACTAAATGAGTCCACTGATTGGTTTGGCACCTGCCCTGAGCCAGGAAGCCTAGATAGAGTATAAAAGGGGCAGAAAGAAGCTGGTGTTGTCACTTGTTGGTGGTCACTTTTTGCTTGTAGCTCATTTGAGTGGTGCCTTCTACCTTCTGTCTTCTGCTCACCATGAACTGTTTCTCTTCTGTGACTCTGCTCTATCTTGTCATCTGACCTTGGAGCCAGCCGATAATAGACTGAAATCTGTACACACTGTGAGCCAAAATAAATCTTTCCTCCTTTAACTTTGGATGTTGGATATTTTGTCTCAGCAATGAAAAAAGTCACTAAGACAAGTAATAAACATCTATCCTGTTTAAATTTGTTGTGTGAGTTTTTAGTCACTTGTAAAAGAAATTAATTCTAACAAGTACATGGACTTACTGCCAAAAAAATTTCTTAAGTGAAGATCAAATGACATTGAAGTAAGCGTAAATAAATTAGAATTCACAGCAAATCAAGCAGGAAAAAGTAGTGGATAAACTGAGTCATCACGTGCACACAATCACATGACGTGCTAACCTCGGAAGCCCTTGCTTTCCAGCAGCAGGGCAGGGCAATATTCACTGTGGAATTCAACTTAATTCAGCAAACATCACCCCACACTTTAAATTGATATTATTAGATTTAACTTTCATTTGGAAATTCTACCGATGATCAGTTAAAAATCTATGTTTACCATAACAATGGTCCATTTGTTAACAAATTTTAGAAGTACCAACCAGGAAATCTTATTGGAATGTGTCATCTTCAGCCTCTAGAATCTGATACAATGAGTCTCAAGTGGCACATGGGGATCTATGATATTCATAAGTGTTCCCTTTGATTCTGCTGGAAACAGACTGGCATATCTGAATTCTGAGGTTGGTTCACAAATCCTTTGAGGGCCCACCCTGTCAGGCCCCAGGTTCATTTCTCAATATCTCACCATCATCACCCACCCTTCTTCTTATAGCCATAATAAACAGCTTGAAGTGCCCCCCAAAGTTCTAAAATCTTTCTACTCTGTGCTTTGACTCACATTTTTCTTCTTGAAATACTTTCTTCATGCTTTCTTTTATTTCACTAACTCCTATTTATCCTTCAAAATCAAGCATGAGTTCCTAAAGGAAACTTTCTCTCATCCTCTTCAGCCTCTCCTCTGTGCTAGTAGCACCCAGGGCCAACTGCTATGTCTGTCAATTATTGTTCTCTGTTATAATTATTATTGGTTTGTCTTTCCCATTAGGCCTTAAGTTTTGAAGGGCAGGATTAGTAATAGGCCACATGGTATCCCCATTTCCTAGGGTAATGCTTTTTCAGAATAATGCTCAGCAGGTGCTTTCTAAATGGATCAATGAGAAAGCAAATGGATGAAGGAGTCAATGAACCATTTAATATATTCCAAACATATGAAAGTTCTTGACATTATAAGATATACATACCTAAGCATAGTAGCATGGTTAATATGCACAGTAAATACTAAAGTACTAAAATTTCTACTTTTGCTTATTTAGTTTACTTGAAATGTCAAGAATTTTACCAAAATCTTTGAAATAAATCTACACATATCACACAGAACACAAAGGGACTTTGTACTCTAAAAGTTAGATTATAGAAATCACTACAGAAAATCAAACTATATGATGGTGTATTTTTCCAGCACAGGTTAAACTTAACATAGTTACCAACCACACTCCCAGTTCCCAAAGTATGATTGGTCAAACTTGAATACAGAAAACAGATAAATACAATGTTGTAATAGCTAATTATTGCTGTGTAACAAATAATCCCAAAACTTTAGTGGTTGAAAAAACCAAATATTATAATGTCATAGAGTTTCTGTGGGTCAGAAATGTGGGAGTGGTTTGGGTGGATAACTTTGGCTTGAGATCACTCATGAATTTGTGGTCCAGCTGTCATGTGGGGAGGTAGTATCATCTGAAGAAGTATCCGCTTTTGAGCTTAGTCATATGGTTGTTGGCAAGCCTCAGAAGATCCACTTCCAGGATCATTCACATATGCATTTTACAGGACTGTCTCACACTGTGGTAACTGGCTTTCCCAACAGCAGTTCAAGAGAGAGCAAGAAAGGGAATGAGTGGGAGTATCCAAAACAAAAACTGTAGTCTTTTTATAAACTAATATCAAAGAATGATGACATTATTTCTGTCATGTTGTATTTCTTTGAAGTGAATCATTAAGGCCAGGATACATTCAAGGGGAGAGGATATATGGGGTGTGGCTATACATGGGGTGTGGAATCATTTCAGGACATTTTATAAGCTCCCTGTCAAAAACCTTGTCTTTGTATTTCAGATATTGATGCTGAATAAAATAGCAGCCTGTTACAGGTAATATTGTGCTGAAATTTAGGGAATTAAAACAAGAAAGAGGAAAGCCTTAGAATAATGTTTAAACTCAGTGTTTAAAATGAAGTTATGCTATGTAGAAATGGCATTTAAAGCAGCATATTGTGGGCAAAATCCATCTAATAGTTATTAAAATATTTGTGGTTTATGCTTATTTTGGAATTAACATCCGATTAATTCTCTAGTTCTAAACATAATTCAAATTCCTCTCATCAAAATATAACAAATGAAAGCAATTATTTGCTATAGATATTGTTTACTCTATTCAACTGTTACCACTGATAGTTGATATTTCCTCTTAAGCAAAGGGGAAATCATTTTTTAAAAAATTATTAGGTTAACCATGTCTACAACTAACATAGGTCTCTAGGTGGATCAGTGCAATTCCTTAAAATAAACTTCTTAGTTAATGTTATCATGAAAATTTAACCTTCAACATCTATTGTGGTTTAATGAATAAATATCAATTTAGTTAAGAAGACAAGATTTTGAATCTTTTATAGATTTTTGAAAAACCAGAAACATATTACTATTCATGTCTGAATGATGGCAGGAATTTCCGATCCTTTTTAACAGTAACTTTATGATATTAACTCCATTTTCTTCATCCACATGTATATTAGAACTAGACCTTCCAGTACAATAGATAAGGCAGGAAGCCTTTTTTTAATGCTGTGTTTTGAGTATGTGTGTTCCCCAAAGGTTTATGTGTTGGAACCATGGTTCCCAATGTCAAGGCATCAAAGCGGTAGAAACTTTAAGTAGTGAGGCCCTGTGGGAGATGATTACATCATGGAGCAGCACTGTTATTTGCAAAGCATTAATGCCCATTTCATGGGAGTAGGAAGGTCTTGTGGAACTAGATTAGTTCTCATGAAAGAGGGTTATTATGAAACAAGACCACCCCATGTGCTTGATGACTCTTGCCATGTCCTCTTTTGCTTTTTTTCCATGTTATGACACAGTCAAGGGGGTGGCTCACCAGACACCAGCACTGTACTCTTCGTACTTCTCAGCCACCAGAAACATGGTGAACATCAGCCACACAAAAATGGCCCAAGATACTTAAATTATGGGTTTCTAACTTGAATATCATTTTCTATAGCTATACCGCAGACCCATGATTTCTAATCTTTTTATTGGAGACCTGTCTTTGGTTCTTCAAAGCTTTGAGACCCTTGGAAAGGGGATGTTGTAATGGTCAAAGAAGAATGTTGAAAGTGAAGGATCTGCTCCAGGCCTCTCTCCTAGCTTCTGGTAATTCCTTGACTTGTGGCCAAACTCCCATCTTCACAAGGCATTCTCCCCCTGAGTAGGTGTCCAGCTTTCCCCGTTTTTATGGACATCAACCATACTTGGTTAGATGCCCACGCTATACCAGTATGACCTCATCTTAAGTAATTATGCTGTATCTGCAATCACCCTATTTCAAAATGTGGTCACAGTCTGAGGAACTAGCGGGATTAGGACTTCAACATGTAAGTTGTGAGGGAATACAATTCAATCTATACCAGAGCTACTTGGATTCACTGGCAGTGGTGAGTCACTATGTAATGATTTTTTATTTTTGTTGCTTGTTTTTCTGGTGTTGATGTTTTGAAGCAGATGTGTTGAACAGGTCTTTTAAAAAAATTTTTATTTTAAAAATTTTTTTATTTATATATTAATTGGTACATTTTAGGTATTCAATACATTTACTTGAACAGGTCTTTGAGAATGCTTTAACTAGTGGTAGTGGGTAGTAATGATTAAAGGGTTTATACCCTACAGGCTAATTTCAGGTGATTTGAGGGCTATACTCTAATATATAACCTACCTCTTCGGGTCATTCTACCTTATCAGCCTCAGAAAAGGACATTGGCCTCCCCTCTGCCCTAAATTCCACCTAGGTTTGTCCTGGTATCCTAAATGCCCTAGGTCTTTTCCTCTTTAGTTTCTTTAACACACTGCTCTTTATGCCTAGATTGCTCTCTCCCCTCTTCACTTAAGTTAATGCCACTGCTTCAGGGCTTACAGTAAATGGCACTTCTTCAAGAAATCTTCACTTCAGCTTTCTAGACTAGAATTGTCTCTCCAGTTATTTGCTCTTATAACTTTGAGTCCTGCTTTTGGGAAACATCAGCACAATTGTAGATGTGTGACTAATTTTAAAATTTTTCATTTATTCTGTGTCTGACTTACCAGACTCCATGATGGGGAGTCAGCCTCTATCTAATATCATCAGAGTTTAATGCCTTGTGCAGAGTAAGTGCTCAATACAAATTTGTTGTATTAAAAAAAAAGTAATAAAAATCTGTGCTAGGGTGGGAGCTTGGGAATGGAGAAGAAAGGACAAAGGATAAGTTTAGAAAATTTTATGATTTGGTAATAAATGTGGTCGGCAAAGATAACAGAAAGGTTTCAGTGTGAGAGAAAGACAGCATCACTGATAGAAATGAAGACATTAGAAGAACTACATTTGGAGTCCCTTTTTTGGCACTTTTAATGTGAAATGGTTGATGAGAAATTGTGTAGAAACATCTATTGATCAATTAGAGGAAGGAAGGAAGGTAGAGAAATCTTTGGTTGGTGTGCGTGGCTCATGCTGGTTCTCAGAAACTGCCAACAATCACTGTTGAGGAAGGGGATGTTCTGCCTTTCTGATACAATAATCCAGTCATCTTTTGTATGTGTGTATTTTAGTTTTTATGACATTCATATTTAATGTAGATATGATAAACAATTAAATACATAAAAATCTGAAAAATTGACAATGCATAAATAAGAAATTAGTTTGCCTACAAGGTGCTTATATAAATTGATATAATATTTCTAGATGACCGTTTTTGGGGGCTTGGTTTTCCCGAGATGGGACCTCACTATGAGGCCCAGGCTTGTCTTGAATCATGGGCTCAAGCAACCTTCCTGCTTCAGTGTTCTCACTACCTAGGACTCCAGGTAAATACTACCATACTCGGAAGGGTGACCATTTGAAAAACATAACATAAAATGTTTTAAAATAACAACATTTCTCATACCGGATCATTTCTATATATAGAAAAGTATTCAAAGGAACCAATCAGATATGTGTACAAGGTTCACTCAGAAGGATGCAGTCTCTTTATTTAGATGTGACTGGGGCATGGTTCACTTTTGTTCAGTTACTTTTTCTGTTGGGTTTTATATGAGGTATAATTGAAAAATATAGTGAATGTTTAAATTTGAAAAATTTCTTACAGTAAAAGACACATTAAGCCCCTTCAAAATACTTCAAACACACTTATCCCATCATTCTTGCTACTTTCTGAAGGAGTTCTGGAAGTGCTCTTTCATGAATGTCTTTAGTTGCACTGTGTTAGCTGCCTGGATGGATGTCCTGAAATGATTCAAAACATTTACCTTTCACAGTCATTGTAACTTTGGGGATGAACCAGAAGTTGCACAGTGCCAGATCTTGTGAAAAAGGTGGATGAGAATGCACTGCAATGTTTTTACAAGCCTGTCTTTCCATTGGATGACACTTGGCAGCAGCATTCACTATATTATTTTATCACACTTTATAAAGACACTCATAAAAGAAGACTTCTAGAACTTCTTTAGAAAATAGCAAGAATGATGAATAAATGTGTTTGAAGTGAGAGAAAATATTTTGAGGGAGATTAATAAGAAGGTGTATTACTAATTTTTTAAAATTTAAGCATTCACTGTTTTATTTGGTTACACCTCACAGTGTGAATAATTTTAACAATTTAAGTTACACTCTATATTCTGTTTTAAAGTCTGTTTTTCATCTAATATCTGACCATTAACATATGTTTGGTTATGTTCCCATAACCTAATAATTAGGTTATTTCCATCTTTTTTGATAAATATGCTATGATAAATGTCTCTCTACATAAAGCTTCTTTATCCGAAGTAGTTTCTCAGATGTGAGCCTCAAGTAGAAATGTTAGGCCTTTTAAAATATTCTTGTATGTATTGCCAAATGACCTTCCAAAAAGCTAAACCAATTTATACTCTAATTAACAGGATAAGACATTTTATAGTGTCACCAAATTCTGGCCAACTTTAAAGCTATTTCTGATTAGATGTATATGACTCACTGGGCCAAATCTATTCAAATAGGCATTTTTCTGGGCTTCAAGAAAAGAAGGAAAAGAGGTCATGATCACACACCTGTCATTAGTGACATAAATTGTAGGGTAAATGGACTTAAACCTATGTAATAAGTATTTCAGTCTATTTACACTGAGTTAATTTGAATTGCACATGTGTAGAGCTTAAATATAGAACATCTACCCTACAGTTGTTTTGTTATTGTTCACCTTTTCACTCTGAGAACTGTTTAGCTTTTTGATAGAGGCAGTGTAGCACTATATATGCTATATTGAGACTTATATATTGGTCTCTACCTGATCCCTTCCCCCAGCTCTCTGCTGCACTGAGAGGAGATGATTCAGCAGTATTGACAGTTGCCAGAAGGAAACTATCCAAGAATATTTCTCTTCCAAAACTGGAATTCATATTAAATAAGTCAGTGCTCTAACATTATATGCAAAGGTTTTTCTCCAGTGAACTTTCACATATTATTTCATCACAGATATTTTTAAACTGGGAGCAAAATTTATTGCATTGTATTTGCTGCATGAGAACCTATGAAAAGTCACTTTACAGACAGATGAGGGTCTGATTTTCTAGAGGAAAGTATGGAATGTTGTGCAACTTGGAGAAAACCTTCCTAGAGTTCTTGTAAAAAAAAGTTACATTCTGAATAACAGAAAAAAACACAGACAAGAAAAACAAAGAATGACTGAAGGGAAACTGAAAAAGAGAAAAGAAGCAGAAGCAGGAACAGCAAAAAGTAGTTACGTGAAAGTGGCAGCTAATTTTGAAATTAAAAAAAATTAAGTTGAAAATTTCCTTATATTTAATTTTTTCATTTAGGTTAATTTAAAAAATTTCAAATTATGCCTTTTCTTTCTTCTCAAATGCTACTAAAATTGATCTCACATTCATTCATGAAAGCTTTTATGTGATCCTCAATGAGGAGTTTTTCTAATATGAACAGAAAAACAGCTTAGAAATTTGATTAGTTATACATGTTTGGAAATGGCTTATAAGTAATATGTTGGCTCCCACTTAAACATGAGGTTGTAATTATATACATCTTTGCTGATGTGAAATTTAAATATAAAATGTGCTGAGTGACACAGTACATTATGTTAAATCCCACTGCAGGGTGAACTGTGCTTTGCCGTTTTAAGATTTATTGGTAGAATCAATTCTAAATTTTGATGGAGTTGTAGGTGAGTGTGGTATTGTCTTGTGTATATTGGCTGACATAGACTGGGTGGCTTATAAACAACAGACATTTATTTCTCATGGTTCTGGAAGCTGAAAGTCTTAGACCAGAGTGTCAGCACGGTCAGGTCTGACAATGCCCCTCTCCATAGTTTCAGACTGAGGCATCATTGTATACTTACATGATGAAAAGACAGCAAGCTAGCTCTCTGGCCTCTTTTTATAAGGGCTTT
This sequence comes from Heterocephalus glaber, assembly GCF_000247695.1. Next base: position 2,759,795 of record NW_004624844.1, on the reverse strand, counting down.
ATCCTCGTTCATGGGGGCCAATTACTTCCCAAGGGACTTACCTTCCAACACTATCCCCTTGGGATTAAGTTTCAACAAGAATGTTAGGGAATACAAGTATTCCATCTGAAACAAATATACACTTGCCTTTTACCCAACCAATATTTATCTTCTTCTTCTTCATCCTTCCTAACAAATTCTCATTTTTCTCAAGACAAAGTATTTTACTAAAAATACTGATCTCCTGCCATTTGGGAGATGTAATACTGCAAGAGGGACAACTGGAGGTCTGTTGTGGATGTGTCTGAATGTGTCAAAAGTTTTAGCTCTCCTAAGACAGGTATTAATGCTTCACTTTTCCTCTTATTCTTCAAGATCATAATTCGATGGCATTATTGGGAAATAATAGAAACTTAGACGATGAGGTCTAGGTGAAGGGAGTGTGGGTCATGGGAGTGTGACCTTGGGGATTATATCTGGTCCCTGGTCCCCTCTTCTCTGGCTCTTTCCCTGTTATTCTGCTCCCTGACGGCCATGAGGTGTTTAGCTTTCCTTTGTCATGCCCTTCACAGTGATGCTCCTGCCTTGGAGCAAACCAACCATGGACCGAAACTGTAAGCCCAAAACAAATCACTCTGTCTTTAAGTTGTGTATGTGTAGCATGTCTCAGCAATGGAAAAGTGACTAATACAGACAGAGATGAAAGGAGCTCAGGTACCTGATTATGTCACAGCACAGCTGTTCAAGCTCTGAACCTCTCACATCTAGTCTGATTTTTGTAAACATGAAAAAATTGTTGTGCTTCAGCTACCACCATAGTTTTCTATTATTCACAGCTATAAACATTTCTAACATATAATGAACAATTCTCTGACCAACTCTTTGTATCCATTTCTGCTTAGCTTGCCAGTGCATGAGAGAGAACACTTTATTTAAAATAGCAAAATACTTCCACACAGTTTGTAAATAAATAGTTACTGCCTCAAGTCTCTTAAAGCCAGACCCTCACGCCAGTGGTCCTGGTCATTCCCGAGGCCCACTGGACTTCCCAGATAGGGGACTCCAAACATTTGTTCCAGTTAGGCCCTGTATCCTTTCATATGGTCTTACTCAGGCCGTAGGATTGTTAAATATTTGAATGTCATCTAAGATAAAAAAATTTATTCATTAGGACAGAAGTAACAATATTTTTATATCTTAAACTGTAATAACATGTACAATATATGTAATGCCCATTTATTCTTTTTCTTATAGAAAATTTTCTAAATTTTCACTAGCTACTCATGAATTTATTTTCTTTTATGGTATATAATTTTTTTTAACAACAAAAGTCTTTGGTTGAGCATTCCTCAATGCTTTTTACATTTTCTATGCCTTTGTTTATTTAATCCTGTCCTCCAGCAATCTGCATCTTTTTATTTATTTTATTTTATTTTTTAAATTCTTTTATTGGTACATTTTAGGTATACAGTATGTTTACATTTATCATTGGGTGCTTGTACCTGTACATGATGTATCTTAGCTCTTATTTTTTCCCCATTACCTGTGTGCCCTTCACTCCCTCCACCTTTCCCTATTTGCATAGATTTTGTTTCTATTTTTTTTCTTTTCTCATAATTTTTCCTTTCCCTTCTTTCCTTTCCCCTTCCCTTCCCACCACATCTATACCTTTGGACCTTTTCCTATTTCAAATTATCGATTATTCATTTTAATAATTTTAATTCTTATTTACACTTTCAGTTTCTCACACTAGAGAAACTATTTGATATTTACACGTGTGTCCTATTTATTTCACTTAAGAATATGGCCTCAATTTGCATCCATTTAGCTATAAATGTCTCTAGTTTCTTGTTCTTTATGGCTGAGTAGTACTCCATTTTATAAAAAAACCACATCTTCTTTATCCAGTTTCCAGTTGATGGGCACTTGGGTTGTTTCCAAGCTTCAGCTATTACAAACTGTGCCACTATAAACATGGGTGCCCATATATCGCTGTGGTATGATTCTTTTAATTCTTTGGGGAAGATACCCAGCAGGGGAATAGCTGGGTCAAATGGGACCTCTAGCCTTAGTTCTTTGAGGTATCTCCATACTGATTTCCATAGTGGTCAGCAACCTGCATCTTGATCAAGTATCCCCATCTTTCTGTTTTGCCTCTCCACTGTGTCAACCACAGGATAGAGATGGATTTGGATACTTGAGCTAGAAAAGTCTTGAATCATTCGTATTTAATATTTGTCATCATAAAGCAAGTATTTCTCATTCTCTTTCCAAATGCTCAGATTTATAAAGTCTCAGCTCTTTCTATGATAACTTCAAGCCAAGGAACTTGTATTTGGGTTTCCTTGTATTTGTATTTCCTTCTTCTTTCCTTGCAGATGTCACCTGAAAACCTGCACTTACTTTTCTTCCTATTTTTCTTTTTAAACTTTGCATACGCCTACTAGAAAATAAAATAAACAAACAAACAAGAACCCTCTTTTCACTTCTCCACCTCTGCTTTATCTCTTGGTTCTATTTTACTCTTCCTCCCAAAGCTGGCTTTTCCTAATGAGATGCACTAAGAGGGACTCACCATTGTCTTCTATTAGAACTGAGAGTCTCACGGTCATTGAACGTATATACAAAAGGGAATTTCATTGTTGGACAAAGTTAGGAAGAAGTTAGCTAAATTCAGTGAACTGCCCTGTTAGATACCATATATTAAAATTATTTTAATTAATAATATATGTTAAAGAATAAATTAAAAAAATAAAATTGTGACTTTCATACAGATATAAAATGAACAGATGAAAAGATTTTTAACTTAATGGGGGAGCCTGTAGACATTTCAATCATTTCAAAAGACAATTTACTGTCAGATTCTGAAGTAAATAAATGAAAAGATAAAAGACTGGCAAAAGGGGGGTGTGGGTGTGGCTCAGTGACAGAGCACTTCCCATAATATCCATGAGGCCTTGGGTTAGAACCCCAGCATGGGGGGTAGGGGGGTTAGGAGGGTGGGGGTAGTCACTGTTCACAGGGAAATAATCTGTAGGGTTCCACCAGACACAATGTGCATTTGTATAGATAGAATGATTTGCTTTGTTATCAGTTTCCTACAAGTTAGTTTCTATCTCTAAAGAGTAAAATAGCCTAGTCCAAGACAAAGATAATTGCTAGATTTATGAACTTACTAAGACATATCACAAGTTTCAAAGTCCTTCACACTTTTTCCTTACATACATATGTTTCCTTGGTGAAGTACAACAAAAAATGGTGTTCTTTCTTGATCTGCATCCTAGGAACTGGCTTAATGGCCTTTCCTTGGAAGAAGAAATAAAAATGGAGGTAACAGAGTTGAGTGAGAGGAGAGTTATTAAGGCCAAGACTAGGAAATCAAATAAGAGTGAGACAAGTTGTCCTTTCCCACCCAACTTGGGTAGTCTTAAGAGCTAAGGCCCTAGAGCTACACACATGGCTCAAATCCCATTTCTGTCACTTAACAGTGTGTCACCTACTGGACAAGTAATATACTCAGTCTTTTGAAACCTAGGTTTATTTATCTGTATAATGCGGTCATTAGTAGAACCTAATTGATAAGTGTCTTTGGAGACGTAAAATGAAATGACCTAAGTAAGGTGCTTAGCATAATAACTGGCTTGGCAAAGTGCCAATTAAATGTTAGTTGTCATTGCTAATATTTTTATCATATTATAATTGTTTTTTAATTGAAACTGATAGGTTCAAGGGAAATCAGCTTTGAAGTGTGTAGTAACATCAAATTAATTTTTAAAATAGCATTACTGAAGTACAGCTGACTTATACTCAACTGGATGTATTTAAAACATATTTCTTGGTAAGTTTTAGACGTAAATACTGTGAAATATCACCCCTAAAATTTCCTTCATGACTAAATCTCTACCTCCCATTTTTCCTTGTTTTTCATACCTATCTTCAGATAGCTTACTTTTTATCACTTAGTATGAACCTTTTATAATGTTTATAAGTAGAAGGATATAGTATATATTTTCTTTTGCCTGGCTGCTTTCACTCAGCATACTTATTTTGAGATTTATCAGTGCTGCAGTATGCATTACAAGTTTGTCCCTTTTTATTGCAAAGTAGCATTCCATTGTATATATTGTCTACAAATATTGAAACTGAAAAACGAAACAACAAATCAAAACAAAATCTACCTTTCAAAAATGAACCTCATGAAAAAAATGATAAAAAAGTCAGCCAACTGAGAAAATAGAAAAAATACCTATGAGAAAATAATTATGGCAGTGAAAAATCATGAAACAAGTACTATTATAGTAATTAGTATTTTTTAAGCTCTTAACACTAATTTTTAAAAAATTACCCATTTAGCTGTTTGTAGACATTTAGATTGTTTCCCAGTTTTTGCTATTACAAATAAAGCTGTTCTAAACATTCATATACAAGTATCTGTATAGAGGAATGTATTAGCTTCACTTGTGTAAATACCTCGGTTTGGAATGGCTAGATCATAAGGCAGTTATATATTTAACTTTTTAACAATCTGCCAAGTTATTTTTCAAATTTGTTGTATAATTTCAATTCCTACCAGCAGTATATGAGAGCTTCTACTGCTCCATCAGTTTTTAATTGTTAGCTATTCCAACAGCTGTGTGGTAGTACTTCACCATAGTACTTCTAGGGTGGTTTGAATTTGTTTCCCTAAAGATTAATGATATTGAGAATCTTTTTATTTAAGTAGTACACATACCTCTGCATTAATAAAGGTGTTTTGCTAAAAGTATTGTGAGATTCTAGTCACCTGGGGGATAAATTCATGTGTAACATAGTTCATCTAGTCCAAACGCACAGCCATAACAGAGAAAATGTAAAAGTCATGGTCAGAATCCAAAACATGTAAACATCTTCATGGCCCATTAACAGAGAGAAATGTGAACGAGGGAGCAGGCTGAAGCTCCAGGCCTGACGTGATGGGTCTGGAAGCAGCAGTGGTGATGCGTAATTCTTGCTGGTGATGGAGATTAAAAATTCTCCACAGAATGTGGGGGACGAGAGGAAGATAAAGGAGGGCACTTGTTCCTTGCCATTGACCTGTTCTCAGAGGCACACAAGAAGCTGTAGGCCGGAGAGACCTTGTGAGCAGGACCTGAGGCAGCTGGCTGGAATCTTTCTTTCATAAACCCTCAGATCACAATAGTATAGGAATCGTAAGACACAGTGTGAATTCAGCTCTGGACCTGGAGTCTGAGGGAGTAAGCAAAAGTGGGGTGGTAAAGGAGGGAAACTGAAAAAAACAAACAGCAAATCAAAACAAAACTCACCTTTCAAAATGAGGTCTGTGGGAAAAAAGTTACGATAAACAAGCTTGTTTATCATAAAAATTATGAGAAAATAATTATGACTGTGAAAACTCATGAGAAAAGTTTTTTCCTTCTTTCTTGGAATCTCACTAAGTTGGTAAATTATCCAGGCTGGGCTCAAACTTGCAAACCTCCTGTCTCAGCCTCCCACACTCCTGGGATTACAGGCGTGAGCTATTATGCCCATTGAAGTTTCTTAAACCTTGGCAAATGACAAGAATGATAGCGGGGGGCCGGGGATTTAGCTCAGTGGTTCCAGTGCCTGCCTCGAAAGCGCAAGGTCCCGAGTTCGATCCCCAGTACCAAAAAAAAAAAAAAAAGAATGATAATGGGAAAGTCTCCTTGTGGCAGATGATGGCCTATTAAACATACTTTGTTTTTTTTGTCTGTCAATCTTCTCTTTCTAATAGCACTAACTCTCCCATAACCACCTAATTTTGATGGTGTTAAGACATCACAAGTCCTCAATCTCCGCTTCAGCGTTGCAGGGGAGATCATACTTCAGATTTTTTTTCTTTCTGGAATTTTAAACTTCCAATGACTTCATTATAAAAATATCATACAGTCTTGCATTGCACATATATGAAGCAGACATTTCTTTCACTTTTCAGGATTTGGGACAGAAAGAAGAGGCACATATGTGAACTCAGTCCGTTGCTCTGATCTGTCCTTTCTTATTCTGTTTAAGATTTCCATTTTTCAAAACAGCTGCAGACAACCATTTACCCCCACCTCCACCCCTGGCAGCCACTATTCATTTCTGTGTTTCTATGAGTTCACTATCTTTGGGTTTCACATATAAGTGACATCATGCAGTACTTATTTCTGTGTCTGGGTTATTTCACTTAGTGTAATGTCCAAAAGGAAAAATTTTCTTCTTTTTTTAAGGTTGAATAATACAGTACTTGAAATATGCTGAGAGTAGAATCTGTTCTTACCATGCACACACAAAAAGGTGAATACACGAAGTGGAAGTTATGTTGCTTAGTTTGGTGATAATCATTTTAGAATATATATGCATATAAAATTGTATACCATAAAAATATACAATTTCTACTTGTCAAGTATGCTCCAATAAAATTGGAGGAAAAATAGCAGCAGATAAAAAGCAGCAATTAGTATCAGGAGAAAAACTTCTAGAGATGGTTTTATAAACAACTTTGAAGAATGACAGGTTAGAGTCTAAAAGTAAAGAAGAGGGCTGGGGATTTAGCTCAGTGGTTCTGGCGCCTGCTGCACAAGCGCAAGGTCCAGAGTTCGATCCCCAGTACCAAAAATAAATAAATAAATAAATAAATAAATAAATAAAAGTAAAGAGGAAAAAATGGAAAAAGGGGACAGTCAAAACATGCATCAGTGCAATGATAATGTTGGGTTGTATATATAGATATGTGCTTCAATAGACTCTGAGGACATCAGTGTAGGTTGAGTAGACAGTGATAATTGTATAAGTCTTTAAGGGGTTTTAGTAGAGTATATTATAATTGTATGAGTCACTGAAATATTTTTAAAAATATTATTTTGTAGTCTCTAATAAGGCAATGTTATGGCTAGTGTCGAGATGTCCCCCCTCCTCAAGTCTCATGCAGTCATAGGTGGGGCTTTTTAAGAGGTGGCTGAATCTAGAGTGTGTGATGCTGGAATTGACTCATGGTACAATGCTAGGAGCACGGGCACTAGAATTAAGAATGTGAGTGCTACCCACCCTAAGTAGCCTGGATAACATATAAGGTGCAGAAAGAACTGTGGTTGTCCCTTGCTTGCTTATTTTGCTACCTTCTGCCCACCATGAACTGTTTCTCCTCTGCAATAGCTGTCTGCCATGCCACCCTTACTTGGAGCCAGCCAATTATGGACTGAAACCTCTAAAAACTGTGAGCTAAATAAAACTTTCTCCCTTTAACTTTGGGTGTCAGGTATTCTGTCTCAGTAGCAAGAGAAAGTAACTAAGACAGGCAAGAAAGTGGTAAATATGCCTATGCAATTGTAAAAAGCTCTCTATCAAAACAAAACTTTTATTGTTTAAAGCAATAAACACTGATGTGTAAAATTTACTCCATAAGGATGAGATTTTTATCCCATTAGCTAAATTCTAATGGTTTAGAGACTTATCAACATTACTTTTTCACTTTGTCGTGCTCATGTTTGCATAAAAAACACTCTAGAGTCTCATGCTGATAAAAATATGATGTTTTTTCCTTCCTTGATATGATATGTAATGTTTTAAATTTTATCTAGGGGAAATGTCTGTTTTCTATGTAACTCAGAGTACTTTTATTTTTCAAACAGAATTGTTTGTCCTGCAGGGTTGTTTTTATTCCATTCATAGACTGTAGATTGTTCTGAATCACAAAAAGATCAGAACTTAATTATTTTTGCTGCTAGAAAATTGTGAATAAATCTTTCCCCAAATATCCTCTTTTAGACATTTATTGAATTATATTAAAAATATGCTGTGTCAGGACTTATTTATCATATTAGGAAATAAAAGATATAAAATAAAGCCCAGGATTTTCAACTTCAGTTATCCATCTAGGCTAACCAGCTTAATTGTTATTAAGTGTTGCATTTCTTTTAAAGTAGGAATGGAGTTCCTGCACAAAACTGATGATTGCTATCCAGTTTTTGCTTGAAAGCTTCCAGTTATGAGGGGTTCATAACTTTACAAGGCATCCCATTTTACCTTTATCCAGCTCCAACTACTAAAACAATATGCTGCTTTGTAGAAGCAAACATGCCTTTTTGTAATTTATATCATTGAATGAAAAAAGTTTTCTCTTTCTAGAGATGAGTCCCTGTTTCTTTTTTATTTTTCTTCTTTTCCATGTGAAATAAATTTCTCTTTTTCTTTCCTTCTTTCATTTTTTTTTTTTTAAGGAAGAGATTTTTATTTGATGCATGCTTTCAGAGGTCTAGTCCATAGCTGGCTGGTTCCAAGTAGAACATTGAGGGAGAAGGGTATGGTGAAGCAAATTCTTTTTTTTTTTGTACCGGGGATTGAACTCAGGACCTTGTACTTGCAAGGCAGGCAGTGGCACCACTGAGCTAAATCCCCGGCTCAAATTCATTTTTATTCTCAGTGGTCAGGGAGAAGAACAGGGGACGAGTACCAGAGAGGATGAGGCAAGGGACTAGACATAGACTCCAAGATCACACCTCCCTGATGCACCCCACACACCTAGACTTGCACTTTATTAAGCCAATTTTCTCTAACTCTTTGCGTAGCCATCTTTAAGAAAAAGGAAGAAAAAAAGAAGGAAATTTGAGTTTTTATCCTTCCTCTTTCATTGTTCGGTTCACTCCTCCTCCTTCCTTTTCTCCTAGTTCAATCCAAAGACCATATAGTGAAGCTGCTCAAGGTAGAGGTGTGTGTGGCGGGGCGGGGCGACATGGCCTAGCACCAGTGTGAGAGCCTGAGGGAGGCTGGACACTCAGGCTTGGCTGGAGAAGCCAGTGGCCTCCAATGTTGTCCTGCCCCACCTCTTGGCGTCAGGGCAATAGTGACAGGGCCATTCTGCGTCCAGATTTGAATTCAAAGAAATGTATGCAGTTGACTCTCAATCACATTCCTGAATCAAGATTTGTGGTCAGAAATATGATGACTGGTCATATGCCAACCCTTTTTTGGAGTGTGGATGTGAGTTAATTTTTCTTTTTTCTGATTTTATTAATGCATGCTAGCAATACATAATGGTGAGGTTTATTTTAGTAGAATGGTACATGCCTTTAATATATCTTGCTGTTTTTCTATCCCATTACCCTCCACTCCTTTTCCTTCCCCCTCCAGAGCCTCTTTTCTGTCTCCAAATACTGAGTTAATTTCACTCGACCACTGGACAGAAGAGAGAGATAACTGGAAAGCCTGGATCATGGTATTGGGAAAGGAAATAGATTCTGATTGAGCTAAGACAATAGATAAATCCACTCCAGAATCACTGTTAATATTTTTATCAATAAAATATAGATCTGTTTTTGTATATACATATTTGTCATAATGGGGTTGTTTTGTGAAAGCTCTCTTTTGTGACATCCACATATTTTCTCAGGATAAATTCCTAAAGGTGGAATCTTAGGTCAAATAACATGCTATTATCAGGACTCTCAACCATTTGTAACTGCCATTTCATTACATGATTAAAAAAAAAAACTTGGCATTTGGTAGACTCTCAACAATGTTTATTATTATTTCTTACCTACTTGCTCCAGTTTACCAATGCCTCCTTTTATCATTGTCAGAAGGAACACAGTACTTCCAGTACATGTGAAGGTATTATTGAAACCAATATTTTTTTTGTTCTAGAAAGTATACCTTAATATTTTTCTCTTGCTTAACATTAATTTGTATATTTAGTAATATTGGTATTCAGACCTTTATGTTCCACTTTCCTGTATCTTATCAGGGTTAATTGCATGATCAGTGGACTACAATAGAAATTGCGGCCTAGCACTTCTGAGATTCAGTTAGAAAATTTCTGGCTTGAATTCTCTCTCTCTTTCTCTTTCTGTAATAGTAATGAACAATTGAAAAAGGAAACTAAAAAGTATCACTTATAATAACATGCAAAAAATACAATTTCTAGAAATAAATTTAATAAAAGGTGCATAGAATATGTACACTGAAAAACAACAAAACTTTGCTGAGAGCAGCACAAGTGTATCTAAATAAGTGAAAAAATACACCATGTTCTTGGTGGAGATACTCGATATTTTCAAGATATAAATTTTTCACAAATTGATGTGTATCTTCAATGGAATTTTAATATAAACAACTGCAAGTCTTATTGGTATTATTTCTAGAACCTATATGGAAAATTTAAAGAATTTTAAAGAACTTACAAGAACCAAAATAATATAAAAATTGGGAAGGCTTACACTTCTTAATTTCAAGAATGTATAAAGTGATAAAATCTGTGACATTGGTCAAAATATAGACAAATAGATTAATGGCTCTGAAAAATGGCCACAAAATACACCCATTGTACACAGTCAAATGATTTGGCACCAAACCACCAAAGAAATTCTATACTGAAGGAAAGTCTTCAACAATGATGTAGGAACATTTGGATAACTATGTGGAAAAAAGTAAACATATCTACCCTACCTATATCCTACAATACACAAAAAATACAAGGGCACATAGAGCAAAACATAAAAGGTAAGCCTGTAAAACTTTAGAAGACTTCACTGTAAAAGCTTTGAATACTTAGGAAAAGTGAAATTTTCCTAACAATGACACAGACTAATCACTAATAATAAAAAATCACCAATAATAAAAAATGGTTAATTAAAGTTAGTTTAAAAAAACACTTCTGTCCCTCCAAAGTCAGTATGGTTTCCATTTATGAAAGGAATATTTAATTCATATTCTGGTTGAAAATATTTGTGCATAGCTATCTAATAAGAATGTGGTACACTATATAAATAAATCTTGTAACACAATTGCAAAAGATATCACAATTTTTAATTAGCATAAGTGTATACATAACCAATGTGAGCAATAAAAATACTCAACGCCATCAAATATCAGGAAAACAAATTAAAAGCACAAGGAAGTACTCCAAACACTGATAAGAGTTTAACATTTTTTAAAGAAAAGCTTTCATCATCAAATACTGTGAAGGTCGTGAAACTTGGAAAGCACTTATAATAATGCTAGTAGGAATAAAAATGGTAATCCACTCTGGGGAATAGTGTGGCAGTTTTTTAGAAAACAAAACAAAACAAAACAAAACAAAACAAAACATACATGTGGCCAGTACACATCATATACTTCCTTCTGTACATCTGAGGAACATGAAAAATATATATGACCAGACAGTCTAAAAAAACAATGTTTACAGCAACTCTACTCATAATAGTAGAAAACTGAAAAGTGCCCAGGGGTCAATGTCTATAAATTGAAGAGGCCTTAAACAAACTGGTAAATTCATACAATAAAATACTATTTAGGGGAAAAAAAAGTTAAAATAGTGGCACACTCTGCAATATGGCTGTGCCTCAAAGCCTTCAGGAGTGAAAAAAGCCAGGGTCTAGAATGTGCATATTACATGATTCCACTTAAATGAAGTTTTAAGTCAGGCAAAGTTATCTGCGGTGATAGGAAACAAAATAGTATTGTCTTCTGTATGGGAGGGGTTGGCCAGGAAAAGAGCACAGGAGCTTCCTGAAGAGAGAAAGACGTTCTATACTTTGAGAAACGCGTGGGTTACATACGTGCATGCACTAAAAGTGAACACTACCCTCAAAATCGATGAATTTTATTGTTTCTTAATCATACACCAGTAAATCTTAAAGTATGGATACATTTTAATTGTTCATCCTTAGAATTCTCTTCACCAATTCAACTACCAGTTAATCAATCTATCTGAATCTTTTTTTTTTTTTTTTTTGGTACCGGGGATCGAACACAGGACCTTGCGCTTGTGAGGCAGGCAGCAAAACCACTGAGCTAAATCCCCGGCCCTCTATCTGAATCTTTATGCAGTGTTTGTCCATTGCCTCCAATGATATCATGAGTTACTTATGTTGAAATAAACCTATGATACATCTGTGATAAGCCTCAGTATATTGGCCTGGTAATTCTAATTAACTAATAAAATTAGACAGAAATCAGTTCTAAGTTATATAATTCTTTAGGTGACTTATTTCTGCACTTACTTATTTTCTCTTTGTTTTCATATTTTGTGCTATATTTATTTACCTTTGTATGAGGTTAAATTCCCTTAAACTTATCATATAGCTTCATCTTATTTTTGGCAATTGGATTTTGTTACAAAGTGTGACATATTAAGTATATTAAAAAGGAAGACAAATAGAATAGGAGTGAATACAAAATTTTTCTAAGTTGAATGGTAGGGAGTATGAGGAGGGATATTGGAACAGGGAATTGGGCAAGAGAGTCAAGACCTGTCTAAGACCTGAATCAGAGAGCAATGTAGCCACCTTTTCCAAAGTAGTACAAAAAATGATAGAAAACTCTGTGGGAAAGAAATCTTTATTTACCCTATGTCTATTACAAATCTCTTCAATTAGAGAGGCAATTAAAATATTATCCAGAATATCTTTATAAAACATTGTCCAAATATCTAAAAATAAGTAAGATATTTTGTGGTGAGGCTTACTGAGCAAAAGCTGTGTTATTAAAAGTATTTTGATGTATAATAGATACTGTGAAATAGGAAGAAAAGGTCCAAAGAGAAAGGGGAAGTGGGAGGCATAGGGGAAAGGAAAGAAGGGAAAGAAAGAAATATGAGAAAAGGAAAAAATGGAAACAAAGCCTTTGTAAATAGGGAGAGGTGGAGGGTTTGAAGGGAGAGCAGGGGAATGGGGAAAAAATAAGAACCAAGATATATTATATAAAGGTACAAATTCTCAATAATGAATGTCAGCATATTGTATACCTAAAATGTACCAATAAAATTAATGAATTAAAAAAGTATTTTAATAATTGCTGTATAGGTTATGGTGTTATGCTAGTTTATAAGTTTGTAAGTAGCCTTTCATTCCATCAATTTCTGTAATATGCAGTTCAAGGGCATTTACATATTGTTGACAATGCCGTTCACAACTAAACATGTTATGGCATTTTAGAATTTTATTTGATGATGATGGTGATAATGCTGCTGATGATGATAGCTAACGCTATTTATATTTGACTTTTTAAAATGTGCTCAGTAACACACATTTTCCATAGATTCACTTAAATAAATCAAACATTAGCACACAGATAAGGGAAGCGATCTTCAAGAACGTGTAAACAATCAATGTTACTCAGCTAAGAAGGGCTGAGCCCCAAGCCTGAAGTGTTCCTTTTAAACAATATGACATATTCCAAAGGTGTCAATTTGCGTTTAATTGAATGCTTACATAGATATTTTCTTTCTTTCTAAAATATTCAACTCATAATAATATGTTGCTACTTTTGCCATCCTTTTTTCTTAAGGTTGTTTATTTATGACTGCATCTTCAGAGGACATGGGCAGCAATCTTACTTCTACATTCTTCAGTGCTAAAAGGAAGCTTTTACCAGCATGAAAGTACTAATACATTCTTTTCCCAGAGAGATGGATTATCAGTGAAAATAAATGACAATATTCTCTGGCAATAAAAATAACAAGACAGGACAAAAGTAATGACATCCTCTGGCATAATCTTGGCAGAAAATAACTAAGTCACCTTGAAGGAGATAAATCATTACAAAACACCATCCTTGTCTAATATGGATTGACAGGGAATGACAGGATCCTTTCAGAGGATGGCAGCCCACAGGCCTACAGGCTTTCATGGGACCAAAGGCAGCGACACTGCCTGCCAGCCTCATCGAAGTGGAAAACAACCAGATTCTCTCCAGGCAGATATTTATTCTAAGATATTATTTGTGGGGAAAGATAGCTTATTTGGGAAAGATGACAGTGTGTTTCTTCCTGCACATCCTGTCATCTGTGAGGGCAGGATTGGGTTGGGGACAGAATCCACAAAACTGCTCTTGGGTTCTTAATCAGTCACATGTCTTTGGCAAGTTAGAGAGATTCGGCTGTTGTATACATAATTATTTGAAACATAGATCATGCTGAGAATTTGTCAAAAGAGTATTAATTCCAGTGTATCAATAAAAAGCCTTAAAAAAGTTTTATATAGGTTTAGCTTATTATTCACCAGAGTTGATTCTCAATATTGATCTAGAAACCAAAGTAGTGTTGGATTTATATGTTAAACAATAAAATAATCCAAATTCCAGAAAAAGAAACTTGTAAGAAAAAAAAAAACATTTATATTCTCGAGGATAGAGAAAACTTTTGTTAGGATGACATGAAATCCTGAATCCACAATGAAAAGGTTAATTTGATTCCATAAAATTATAAACGACTACTACAAATGTAAAGACAAAGGATAAAATAGTGAAAACAAGATTGAGAACCAGCGTTACGTTGGTTACTATCCTTAATATAGTAACTCTTGTAAATGACTAAGAAAAACTAACACTTAGAATGGCTAGTGTATGGAAAAAAATACTTCCAAGAGAATGAAATTCAAATGATGACTGAATCTATGAAAAGATGTTCAACCTCACTGTAAATCAAAGGAATGCAAATCCTAGCAACAACAAAGTCTCTTTTCTTAGTTATCAGGCATTCAAAAAAGTCACGGTGTTCATTGATGTTGAGGTATCAAGAAACGCAATCTCTCCTGTGTCATTTGACCAAACACAAGGATTTTTATCAGTTTCTCTCAAAAATTTAAAATGTCTTTTGGTTCATCAATTCCAATTTTGGAATTCATACTATAGTAACAACTTTAGAATGATACAAATATTTATATATATTGTAATTCATTAGAATTATTTTTTTTGCAAAATTTACTATTGGCCTTATCTGAGACTTATGGAATTTTAACAATAACTCAAGAATATACTTTTCAGCCAGAATCATCAAATACTAATATTTCATCACCTTTTTTGTCACATACTTTCTCTCACACATACTTTCCCACCCTGCACAGGATGCTTCCTTATCCTATAATACTTCATTGTGTATTTGCTAAAAATTGGGGACATCGTTATGCAATTTCTGTATATCTATCAAAATTAAAGAATTAGTATTGATACAATAGCATTTCATGTTTGTTTGTGTGAGAAAGGGTCTTGCTATGTAGTTCAGGCTGGCCTTGACCTCTCACTGTGTAGCCCACGCTGGCCTAGAACTTGCAGTGATCCTCCTGCTTCAGACTCCCAAGTGCTGGGATTACAGGCATGCGCCATTACACCTGGCAACACAATAGCATTTGGGGGGGGGCGGGTACCGGGCATTGAACTCGGGTCCTTGCGCTTGCAGGGCAGGCGGTGGAACCACTGAGCTAAATCCCCAGCCCCCACAATAGCATTTTTAAGAAAACTTATTCAGATGTTTTCAATTGTCCTAGTAATATCTTTTATAGCAAAAACATTCTTGTGCTGTGCTGTCTTGTCTCTTTAGTTTCATTTAATCTGGAACAGCTTTTATGTCTTTCTTTGTATATCTTGTCGACATTTTGGAGAGTCCAGTAGGTTATTTTGTAGAATTCTTACTTTGGGCTAATCTGATGTTTCCTCATGATGAAGTTCATGTCAGGCACTTTTGGTAGAAATTCCCCAGAAGTTGTGTGTTTTCCTGGGTCCATCATATCAGCGGCCACGTGCTGCAGTTTTGTACCCTTACTGGTGATGTTATTTTTTGTCATCTGATTAAGATATTGCTTGCCAGGTTTCTGTAGTTTAAAGATGCCATTTTTTTCTCTTTAGAAGTCTTTTATTTATTATTTTTTCATACCGGGGATTGAACTCGGGACATTGCGCTTGCAAGGCAGGTGGCGGAACCACTGAGCTAAATCCCTGGCCCTAGGAGCCTTTTGAGTGTATACATTGACTTTAAAAATATCTGGATATTCCTCAACTTTTCATCAACTGATATTAATATTCAATAATGGTTCATACCTAAATCAACTATTAATATAACTGTTGCCTAATAATGATTTCCTGATTTCACCATTTCTTCTACATTTATTAGTTTGTTTTGTACTGTTAGAAAGAGCTTTCAGGCCAGGCATGGTAGCACAGTCCTGTAATCCCAGTACAGTACTCAGGAAGCTAAGGCAGAAAGATCGTTGTAATTTCAAGACTAGCCTGGGCTACATAATAAGTTCAAGGCCAGTCTGACCTACATAGCTAGACCCTGCCTCAAAAAACAAACAACCCCAAAAGCAAACAAACAAGATTATTTTTTCTTTCTTTCTTTGCTTTATATTTGTATGGACTGATGTTTTGAATTCTACTTAAAATAATATTTATGAACAATTATTAACATAAAACATTAGCACTATAATTTTATTAAGACATATGTCATAAATCCTCTCTCTCTCTCTGTCTCTCTTGCTCAGCTATCATACCAGAATTAGAAAATGGGGACTTTTGCAATGCACCATGTATGTCCTTTTGATATATCATTTTTAGAACACATTTCTAGTTTTTGGCACAGCAAGATAGTTCCAACTCACTTTCTTCTTGTTCTAGCCCTGAACTCATCCATTTTCCTAAGAAGCCATATTTCCATTTAATGGAAAAAGCTATTTAGAAACCAGGACCTGGGCACTATGTGTGTGGAATGCTTTTCTTTGTTAGTTTTTCATTGTTTTGGATTTTTGAGTATCATTTTTATACTGAAGAAGCAGCATTAATTTGAACACTTATCAGAGGAATCAGCTAAAGTATATCCATATGCCTTAGTCTGTTTTCTGTTACTATAACAAAATATTCAAGACCGGGTTATTTTTAAAGAATAGAAGTTGCTCTACTTCACAGTTCTGGAGGGCAGGGTATCCCAGAGCATGGCACTGGCATCTTTTTGGCAGATGGTAAGGTCCTTCTTGTTATATCGTAGCATTGTGGAGGGCATCAGCTGGGCTGACAAGTGTTTTTCAGCTTAGATTTTCTTCCTCTTCTTATAAAGCCACCAGTCCCATCATGATGGCCCTACTCTTATGATTTTATCCCAAAGGTCCCACCTCCAAATATCATCAGAATATAAATTTGGAGATTATTATTCTTGCACATGAAACTCCGAGGACTCATTCCAACCACAGCAGTAGGCAGCAGTGTACAATGCAGCTGCTAAAAACATGGAAGAGAACTAATATATATTATATTTAGGAAAATCAAGTTAATGACTAGTTGGTGTTATTTACTTTAAAAATTATATTTGAGTAAATATGTATCAAAAAGAAAATTATGAAAATCTGGAATACTGTGCTTTGGTGGAATTGTACACTGAAGCATATTATTTTTAACCTGTGTCTGAGGGATAAGAAATGGGATAAGACTTTAATTTCTTTGTAGGTTCCTATACTGTTTATTTTGCATGAACCACTTATTAACTTTTATTTAAAATATAATTTTGAAATCAAGGAATACAAAATAAAATAACCAAAACACTGTGGGCATCAATAGCTTGCGAGAGAATAAAAGTAACTCACAGGAATGTTAGGGAAACTGGGCCTCAGTGTGCATTAGTAAAATTACTAAGATTGATGCTCACTAGCCACTTCATTTGTAATAGTTACCTCAATCAGTAAGTCAGTGTTTTTCAAGTCACATTTGTTTAGTATCCACATGAGTTAAATGTTTTCATCTGTTAATGGAGTTTCATCTAACTGGTAGAAAAGTTATCATATTCTCCAGTAAGGACTAGTGGGTGTGTCTGGGATGCATGTTACATATGTTCGCCCATTCCTGACTTCAGCAGAAGCTAACAGGCTGGCTCTGTGCTAGCTCGGATTCTCCTTGCATTGACAATGGCCAGCCTAGACCATGTGAAGCAAACTTTCGCATTCAGGTAGGGCTTCTCCCTGGACAGTCATATGCCACTTTGTAGAGCATTCTAAAGGGAGAAGGGCTTCTAATAGATGATATTTGAGCAGACCTTGAATGAAGTCTGTAGATAGCTGGGAAACAACATTTTCCAGACAGAGGCAAATACAAATGCCCTGAGGTAGCAGCAGGCCTCTTTTGTTTGAGGATCGGGAAGGAGGCTTTGTGTGGAGAGCAGTGACTGAGGGCAAGAAATGAGATAGATGAAATCCAAGCAGGAGTAATGTGTGAAGGAGGACAGGAAGTTGGAGCAAGGATAAGATAAAAACATGGATTTTATTTTTGAGGGATCAGATGAGTGAGATGGTGTGACTTCTACTTCAAAATGATCCCATTGGATCCTGTGTGTGGAGAATACATTAGTGGGAGGATGGGTGGAAGAAGAAATGTCAAAAGGAGCCTATTTCATAAAGTCTTTCCCTATGCCAATGCCTTCAAGAGTTCCACCTAACTCGTCTTCCAGCAAGTTTAGTGTTTCTGTTTTAATATTTAGATCTTTAATCCACTTTGATCTTAGTTTAGTGCATGGTGATAGGTAAGGGTCTAGTTTTAATCTTTGGCAGGTTGAAATCCAGTTTTTCCAACACCATTTATTAAATAGGCTATCTTCCCTCCAATGGTGGTGGTTGGCTCCTTTGTCAAAGATGAGGTGGCTGAGTATGTCTGGAGTTGTTTCTGCACCTTCTAATCTATTCCACTGATCCTCAGGTGTGTTCTTTTGCCAGCACCATACTGTTTTTATCACAGTAGCTTTGTAGTATAATTTCAAGTTGGGGATTGTGATATCCCCAGTCATGTCTCTGTTGCTTAGAATTGCTTTAGCTATTCTAGGTCTCTTATGGTTCCAAATGAATTTTTGGATTATTTTCTCTAGTTCCGTGAAGTATGTTGTTGGAATTTCAATTGGTATTGCATTGAATCTATATAGTAGTTTTGGAAGTATGGCCATTTTCAGTAGCATGGGAACTAGCACAAAGAATCAACAACTAGGATCGCATCTTATTAAAAAGCTTCTGCACTGCAAAAGAAACCACCAACAGAACTAACAGACAACCTACAATATGGGAAAAATTTTTTAGCAGCTGTACCTCAGACAAAGGACTACTATCTAGAATATATAAAGAATTGAAAAAAATCAGAGCCCCCAAATTCAAAGACCCAATTCAAAAATTGGCATCTGAAATGAACAGACATTTCTCAGTCAACGAAGTAAAAGCAGCAAACAAATATATGAAAAAATGTTCAACATCACTGGTCATTTGAGAGATGCAAATGAAAACAATGCTGATATTCCACCTCACCCCACAAAGAATGGCTGCTATCAAGAAATCAACCAATAACAAATGCTGGTAGGGGTGTGGGGAGAAAGGAGCACTTCTCCATTGCTGGTGGGAGTGTAGACTGGTGCAATCACTGTGGAAATCAATATGGAGATACCTCAAAGAACTAGGACTAGAGGTCTCATTTGACCCAGCTATTCCCCTGCTGGGTTTCTTCCCAAACGAATTAAAAGAATCATACCACAGTGATATATATGCACCCATGTTCATAGTGGCACAGTTTTTAATAGCTAAAGCTTGGAAGCAGCCCAAGTGCCCATCAACTGGAAACTGGATAAAGAAGATGTGGTTGTTTTTTTTAAATAAAATGGAGTACTACTCACCCATAAAGAACAAAAAACTAGAGTCATTTATAGCTAAATGGATGCATATCAAGGCGATATTCTTAAGTGAAATAAATAGGACAAACATGTGTAAATTCTGAGTAGTTTCTCTAGTGTGAGAAACTGATAGTGTAGACAAGGGTTAAAATGATTAAAATGAATAATTGATAATTTGAAATAGGAGAAAAGGTCCAAAGATGAAGGGGTGAAGGGAGGGGAAGGGGAAAGGAAAGGAGGGAAAGGAAAAACTATGAGAAAAGAAAAAAAAATAGAAATGAAGTCTATGTAAATAGGGAAGGGTGGAGGGGTGAAGGGCACACAGGTAATGGGGAAAAAATAAGAACCAAGATACATTCATGTACAGGTACAAACACCCAATGATAAATGTAAAGGAACTGTATACTTAAAATGTACCAATAAAAGAACTTAAAAAAAGGGGAGCCTATTTCAATAATGTATATGAGAGATAGGATAGTAAGGAAGTATAGCAATGAGGTGGAGGTAGATGTAGTCAGACTGGCAGAATTTGAAGGTAGTGATGATCAGATTGTCTATGGGATATAGTACGTGAGATAAAGAGATAAGGCATAGGTTTTGCCTGAACATTGAGAGGAAGAGAGTTGCCATTTCCTGACTCAGAAAAATGGTGGCAAGTGAAGGCTTGGGAGAAATTCATTTGGTGGGTTTTGTCATATCAGAGTTGAGTTAAATATATGAGCCTGGAGTTTAGAGGACAGTTGAGACTAGAGAGAAACATTTAAGAGTTGTTCATTTGTAGATTGTATTTAAAGTCATGAGACAGAATGGCTCTTTTGGGGTGTGCTTATCAATAGAGTAATGGAGAAAGGAGTCTCAGGGATTGATCCAGGTTCTTTAGTCTACTGCTACATCTGGGAGAAGATCAGTGATGGACACTGATATGAGGATTCAGGAGTGTCTTTCTGTGTGAGGAGCAAGCAACTCAGTGTGTTCTTAC
This sequence comes from Heterocephalus glaber, assembly GCF_000247695.1. The sequence goes on along the minus strand of NW_004624844.1, from coordinate 2,739,438 downwards.
TTCTGGGCTTCTTTTTTAAGCTTTTCAACCTCTATCAGAACATTCTTTCAGAACACACACTGTTGATATGGTGAATGATATCATTCTAGTATTAGCAGCATTGACTCCTGACTAAAGAATTAGTAATTTAACAAGAGACTTTTAGTGCCTAGAGTCTTTTAGTGGAAATATAAGGAGCACTCTGAAAGGCCAGTGAGAAGAAATGTCTTGAGGTGATGAAACACACTTGTTGGGTTGTTGTCTTACTCACTTTCTCATTGCTGGGACACAATACCCAACATCCACGATTTTAAGAATGAGAGATTTATTTTGGCTTACAGTTTCAGAAATTCAGTCCATGATCTGCTAGCTCCAGCACAGAAACCGCATAGTGGAAGAGCCTGCTGGAGGAAAGCTGCTTCTACCAAGGCGGCCAGGAAGCAGAGAAACAAGGGAGGAGCTGTGGAGGGATATATACCCTTCCAGGTCACACCCCCAGTGCTCTTCTGATCAGACCCCAACTCCTAAGAACACATTCGGGTGTTGATTCATAAGCATGTTAATTAAGTGTATAGGGCTCCCATTATTCAGTCACCTTGCAGAGCCTCCCTTCTGTATACATGAGACTTTTGGGGACATTCCAGATCCAAACCACAGCAGTTGTATATTTTCAGCATAAAACATAGAAGTCAGATAATCTCCTTATAGGTGAGGATGAAATTAATTGTAAAACAAACACATTTGGTATAAAATAACCCCATCTTAAAAAATGACGGCTTTCAATTTTGGTAGTAAGATAAAAATACCCAAAGCTATTCTTTATGTAGTGGGTGCACAGGGGCATGCATGTGTCTGCAGTACATGACCACCAGCAAAGGTATCAGTTTAGAAACACAAGAATATCTTTTTCTTGCAAAAATCAATTTCAGATTAAAATGAGAAGTAAATACTTCCTTGTGACATACAGTTTTGAAATATCAAATTTAAGTGAAATAGGCTCAGTTGGCTTTCAAAAAACCTACAGCTTTGTAATTCTTGGATACTCTAAAAATATAATAGAAATATTTGAAGAAGAGCCTTAGAACTGGAGGAATTGGACAGACAACTGTTATCTTTATTGAAAAAAAGTATATATGTTTTTACTTTGCTTAATGGGATGCTTTGCTTTCAAAACACGTTAATTCTGCATCTGGAAGTAATAATTAAGCATCAACTATATGCACAACTTCTATGACTTTACATCTTTTCTCACTTGTGCTATATACATATCTAAACTTTTATAATATGTTTAAACATTTTAATTTCTATTGCATTGATATCTTTTTTTAGAAATATGAAATCACTTGTCTTTCTATTCTGTATATTTTTTCTTTTTAGTATATATTTTTAAAAGAAATACAAAGCTTGAAAAACCATCATTATTAAGAGACTGGAGGGCTGGGGATTTAGCTCAGTGGTTCTGCTGCCTGACTCATAAACTCAAGGTCCTGAGTTCGATCCTTGGTACAAAAAAAAAAAAAGAGAGAGAGACTGGATAAGTGTATATTTCATCATTTGTCTAGTTCTTTTAGGTAAACATATAGAAGAAGGAACATATCAGTCAGAATAGTCTATGTTATGCCACTGTAACAATCCCAAGATTTTAGTGGGCATAACTATAAAAATTTATTTTCCAAACATTTATTTTTCAAAATGCTTCAAATAAAAACATTTATTTTCAAACATAATGGTGTATGGTCATTATGTGGTGCCTGTAGCTCCCATCTATGTTTTCTTACCTTCAGAAAACAGGTTGAAGGAGATGCCTTTAGACAGGATGCTGCTGTTCGGAAAGCACAGGAAGAGACTGAGTGAAGCATGCACTCCTAAGACTTACATCCAGAAGACACACACCCACTTCTGCTCACTGGTCAAACCAAGTTCCGTGAACTTCTGAGTGCATAGGAAGCATATGTGAAATCTTTCCCCAGGAGGGCACTGAGTGAGGAGAACTGGAGAGAGAGGAAGCAGAATATTTGGCAAACAGAAATGCAGTTTACTACCAAAAGTGAAAAGATCAATTTGCACACATTTTCCCTTTCTTTTCTAATATAACAACTATAAACCTACACACACACACACACACACACACACACACACACACCTATATCCTATCAGCTGATGCCTTTCATGCACAATGAAATATTTCACAGAAACCAAAGATACTAACCAGACCATTAAATTTATCTTTAGGATTCTTGCCAATTGATAGTATGAGCAATTTTTAGAGCCTGAGCTGTTGAAATTCTTAGCATTGGATAGTTCTTATCATCAAATTCTCTTGTACAACAGTTCTTTAAATTTATTTCCAATTGAAGACCTTGCAATTTAGGTCTACCTAACACCACCTATTCCAGACCTATACTGTCATTAACCTTTACTTCTATCTCTTCTTTGAATCCTTTTGATAGAAATCTTAGAGAAACTGTAATTTCCCTCATGGTTGTAGTACAGTGAAAAGAATACACTATTTGAAATTGAACATCTGCGTACATTATGTATTGGATCTTTGATGTCCCTATCTAGTCTTTTCACTTGAGGCAAGTAATTGACCTGCCCAGAACCCCAGTTTTCTTATCTGTACAAGTGAAATAGTTACACCTACCTTATAGGGCTGCTGTGAGGGAAGGATTGAATTAGATATCATGTAAGGTGCTTTATAAACTAAAGGAAGAAAAATGTTGCTTGATGATGTGATTGTTGCTATCACTCCAAGAGAGGTTAGCAACACACAATTCCTGCATGATATTAGTTCTGGAATGAGGAAAATTACAAAAAAATGTTATGACATCATACTACGTTGCCTTCCTTCACATTATCTGTGATTAAAATATCCTATTTTGGAAAGAGACTGACTGATGAAATAAATGAAAAGATCAGAATCTTCTAACATGTTGGCCTGGCATTACCATAGTGTGTGTCCAAAAGATAGAATTCTAATCAAATGAATTTTTCCTTGTCAAATTTCAAGTTCCTGGTATCTTCCACTGGCAGGTTGCCTTTGGTAGAAGTGGCCTTTATGTTAGCAGCCTTGTCTCTAGTTAGTGTCATCATAACTGGTTAATTCCTGAGATAACTGCTAAAAGTATCAGGGCTTATTTCCACATGTCAGGATTCAGCTTTCTGCTGAGTTTAACCTGCTAAGCTTTAATACATGAGAAACACTGGCTCCTAAAGATACCAAGTCCATGTACATTGGGAATTTGATAATTTTCATACACATCTTCAAATTTTCTGTCACTCAACAGCATTATGTTTTTACAAAGACTATTTCTATCCCAGTTGGTGCTGCCAAGGCTTTATCCGTAGGAAATCTACATGAATTTAGAGGAGTATCTCCACAGTTTGTCTGATTAAACCAAAGAGGAAAACAACTGGTCAACCTCATTTATCACAACTTTTTCTCTGTAGTATTAAGATATCCTTGGCCATATTCTTGGCTAGTTTGTTTTTGCCAGTAACTCAAAGACCATAAAAAAAGTAATAAAGTAGGAAACCAGATCTCAAAAATTTCAGAAAAGACAGATTCACTTCTAACTTAGAGATTCAAAACTGGAATATACAAGAGGTTAGAGATTTCTTTCTTTTCTTTTTGAAAAAAAATTTTGAAAGTTAGGGATTTGTACAAATGACATTAAAAATGAAATATCTCAAAAAAGCAAGGAAGTATTAATAAAAATCAGTGCAGCTATATAAAGAACTCTTTGATAAACATCTTTTGTTTTTAAAGATATAACCCCCAAAAGGGCAAAATGAGCTAAAATAAGTACTAATCCAAAAGAGAAGTACAAACATCTAAAATTAATTTTAGAAATATTAAAACTCAGAATACATCTGAGGATTTAGAAAACATTACTAATGGCTGCCCAAATGCAGGAAGAGCAAGAAGAATGGATTGGTCTCAATCTTAGAGACAAATGGTTTCAGGTTTTCAGATGTCACAACAATATCCAAAACCTGTTTTGCCTCCACATTTGCTATAAAATGGAGAGGTTTCCAAATAAATATGGAAAAATCAACAAATTACAGAAGCAATCATGAACCAAGATATGTAAGGATATATAAGAAAGAAAAATACAAAAGAATTTGAGTTTCTACATGTATATCCAGGATCATATTAGGTTGGCAAAGAAACTTTCATCAATTATCTAAGATCTCCTATTGGCAACATTTAAAAGAATCTTAGAGTCTTATAAAGATTCTTGGAGGCTGAGAAGAAAATAATGTCCTTATTCTAGAAAAAATAAGACCTTATTTATTGTGAAAGAGTAGAAAAAATTATTACACAAAGGATTAATATTTAGAAAAGAATATAAGACTTTATATGTCTTCTTTAGAATAAAACATTCCAAGATATTTTAGTTCTACAGTTATTAGACTGTTAAGTTTGGGATGTTAAGATCAATGCCTATTGATTTCAGAAAAAAGAATAATATAATATAATATTCACATAATATTCTATGGATAAGATGGCAACATAGTTGGGATAACATTACTTCTAAATGTTGGCTGGTTTTGCTTATCATGGACACAGTGCATATAAGTTTGAAGAATGTCGAAGCTCTTTCTTTTCCCTTATGTTGCCTTGATCTTAATGGTAGCTTGTATTGGTGAGATAGAGCCTACTTTTCTCACTTAGGATAAATGTAGGACCCACTGGAGGATGCAAAAGTACAGAAGGGAAAGAACCAAGCTAGTTCTAGTCTTAACTGTGCCTTTTGACAGTTGTGTGACCTTGCAAGTATCCCTGTCTATAAAACAAAGATATAGTAATTACTGTAAGTCAGTCTTATAGGTGGGTGTAAGATTTACATAAGAAGGTCATTTAAAGGGCTTTGTAAAGAGTGCAAGGCAAGAGTATCATCCTTATCTCTGTTTCAATCTGGAATGAAGACACACATAAAACATTAGAAAGCTCCCTTCAGATAAACACCTTCATCAGTGGAAACAGGAAACAATTATTAAATACAGTATTTAAAGCTTTGCAAAGGAAGGCTCGAGATTCCAAATTTTATTTTCCAACTGTTTTAGTCACTGTCTCCTCACAGGGACAAAATACCTGATATCCTTAATGGAGAGGTTTATTTTAGCTCAAAATTTGTAAAGGTTTGAATACATCCATTGTTGGCAGGGTCCAAGGCAGCGCAGCGTAGCGCAGGGGCACTGCAGAGGAGAACTGATCACAGCACGGTCAGGGTGACGCAGGGGACAGCATTAGTGAGGGCCACATCTCCAGTGACCCGCTTCTGACCAAGCTCCACTCCCTAACAAGTCAGCTCTATTGCCCCATTATCCAGGCACCTTCCAAAAGCCCTGCCTGTCAGCCAACGAGGTTCTTGGGGAACATACAGATATAAACCATAATACCAACCCTGCTTAATTATGTTTTCAGGCAAAAATATCAGACCAAAGCAAGAAGATGAAATTTTGCAGGAGTAAAGCTCTTCAGTCTAGAGTTGGAAATGCATATATAAGTACAAAATGGAAGGAAAAAGCAATCATCCTGCAGTTTATGTGAAATGTGGAATGTTTAGTTGACCACATGGTTTGGAAGAATATTACAGAATGTGTGCATCCCTCTAATACCTGGAATGTAATAGATACATGGAAAAGTTACTTTGCCTAACTCAACACCTTTCCCTCTAAATTCTAAAGAGAAATTATAGTCTATAACATGATCAGTGATACTGGCAGTGTCAGGAAATTATGATCTACAGGAATTGCTGAAAGAACTGAGCCAAGTTAACCTTAGGAAAGTGACTAAGGGAAAACCTTAGTAGCTGTCTTCAGATATCTAAAGGACTGTCAAATGGGGTTATGAGGATTATTTTCACTCTGTCATTCTAGAAAGTGAAGCAGAAATCAGTGGGTGAAAGCAAAAATAGGGCATTTTTTTTGCTTAAAGAAACAACTTTGTAACATCTCAACCTGTACAACAATAAAAAGGACTGCTTGGTGAGAAAATAAGATGTCTATTGGCGATTTAAGCCAAGGCTGACTGCAATCTATTAAGGAATCCATACAACAAACTTCTGCTTTGGGCTGGTCTCTAAGGTCCTTACCAACTCTCAGGGTTTATGATTTTATTAGAAATTTGTCTTTATTTTCAAGATGATTATATGTTCAAATGTTTATTTTTACTTCTCTTATTACATAGATATCAATAGACAGTTTGCAGTGGAAGTATATTATTTTTCTGCCCAAAGGATATTTTGAAGTAGGCAGCCAACCCTTAAAAATCGCTGATTTACCATCTTACAGATTTCTTTATTTCACAGAAGTAATTTATTGCACACTATTATGATATATAATATCTGTGGCTTATTAAGCATGAACAAAATCATGTTTCTGCACTATTATGGGTGAATTTTCCACTTTAGAATGCCTTAACATTTGTAGTTAATGTTACTATGGTAACTATAACTCAATTCTTTGTGACTAAAAATTACATTTTATTTCTATATGTTACTTAGAGTCTTTATGTCTATATGATATCTTAACTATTCAAAATTACAAACTATAGTCTTTTTATAAGGATAATAAATTAAGTGGGTGAAAGAACTTTTCCACTAGTGCTTATAAAAGAACCATTTGAAACAGGCAATCATTATAACCAAAAATAGAAAAATTAGTACCTTGTGTGATAAGGGAGAGCAACTAAAGAGACATAGTAGGTTATAGCATGGGTTGTAGTGAACAGTGAAGTGACCATAAATGAGAAGAATTATATTGTAAGTAAAATAAAAAACTATAGTACTCTATTAGGGATGAAAAACTAAATGATTTGTGTATAACTTCATCCCCTTTCTGTGTCTCCAGCAAACATCAGTAATTAATTATGGCACTTTTTTCTACTGATCTCTAATAAGCTCTGAATCCTTCACAACACAATGTGGTAGGCAGTCACCATTAATTCATTTCAGTTCTTGTCAATTCTCATTTCTTCTAGAAATGCCTTATGACTATAGACCAGGAACTATTGTGCATACATTCTGCACTGATCAGCTTCTTCTGTTTCAGTGGAAAGATGTAAGAGGTTGTTTGGAGGAGTTACTAAAGGTACAATGATTTTGTCATTCTCAATAGTTTAGAGGAAGGTAACCATATTTTATTGAAAAGATTGAGAGGCATAAAACTCAAAAGGATCTAGTTGTGGTGCTTGTGCAAAGAACTTAACTTCCCTGAATCCCACCTTATTTACTTGTAAAATGCATTTAATAATGTTTTTCAGTGGTGTTTTGAGAGGAATGTGCTTGGGACATTTCACGGTACATGCCCTATGCAGAGCTAAATGGTCGGAAGAGACAGGTGTACATTTGCCAGCCTGAATCAATACTGGTGATTAATGAGATCTGGTATGTTGTAGTCAGGTCACGTTCATATTTAAATGTGGTTTGTAGCTTACATTGTACAACTGAAATGGTGGGGTGGACTTGGATTAAATTCAGCTAGTAATCAAATTTGGATTATTATAATTTGTTTCATTTCCTTAGCTAGACTGAAATTTCCCAGAGGGCAGAAATGACATTAATTTCACTTTGGGTCTGCAAAAAAGGTTTGCATTTATAAGACTGAAATTTTTTTGTTAAGGTAAATTTAAAAGTTAGTGATAAGGCATATGAGATCATTTTAAGCTATTACACCTTTAAAAATATAAATAAAAACAGAGATTAATCCTACTCATTAGAGACACTCATAACACAGGCTTAATCTGTAGCATGATGAATGTAACTTATATACAAAATAATAAAATAAAACTATAGAACTGTAGGACCCTAAGGGAAGAGTAGTTTAAATCCAGTTCTATAGATTAACAAACCAGTGCTATTTCTAGTATATTATCATGAAATTTTCAAAATTATTAAACATCTAGAGAAGTGATATACTGCCTCCTAGATTATTAAAAAAAGGAAATGATTTGTCCTATCATAACTGATTAGGTCATTCTCAATATCACATGTGTTAATACGTACTCCTTTTGGCAGTAACTACTGTATTGAGTGTAAATTACTTTTAACTGTGTTTTATTGTTGTTGTTTGGTTGGTTTTGGTTTTGGTTTTACCACCCAGTTCAGGCTGGCCTCTCGCTTCATAGCTCAGGCTAGCCTCGAACTTTCAGTGATCCACTTGTGTTAGCTTCCTGAGTGCTGGGATGACTGCTTCTCTGATTTTAAATATTGATTGGTGGGCCAGGGATTTAGCTCAGTGGTTTTGCCGCCTGCTGCGCAAGTGCAAGGACCTGAGTTCGATCCCCGGTACCAAAAGAAAAAAAATTGATTGGTAATAGATTACCAATAGCCATAGCAGTAATAATAGTGAGAAGAATAATCATGAAAATGTATAGGAAATTATATATTATCAGGTTGGGAAAGATAATTATAATAGAAAATGTAGCAATAAAAATAATCTCTAAAATGCTAATCTAGTGAATTTCAAGTGGAGTATATGAATGATTTACAAGTGTTATTAAGAAAAAAATTATCTGAAATGAGAGGCAGGGGAAAAAATAAGAACCAAGATATATCATGTAAAGGTACAAATTCCCAATGATGAATGTCATCATATTGTATACCTAAAATATACCAATAAAATTTTTTAAAAACCTGTGATGAAAAAGAGAGCAGCATTTGGCTGAAAAGCTTAACCATTTCAAATGTTACAAGAAATTCTATTTCTGAAAAAACAGGTCTTTGGACAAGGAGAACTCTTAAGGACACAAAAGCGCCCCATATGAAACTACAGAGGTGAAAATCAACAGTGACAAGAACAAAACTGACCAAGAAGAGGACAATGTTCTGAAGCACTCAGACAAGACCTGAGTAGCCTGGCGGCCTCATGAGAGACATTACCAGTATCTCCTCATGGTATCACAGTAGAATTTTCACTATGAGCCAAAGGGCTCTTGATGTTTGGTTATAGTGATTTAAAATAATATTTATTCTGGATATTTTACATTCACAGTTCTTCAAGAGTCTTACAGGTTTGAGATGACATCTAAAATTGTAAGCAGCCAAATACTTTTACTTCGGATCTTGTGAGAAACTGGCCACAACGGTCTTGTATAATAACCAGCAAAAAAAATTATAAAACCCATTACTTGTGAGAATAGATTTGAGCAGTTGTCTTGCTTTTGCTTAAAATCTAGAAGTCATTCAAGATCTGAATATTCCTCTGTGCATCATTATTTATAAAGACAGAGTAGGACTATGTGATTCTTAAAACCAGTTGAATTTTTTTGAAATAGTAACTTTCTCTTATTTTGAAAGTATCATAGGTAGCAACTCCAGGAAGTGAGGTTTGGTGCATAGATATTTATGACTGTCATCTCTTCCTCTTGGATTCTTCCCTTTACAAGGATGTAGTGTCCTTCT